>JAPQRP010000001.1:18022421-18033063 GCA_037367295.1 Apogon hyalosoma | reverse complement strand
TCTCTCTCTCTCTCTCTCTCTCTCTCTCTCTCTCTCTCTCTCTCTCTCTCTCTCTCTCTCTCTCTCTCTCTCTGCCTTGTCTGCAGGCCAACCTCTTTCCTGGTGCACTAGTATATTTGGGGACTGATGCTAAGACAGGTTTGTGTCTTTTCAGTTCCTGTCTTTCATATGCTGATATAAATTAGATACTGGTGTATTACTTAGGAATGCAACACAACAAAACAGCGGTTTACTTTGTGTGTGTTTTCTCCACAGGCTGCTGCTTAAAGAAGGAACTGCTACAGTCCTCTGTTTCGGCCTTGCAAGCAAATGAGTCCATTGCGAGGTATGTGTAGACACACGTGTGTGTTTTAAAAGTGCGTTTGGTTGTGTGCGCACTTGGGTGTGTATGTGCACTTGTATCCCGCGGCAACCAGCTTATTTTCCTGTCACAAAGCTGTCATCATTGGAATCCCTTTGAGGTTCTGCCTAAACAGCAGGTGCCCCCATGCGCCCTCATTTCCTCCACACACGCACACACATGCACACACACATAAACATACCTACACACATACACACAAAACATTTTTCCAGTCCTTCTAAAGATAGAGGCCATTTCCCAAATGTGACCCCCACCTGTTATCCTCTGCTTCTTTAACAAGGTCATCACTCCTCTGTTTTAGATCTTTATCTCACATAACTATTTAATTTCTGGCTCAGCTTCTCTGTCAGCAAAATAATGCAGCTTTAAGTACATACACACATTCCTTAAGAAAACATAAAAGAGCAGCCTGCAACTCTCAAGGAAAACTTCAAGCACAAGATGTCAGTCCAATCAGTTCATGTTATGGTAACTCTCCTTTGTGACCCTCCGTCTCCTCCTCAGTTGCATGTTTCCATCCCCAACACCTTCATCCAGCTCTTTGGGCTCAGACGAACAGCAGCCCCCTCCGGAGATGAAGCCGGACACTAGTGGGTCTACACAAGAAGACTCATCTGCCCACAGCCAGGCTGCTAAACCCACCAGGTCTGACCCCGGGAAGGTGCCAAAGTGGCTAAAGCTTCCAGGTGAGGACGGGTGTATTATTGCTTTTTTTATCACACTTGAACTCACATGTGCTGAAATCAGAGGGGAAATACACACCCCCTGCAGCTTTCTCCTCTCTGCCCAAATAAAAATATAGATGACCTCACACCTCATCACACCGCAGTGGAAATGACGACACTTCCCCAAGCTTCTGCGTCACAGACTAGAACAGTAGAATCACACCATCTTAACAGCAATAAACAATTACATCAATCGCGCATTTAAACTCCCTGAAACTTACCTGAAAACACCTACGAAATGGCCAAACCCTTCATCACATGGTTGATTTCCCACACTCTGAAACTACAGCCAACAGTCGGTGCAGAAACTTAATTTCCTGTCACTGGAATTACAACCTGCTGAAAGGTAATTATAGACAATTTCCCAATGATGCTAAAGCTTTAAATTGCATATGGAACAGTAGTTGAACATTTAACAACGTAAATATTTTGTGTGTAAATACTGTTAAAAAGAATGTGTATTTTCAGTGCTAGATATATATCCCTCGCCTCAGCCTCCACTACAGTTGCCAGTAAAAATACTAAAGTCCATTATTGGAGCCACTGTTTGCTCTGTTCGATCTGGGCTTTTTAGTTAAGCAGATAATAACTGTGGGCCACAATTTATATTACAAAAGCCAAGTGGCCTATGTGTGCATGTGTGTGTGTCTTGGGAATCACACAAAGTTCGTAAAGAGTTGATTGCTGCAGTTTGGCATACGTATGTATTTTTGATCAAGGAAGACAACAGCAAAGACAGCAAGTTGATAGGACCAATATTTTGGGAGATATTAGTAATTTTAGAATACAATAGCCTTACAATCACATTGCTATGCCCAGAACGCTTTGGTGGTGACTGTTGGAAAAATGCGGTACAGCAAGCACGAATACACAACAGCATAAAAACTACCACATGTAGACCCCGTGTATCCCCATGGGTCCACGCACTAGTAAAAACATAATGGGTGACGGGAAAGCACTTTATCAATGGATGATACCAGACACAGGAACATGATGAATAAACATGGTGGACCCCCGCTCCATCTGTAGATACAAACGGCTCACTCTAATATAACAAGAACACAGTGATTCTTATGTTCAGGTGATTATCCACAAATTAAAACATGTTTATGAATATCATTAGTTATTCTGTAGAATCCCCTAAAGCCTACACACTGCACCTGTGGCCTCTTTCACCCTACTGCCACTGCTGTTCCGACTGTGTTGCCATGGTAATGCTAGATGACTTGTAGTAATATACATACGCTATGCATCCACGTAACCAGATAAACATCAGTTTAAAGCTCAATAAAACCAATTTTCTGAAAACAGAACAACTCAAATAGTAAGCACTTAAATGAGCTAATATCTAAAACAAGCTAACCGTCTTAGACCAGTGTATGTTATGAATAATTTCGTGAAACATGTCCAGTGTGACAAACTTTGCAGCACTTAGCAGATCCAGCAGTACAAGTATTATGCCTCTACCACTAAAACTCACCGAATGAGCCAAAGACATGCAGAAATAAAGGTTGTATTATGATGTGATGATGAAGTATTTTGCTGTACCTTTACTTTTTTCCAATCATTACCTGGTTTTACATGAATGAAGCTTCTGCTATTGGCTGATCCATTGTTTTGTGTTCTATTGAAATGATTCCAACTTGAAATGAATGGCCCAGAGCTTAACCAGTTTAAGATCTCATTTTGGAATGTTAGCACACAAATACCTGTCTCTGTTTATCCTATTATCTAATAAGAAGTCTGAGGCACTATGATTTTTTTGATATTGCTGTTCCCAGTGGAATAGTGTGTGGAACTCACAAACCAAGCTATTAGGCTGAACTGTGGCTCACCTTAATGGCAGTTATCATAGTCATGATGACGCTCAGTTTATCCCATTTAATTTCAGTTTCAGTGTCAGTCATTCACCTCCTTCAACACTCTGAAGCCTTAACTGGACTCCTCTAAACCACAACTATGGTTTACATTTCAGACATTTCATTTTCATTACAGAGTAAGAAGCTGAGTAATGTCTGAGTATGCATCTACATCAGTAATTTATGCTACCCTTGCATTGTATTTCCACATTACTGATGCATATTGAATATGTATTAGTGCTATGATTAAAGGTACCTCATTGGCCACAACAGAAAAGGCTTTCTTTGTGTTCCTGTGTTAACATGCCACAGTGTAACACCTTAATCCTCATAAAATATACATGTATACACACATTTTAAATTCTGTGACTGGACAGTTTTGATGTTGTCAAGTGTATAACACCCCTGTTTGAATATTCGCTAGAGGAACATCTTATTATTCTTGTTCCATAAGTGTATCAGTACAACTGAAATCCTGTTGACAGGCAGCAGGATAGACAGTTTGATTAACTCTTCCCATAACAGGCAGCTGAATTTATTGATATATTTGGCTGTTGATTTAATGATAAACTCATGTCTCCAGTAGAGGAGACATTTTGGCTTTTGTTGATCGCAGATGAACAGCGGCAGTTTGAGAAGGTGGGTTTCATTTGGATTGTGTGGACCAAAGTCTGATTGACAGCTTTCATATCAGCCTAAATAAAGCAAACCAAATGGGACAAGGCAAACAAACAGATCAAGTGTGAAAGAAACATCACAGACTCACCAAAACAAAACAAGCAAAAAAAAAAAGTCTACTCTCCATCCTCTCCTCAGAGATCAACTCCTCTCGTTTCTCTTGTGGAGAAAGGACAAAAGGCTTCAAGCCACACAGCTTTTGTTGTGGTAAACACATGCATACAGAATCCAAAAACCACAGTCAATAGGAAATGGCCTTTTGAAAGCTGAATTCCTTGTGACTCAGAAGATAAGGATGCATGTTAGGGTGAAGCAATTAGTTCAGGATGGTCACCCCCTCTGGCTCAGGAGACCACTAGAGACAGTCAAGGCCCAGGGAGGGAGGCTACTCTGGGCCACATCACACGGTCCGAGCCCCTGTGGTCAGCCCCAGCACCGCGCTTTTCTGTTGTTCTATTGTGGTCACAGTATTGATGTTTTTGTTTAGAATATTGCTCCCTTTTCTCCCCCGCTGCCTTGTTTGTGTTTTCGTGTGTGTTTTATTTCTGGCTGATCTCTGTGTGTGTCCATGGGCATCTCTTAAGAAAGTTGTGGCTGCTTTCTCTTTCATGAGGAAAGTTAAAAGCAAAAGGCAGAGGGGAAGGGGAATGAATCAGGAGTTATAGGGTCCATGTGTGGAACCTTACAGAGGACTTATTAGAAATACATGCCCAAGTGTTTTGATGCACACTGAAGGAACAAAATGGCCTAAGATTGGAGCTAGTGTACTTTGAGTGAACAGTCCACTGGTGATCTGCAGGCCCACCCATATAATTATTTTAATTTTGAATTTTTTGACAGCATGTTTAGTACATTTTTTTCTTACACTTACCAAGAAAAAACTGCTTCTAGTCATTAAACTGTCTCCAAGTCTTCCTGAAAGACATGATAAAATAAAATAACATAAAATAAAAAAGTGTCTCATTACACAGAATCTACCCATTCCTCCTTGTCATCCACAGTATCTGACAGGTCCAGTATTTCAGAGGTAATGAATGGTCTTCAGATCTTTTCAGACATCTCTTGTTTCCATTGTCTGCCATGTGTCACTTTTTCTAAAGGAAAACTTAAACACTTGATCTGTTCCTTCCCAGCTGGTGTTTTTACTTAATCCTTTCATTTCAACTGATCTGACTGGGATCTTTTTCCAAAGGTAAATATAGACAAACTCCTTACATTGTACATTTACAATTAAATTAATAATTAAAAAGACAACATTTACATTTCACATACAGAAATACAGTTTTTGTGTCTTTTCGTAACCTTTTCCACCCCAATGATAAATGTAACTTGCACTCACCAGCCACTTTATTAGATATATCTGGACAATAGTATCTAATTGACAAATGGCAGCAACTCCATGCATTTCAGCATGCAGACATGGTCAAGATAATCTGCTGAAGTTGAAATGAGCGTTAGATAGAATGGAGAACAAAATTGATCTAAGTGACTTTGAGTGTGGTGTGGTTGTTGGTATTAGACTAAGTTTTTCAGAAATTGTTGATCTACTGGGATCTTCACTCACAATCACGTCTAAGATTTATAGATACTGATCCAAAAAATAGAAAATGAGCAGCAGTTCTCTGGGTGGAAATGCTTTGTTGATGTCAGAGGAGAAAGACATGAATGATTTGAGCTGATGGAAAGTAAGAAAGTAAAAAAAAAAAAAAAAACGCAACTCAAAATAGCAACTAAAATAGTTTACAACCGAGCATAAGAGCATCTCTGAACGCACAACTTGTGGAACCTTGAAGCAGATGGACATCAGCAGCATATGCACTCCCTGGCCACTTCATTAGGTACACTAAGCACTGGCAAAGTGTAGCCTATAAAGTGGTCAGTGAGTGTATTTAACAAAAACACAGTCTGAATTATGCTTCTACTATTTTTTTTTTCTTGTTTTTGTATTAGAATGAATTATACAATAATAGTAGATGTCAGAAGAATCTGCATTCTTAATGGCTACAGTTAAAAAACATGGAGGAATTTGGCAAACCGCAATAACAAACAGTACTTGGATGAAAGCTGATGCAAAAAAAAATGTTCTTAAACTGCACAATGCTGATTAGAGCAGATGTTTTAGAACATCTGGCTATAGTGAGCGCAGATATCTCTGGTTCCTCTCAGCTCGAATTAGTCACAGCCATTCGCTTCAGTTTGGATCTTATATGTCCAAATCTATATGTATACTTTTACTTAATTTTAAAATCTGTGCACTTAATAGGTGTTTTGTGTTTCCTCAACAGGTAAAAAATAATCCACTGGTGTTGCTGCCGCGTGCTGCTTGGAAGACTGGCCATGACGGACATTCAACAGGCTCTGCCGCTCAGACTGAGTAGAGTACTTACACTTCGACTGCACTTCAAGAAACAGCTGAGTTTTGTGACTGCAGTGGACTCGATCCATTCTGGAGGAAGCCTGCACACAATTAGGTCTTTAAACAAAATTGTAAGATTCATGATTGAGTAAACAATGAATACTTCATGGCCAAAGACAGTTGATGCTTTTCATTCCGGTTAGAAGAAATAGTGCTGTGTTTATTCAGCAAGTGGAACATGCAGAGTGAATAAAGACTGTTGTACTAGAAATACCTTGTCTTGTTCATAGTTTACACCTGTCTTTCACTTATTCACTATAGTGGGCACTTTATGTGTAGTGTACTGGAGTGTTCTGTATCATAGCATCACTAATAGCTGAATTAAGAAAATGCATACACCCAAGGATTTCTTTTTCTTCTTGAATTCCTTTCTGTCTCCATCTGTAGCTGCTGCACCAATGAGAAACTATTAACTCACCAAACACTGATTCATACACACCTAACGTAACCTGTCTGAAGGAAACAGGTGCAGAAGTTTTATTCCTGGGTTTGACAAGGTCTCGGAAAAACTGAATGGCTCATCTTACTGAATCCAGAAACACTTCCCTTGTTAATTCTGTATTGACCTTTGACCTCTACAGGAGATGGTCCGCATTTTGGGAGGTAACATTAACCTGTTGTCTCATTTCCGTGAGGAATAAATTAACAATGTGTACAGCTAGAGAACAGTGAATTTGCATTTTCACCCTTTATTTTCTGTTCAAATTTTAGAAAGCAATGTAACACCATGTATTGGGTACTTGTGTTCTTTTATGCATTTTATCGTCCTCAGACTGAGTTACGGGTCATAGGGTCTGACATCTGTCTAATTCAGGCTAAACTTTTAGTAAGATTAGCTTTTTCTTTTCTGTGCAGTTTGTAGGTATTTTTCAAAATGCAAAACCTCAGTCTCCATAAAAAATATTAGTGTAAGAATTAATTGTGCTTTTTCACTGTTGCCCATAAAGTTGGAATGAAATATTTTTACCTCTTCTCATGAAATGATTGTGACAATGTGATTTATTCTTGATAAAATGTAACTGGGACTCAGTATGTAATCATTACTTCTGGTCAAAGGTGATTACTGATGTGTATAAATAGGAATAAAAAGAGTAATGTGTCTGATAAAAAAAAAAAATGATTCCAGCTTTATGGGCAACAATGTGTTTAGAATTACATTATGATTAAGCGACTGTAGTAACAAAAAGGTAAAATGGCAAAATGCTAACTCATCTGTGTGTGTGTGTGTGTGTGTGTGTGTGTATATATATATATATATATATGTATAAAAATCAGGTAACCATGACTTTAGTAAAGAGTCCCATGAAAAGTGGAATAAAGCACTTTTTTGTCATGACAAACTGTAAACTCTGGGGTCTGAAGGTATCCCCCGAGAGTGGGATTAGGGTTAAAAAGCTGCCATCTCTAAACTACAGAGCCCACAGGACACTGGTCCTTCATCCAGCCCCTGCCTCTCACATGTTGCACCGTTCCACAGGTAATGTTCAACAGGCAGCATACGGCCACATTTCACATGTTGTCATTTTTGCATACATTTACAGCACATTCCTCTGTCATATCCCCAGCTGCCCCTTCAACATCCACTCATTTAGCTGCAGGAATAACTTCAAAAAGAGGCTGGACACAGAGGGGAGTAGGATTCAATGTGTGTGTGCATTCCATCCACTTGTCAGACACTACACACTCACTATGTATCCCTCTTACAAATTAATTACTTCCAAATGCCCCTAGAGTCTTTGATGCCAAATAAAGCCAAGGACATTGAGAGCGGCTGTTTGCATCGGTTGTGTGTTATGAAGGGAAGATGAATTCACTCTTACAACTATACAACCAGATTGTTTTTCCTAAATCTGTAACAACACAAACTACAGAACACGTGATTAAGTATTTTCCAAATGAGATTAATTAACTTTTGCATAATTTGCCTCATTGGTTTAATTTCCTTTGCTTTTTCAATGGACAGTTCTAGATATTCAAAGGCTGATTTCAGGCTGGATTTCATGATAGGGAGGTCCTGGTCTTGATGAGACCAGGACCTAAGATGATAATTTGCTGCAATAGCGCTCCCTAGTGGCTGAAAACAACAGCTGGTTCCTCAATAGATGCAGTTCATAAGATGTTGTTTTTCAGTGCCTTTGTGGTTCATCATAGATCTTATGTGGATTAAATGGTTCCAAGAGTAAAGATTATCTAACTCGGGCTAAATAACAGAATGTAAATAATCAAAATAATAAAATGTATCTGGCCCATCAAGTATAGACAAAGACATGAATGCTGACTAAATGACAAATCATGACACCTACGATAACTTAAAAAATTACATTTCCATGCAAGTTTGGTTATACTCTCAATTCAGAGTCACCCTTTTACCAAATCCAAGATCTCTGAATCCTAACATTTAACAAAGAACTGAATAATAAAGGGAGAAAATCACTGAACCACTATTCACATATTTAATCAAGGAATTTAGGTTCTCCTAGGTAAGAAATCCAAGAATTGTTCATAAATACACTATTAAACACTCATGTGCTGTAACCTGCAGATGGAGACAGAGACCTGAGGACCAGAGTGCAGCGGCCTGTTCAGTGAATGGACTAATAAATATAAGAAATATAAATAAAATAAACAAATACACGTCTGAACAGGGAGCCAACTGCTCTGATTGCCAATGTCATAATCATACATATAAAATAAATCAGGTATGTAATAGTCTAGGCAGAGTGAGATTTGTCTCCATGCATTTATGTCTTGTTTGTTGTCAAATTCAATTAATTGTGAAAAACGTGTTGGTGAAGGATCATAAAAAAAGCAATGTTTGGAGTGTAGAACTTGTGGATCTTTGAACCACAGTAAAATTCAGCCTCGTCTCCAGCTGTAACCGGTACTTTTTTTTTTTTTTTTAGCATCAAAGCTTTCATAGAACTTAAGAAGATTATGTGTCCAACACAAAGTGACTGCTGGACAAGGTTTATTAATTTATTATTTAACAGCTATGCTTTCAGTAGTTCAGTGAGGACTAAACCCAAGCTTAAAGGAGATTGAATATTAAACACACTGAACTTCTTAAAAGTTCAGTATGTAATACTCTGTGACATCAGTGCATCTGACCTCCCTATGCACAAGTCCCTCATTAATGTTTCCATAAATGTGTCTAATGCACATTATGAGGTTTTGCAGGACAGAGGAAATGGAAACACCTCTTCTGAATAAATTCTGACAAAGTAAACAATTAACTACTGAGACTGATCAGATTTTTGCTGTGTCTTCATGTATAAATGTGAAAAATATGTGGTACAACAGTCGGTGTGGACCCTCCACATATATATATATATATATATATATATATATATGTGTGTGTGTGTGTTGTGTTTTTAACCGTGAAAGACCCACAACTATTTTCAACTTCAAATTATTTTTTTTGCCTTGCATAAGTGATTTATCACCATTTATTATAATATTATCCTCTGTATTTTGCATTTTTCAGTGTAATTCAGGTATTTTTCCTCTATTTACTACTTACTATTACTGATCATGAAGATGTTTATAAAAGCTCAGAGTAAATTCAAAGGTTATTAGATCAAATCAGAAAGAAATCTCTCAAGAACTAGAAAATCTAGTTAACTTTTACTCATTTTTCAGAGCAATAGTGGATGGTGACAGCCATATCTACAGCTCTGGAAAAGACCACTGCAATTTCCTCTGAAATCAGCTTGTCTGTGTGTATGACAGCCATTCCATTCTTGTGTTTGTTGAATTCCAACACCAGCACACCTTATCCTACTGAATAAACACCTGATCCATGCCTTATTTAAGAAGGAGAAGTATGAACATCACTGCTGTGGTGGCCATGGCTCAGGAGGTAGTGCTGGTCGTCCAGTAACTGAAGGGTTGGCGGTTTGAATCCTGCTCTGTCCTAATCATGTGCTGTTGTGTCCTTGGGCAGGACTTCATCCTCCTTACCTCCAGTGCTGCTACTCACACTGGTCTATGAATGCGTATGACTGTTCGGTGGTGGTTGGAGGGGCTGTAGGCATGCATTGGCAGCCACGCTTCTATCAGCCTGCCCCAGGGCAGCTGGGGGTACATATGCAGTTTACCACCACCAGAGGACTGGTTCTTCTATCAGGACAATGCCCCTGGCCTCAGCTAGGTTAATAAAGGTGTGGACGACGGACCACCAGATGAAGACCCTGTCATGGCCAGCCCAATCTCCAGACTTGAACCCACTTTGAAAACTTCTGGAGGAACATAGATAGTCACAAGCCATCCAGCATCACTGAGCTTCCTGAATTTCTCTCCCAGGAGCTGCATGAAGTCATCCAACAGCAATGGAGGGGAGCCAAGACACGTGAAAGCTGCCATTGAAAATGGTTATTCCATGGTTATTCCACCAAATATTGATGTGTGAACTTTTCTCAAGTTACAACATCAGTATCATGTTGTTTAGAAATGAATACGAACTGGTTTTCTTTGCGTTATTTGAGGTCTGAAAACACTGCATCTTTTTGTTATTTTGACCATTTGTTGTGTTCTGCAAATACATGCTCTAAATAACAATATTTTTATTTGGAATTTGGGAGAAATGTTGTCAGTAGTTTAGAGA
>JAPQRP010000001.1:18009154-18021520 GCA_037367295.1 Apogon hyalosoma | reverse complement strand
TGGATGGCACCCATAGAAACTAGACTAAAAAGAAGCGGAAGCCTGTTCTGACATGAAACTCATTCTAAGGGAATGAAAACACAAGTGTTCTCATTTTGAGGTGATTATCTCTCACACTGGAGCTTTAGTTAATAGTAAAATAGCTCAACGTGTGCTGAATATTTATGCAAACATTTTACTAGATGATGACAATACCCCTCGGCCAAATATAGTGTAAGATTCTGTTGAAAGCTACTGCCCTATAATTTAGATTAGATTGTCTTTGTGTAAAACTTATGACATACATATTTATACTTGAAAGTACTCAGATTTCATAACTGCACAAGGCCATTGGACCTTGAAAAAGAAGGTCAAGGTCACTAATTTTCAATTGGCTTCTGCTCCATGCCAAGATGCATCCACAGTTTAAATTTAGTGCAGATATGTAAATGCATTCTTCAGATAATGTGATTATGACATTGAATGGACAGACCAACGGACAGACAGACGACAAAACGATTATAATACCCCTTTGGCCAGAGGTTGGCCAAAAAACTACATGTCAGTGTTGGGTGTTTTTTGCTCCCCCCCAATGGCCAAAAATAACATGAACAGAAGTTTACGATTCTTCATGACAGGGGTGTCAAACACGTGGCCTCAAACCGGCCTGCCAAACGTTCCAGTGTGAATTTGCAAAGTGCAAAAATTACGGTGGTGTGTCAAAGGTGTCAAACTCATTTTAACTCAAGTGGGTCAGACCAGTAAATTAATAGCATAATAACTACTCCAAATTCCAAGCTCTGAAAATTTTAACTATATTTTCAGACTCAGTGTTATTGTCATTCGATCAGTGGTACATGATAGAACAAAATGTAGTTACCCAGGTCTCGGTTTTAGCATAAGAAGATAAAGAATAAAATCTAAAATAGAATATATAAATGGTAAGTAGGGTAGAATAAAACTACAATAAAAAAAATGTGCAAGGAAAAAAAATGAAAAGGATACAAAAAAATTTAATTCTTAATATGCACAAAATTCACAGAATGCAGCAACATGAGCAGCAGCAAATTTCTAAATGTTTAGTGCCCTTGGAGATCAACTGAGATCTGCAATGCATATGTAAAATTGATAAGTTGGGCATAATATTGCTAAAATTACCTTTTTTTACGTAGAAATTTCAGTTTTATGAAAGGATAGTTTGTAAATATAAAGTCATAATTTAATGTAACTTTTTTGCACTAAAACAAAGAGAAAAATGTGGTATTATTATTATTATTATTATTATTATTATCATTCATTCATTCATTTTCTGAACCCGCTTTACCCTCACTAGGGTCACGGGGGTCATTATTATTATTATTATTATTATTATTATTATTTTACTGGTCCAATACATTTGAGATCATATTGGGCTGGGAGTGGCCACTGAACTAAGAGGAATTCCTGATTTATGATCTCTGATGTTAGGATAGTGCTGCTTCGGAGGTTTGGTTGTTGTTTTTATCTGTCGTGTTGGCTACAGACCTAAACAAGCTGATAAAGTAGGGATGACACTAAAATTTCTTATCAAAAACACAGTGTCTAAATGTGCTTAAAATTCCTTTGCATGTATTATCATCTTGTAGCCGGTGTAGGTCTTCGTCTGTGCACTTGTTTGTCATACAAGTTTTCACATCATGGGTTCAGTCCTTTCGTTTCAGTCTGTTATGTGTCTCCACGCCCAACCACATGTACACATCCCTCCAATGTTCATCTGTTGATGGCCCAACCCCAAATAACTCCCATTCCAGTCTGACTGACCAGCAGCACCCCCCCTCCTCACAGAGAGAGGGAGGGACAGTGACGAAGGAGACAGTGTGTCAGGAAGAGTGTGTGATTGAAGCAAAGTAGGAAGATGTAAGTAAGAAGGAGGAAGTGGAGGAGGAGGAGGGCTGCTGATGGTGTCTTTAATGGTGTCCCCTGACCACATGGTTTCCCCCTGTGGATGTTTACAGCAACGGATCCAAACTTTACATGGAACGTGGACCAGATCGCTGTAGCTAAAAGATCGGACTGGGACAGGTTTGACTGTAACTGTTGACAAGGCTGGACGTCTGCAAGAACCAGCAGCTTCTACAGGATTTACAAGTGGTCATCAGAGGGAAAACGGCCTACTTTATCAAAATCAGTACTGTCACATGGGGATCCAAGCTTGCTTTCTGGAGAAGCACACAGTTGTGAGTCTGGATATTTGTAGACGTTGAGTCAGTGTCGTCTCTCAGCCGGAAGGTGAGCTCTTACAGATGAGAGATTTCACTTTCTGGGATGCTCTGATTCACCAGCACAGAAATAGAGTACTAGAAAGTCCCGACAAAGTCCGGAAACGCAACAGAGTGAAGAGAAAGTGACCCCGGAGAGTTCAGCCAGACCTAAGTGGCCTCTTACCACTCAGGGTGACAAAAGCACTCTAAAACAGCTGAACCCCCACATATCTGACCACACATTTGTCAGAGCTGAAGAAAGGAGATAGGCTTTTGATGACAGCAGTGCTTTCTGGGACTGTTCGGGCACTCGGAATCTATTTAAAGGGCTGAAAAGCAAAAGTGGAAGTGACTGAAGAAAGGTCAGACACAGAGGTAAAAACTGACACTTGGACTCATGAGAGAGGTGAGGTTTTCTTTGACAGACCCGGTTGAGACGCTGACAGAGGAAAGACTTGGATTGGACTCTCTGGGTGACAGGGTTGTGCAACCAACTTGGAGTTAAAACGTCAACTTTGAACTCAACTTCGGATTTGTACTTTCAGCAAACGATTCTACAACCACTTAAAGGTCCTGAAGTCTTTACCGCCCCACCTCACTTATGGATCCCCAGGGTGGTCCATACCTCAACAAAAGGGCACTGTGCTCACCTTTGGGTGCTGCCCGTCTCTGCCAGTTAGCTATGGGCTGTGCTGTGATCGCCATGGTAACCCACAGTGCCGGATACAGCGGCTCTCACGGTGTGTTTTGCATGGCGACGTGGTGTTTTTGCTTTGCCATGTCCGTGGTGGTGTTCTTCCTCGATGCAACCCGTCTCTACAGCTGCCTCCCCGTTTCCTGGGACAATTTCACAGTCACGTGTGCTGCATTTGCGACGCTCTTGTAAGTCACATCTTTACTTTTGGCTCATGATCCTCAGTTTGATGGGGTGTCTTAGTGGAGTGGAAATGAGATGTTTAGAGAAAAGTACAACTACAGATTAAAGTTTCATGCAATAACACTACCAAAATCTTAAAGCCTCCCCCCTTTCCTTTCAAAAGCTGTATCTTTTCATGTCCTTCCCTGTAATCTCACTGTGCATGCTGTCTGGATGTTTTCATGTTTAACTGTTGGATGTGGACTTTTTTTGCTCATCTAAATTCTGAGTGAAAAGTCCAGAGTGTAAGATTTAGGAGGATCTAATTGCAGAAATGGAAAAAAAAATACTCATAATTATGTTTTCATTAGTGCATAATCACATGAAAATGAAAATCCTAATGCTTTCATTAACATGCAATGAGTTGTTTATGTTTACAGAGGGAACAGGTCGCCTCCATGGAGTTCTATGTTGGGCCACCATGTTTCTACAGCAGCTCAGAACAGACTCTCTTTTCATAGCTGGTGGCATCCATCGTTAAAATGCGTCACCTTCTTTGTTTGAGTGTGGACCAGAGCTATTAAACCTTTCATCACTTGACTGCGGAGCCCAAAAGAAACTAAACCAACACTGGCTCTAATAAGCACTTTCTATTGGGTTTTTGTAGCTGCCTTGGGGGTGGATTGGAGATTGAAAGTACAGCTGTTACATGATGTATAAGGGTTGTGCTTTTACCCAATTTTCTGGAGCCCTTTGAACTCCACCAGATCACAGACCCTCCCCACAATGTTCATTAAGTCATAAGAACATTACTTGTGCCAATACAGACATGCTACATGTCATTAGAAGGCTTAGATTCTCCATATTTTTGCTATTTGGGTATTTTTATGGAAATCATGAGCACTAAAGTCAAGACATACATCAAGGAGTATTCATGTTCCTTTAGTTCAGGGGGAGTCAGCTGTGATTAAAGGAGGAAATAGAGAAAATGTCTTCATGTACAGGTCTGCAGCATCATCATGTTTAAGTGGCATTACAGTTTATTTATACTGTATATATTAAAGTAGCATTTTGATTGTATCTGCATCTGTAACAACTCAAATCAAATGAAGAAAGCTATGATTCAATGCCATTTTAACATTATGTATTTTTAGTGCAACTCTAGACTCTGGAGGATTGAAAAGCACTCATTACCATTATTTTATTGGTTTCCTTGGAAGTTTGGAAAGTGACCCGTTCCTTTTTTACATATTGATAAGCTGATTTCAAGGCAAAAACATGATTTTCATTTTGCTTGTCATTATAGACTAATTTTTTGCATTACATCCCATTTCTGAGATTACATCCTGATAAATTCATCCTAATCTTAGTAAAAAGGGACATAATTTGGATTTATGCTTTTATAATTGATTTAGTACAACGTTGTGTTTTACATTACATTACGTTACAGTTCTGGATCTGTATTGTTATCAGCCCTTCTGTGACAGTAGATTATCCTATTTTTCTTCCAGGTGTGTGACAGCCTCGGTGGTCTACCCCCTCTTCTTTGTCCGATCTGAGTGTCCCTATGCTGGCTGTGATGTCAGAGATTTCCGCATCGCCGTCACCGTGTGCTCCATCCTGGGTTCTGTGGCCTATGGGGCTGAAGTGGCCCTGTGCCGAGCCAGACCAGGCCAGACTGTGGTGGGCTATATGGCTACCATCTCCGGCCTCCTTAAAGTTGTCCAAGGTTTTGTGGCCTGCATCATTTTTGGAGCTCTGGCCAATGGGAGCGAGTATTCACGTTATGGAGCCACTATCTACTGCGTGGCCGTGTATGCGTTCTGCTTCGCCCTGACTGCCGTGGTGGTCATCATGACGGTCTGCGGAAAGACCAAGGGTGTGCGCTGCATGCCCTTTGAGCGGTTTGTGGTGGTGTGCACCCTCCTGGAGGTCCTCCTCTATCTCAGTGCATCAGTGGTGTGGCCGGTGTTCTGTTTTGACACTAAATATGGCTCCCCGTGGCGGCCTTCGTCCTGCCCCCGGGGGAAGTGTCCATGGGACAGTAAGGTTGTGGTGGCGGTGTTCTCCTTCATCAACTTCAGCCTGTACATGGTAGACCTGATCTATTCCCAGAAGATACGATTCATCCCCTCACGTCTGTCCACTAACTCACGGGTTTAACATTAATGGATTATCATCTGGCATCACTGGCTGAGCAGGTTTAAGTTCAGCTTCACTGGGTTTATCGGTGTATTGCATTTATTACTCCGCCCCCCGAAGGGGAGGCAAGGGGTATTGTGTTTGATTTGGTTTGTTTGTTTCATTGTTTGTTAACACTTTAGAGGCAAAACTATTGGTTAAATTCATGCCAAATTGGGTTTATAGATTGCTAATGACCCAAAATAGATGTGATTACATTTTGGGAAAAGTAAGTCAAAGTTCAAATTTTCTATGAATTTTTATATTCTTTTTTTTTTCCTATTTACTTATAATGGCCGAAATTTCAAATTGCTATAAAAAAACGTAAATTTTAACTCAATTTATTTAAAATGTTCCAGAGATACAGAGATTAATTTTATACATCAATCTGCAAAATTGAAATTTGAAATTTTTTGTTAACTTTTTAAATCTTTTTCTTTTCCCATTTACTTATAATGGGTGAAAAACATCAATTTTGTTTCAATTTATTTCAAACTTGGTACATATATAATTTTTATATTTAACAAATATTGAATGTGGATGAAAGAGTTGATCGATGCCAAAATAAGCTACAATACATTCAAGGGGCAGGGTTTGTTGTGCCGGGCACCCCTTGTCAGATATTTGATCCTTAGGGACTGTTTACACTTTTCAGTGTTCATTTTTTGATAATTTTAGCAATGTATTTTTATTTTGTCTTGTTATTTCCAGATCAGTGCCTACAGTAGGTCTAAAATACATTGTGTACAAACAAATCTTACAGTCAACCTGTTCAGCACAAAACCTCTCACTGACCCTCATTTAAATCAGTGTATAAGTGAAGAACACACATTTTGTGCTCAGCAGTATAAGTATTTGACACTGCACATAAAATAATAATGCATACAAAATCAATGTTGCTGCTAATTATTGACATATAACAGGCTGTAATAATTCAACACAAAAAAATGTTTTGTTGTATCTGGAATCATGGCAGCATGGTGACAAAAACCTTGCATTTAAAAGCATAAAATATTTAAATATTAATTAGTATTTTATATCAATAATTAGGTCAGATGTAGGTGAAAGACATTACCTCAATAAAAGTAGACTATAATGTTGATGAGGGTGGCACAGTGGTGCAGTGGTTAGCACTGTTGCCTCACAACAGGAAGGTCTGGAGTTGGATTCCAACACCAGGAGCCTTTCTGTGTGGAGTTTGCATGTTTTTCCCATGTTTGCATTCTCTCTGGGTACTCCAGCTTCCTCCCACCATCCAAAGACACACACTAGTACAGGAGTGGAGAGCCACTATCCTGCATGTTTTAGATGTTTCCCTCTTCCAGCATACCTGACAGTCATTATCAGGCTTCTGCAGAGCTTGATGACAGGCTTCTCATTTGAATCAGGTGTGTTGGAAAAGGGAAACACCATCAGGGTTGGCCACCCCTGCACTAGTAGGTTAATTAATTGGTTAATCTAAATTGCCCATAGGCGTGAATGTGAGAGTGATTGGTTGTTCATCTCTATTTGTCCAGGTCGTTATTGAAAATGAGAATCAGTTCTCAATTAACTTACCTGGTTAAATTAAAAAAAAGTATCTGTCTTTATAGCTACCTTATGAAAAGCACATTTATTGTGCTTAGCAGTACGAGTGTGACTAATATTAGAACTGCCCTCAATAGCTAATAGCACATCAAACACTGAAAGAAGTCTGTAGATTTGTCCCAAAAATATCAGGTATATGAATCATTCTGCAGAAATGTTCACTTTGGGGATGGCAAAATGTTGTAACATGTCCCCACAAAAATAATAGACAGTTAAACATTGTCGAACACCACTGTGTAAATGATTAACAACCAAGAGCTATTTCTGTGACGACTTAAATAAATTAAGAACTTTTTCTCTACACTGAATAGTTTTAGTGATTTATCACCATTTATTATCATTTTATCCTCTGCATTTTTCATTTTTCAGTGAAAATCTGGTGTTTTCCTATATTTAATGACCTGGCATGACCAGCACAGGTACCCTTTCATTTATAAATCTACATGGGTTTCACAGGTGAATCAATAATGTAGAAGGTGATGGTGTTTCCATGTTCATTACAGAGGGTCTGAATGCCAAAAAAAGGAAACATCTAATGCTGCTGAAAACCTGAGAAACTGCATTTTAGCAGAATGATTTAAATATATTGCTAGGATTAGTGATTCTAAAGTTAAACATTTTAGATCAGTCAATGTTTTTAGTTTGCTAGCAGCTCTTTCAGTCTTTGAGCATTAATGAAAAATGCATTTTACAATCAATTGTTGTCAATTATGGGATATCCACTAAATAATGTGGATTTGATAGATTTGTATTCAGTGTTTTACCATTCCCTAGGAATAAAATAGGTCACACCAGTGACACCAGTCTTTGGGAAATAAGTTAAAATAAATAAATAAATAAATAAAAAGTACAATTAGTGTGAATTAAATTTCATAATAAGAGATTTTTGTAGCTGAAGTAGCTGACACAAGTAAGGGACCACTATATTCATTACAAATGACATAACATGGTAATTTATTTTAAAATGTAATTTACCTCATATTGTATATCTCATCATATATCTTATAATGAGGTACACATTATTGTAGTTTAAATGATAAAAAAATATGTTTCAAGCTTAAAATACAGCATTAATCCCTGTGCATGTTTGTGGATACGTGCAACTGTGTGATGTTTGGAATTCTATGAACTCATCCTATGAAAAATGTGTAATTGCTCACATGTGATACCATTTTAATTTCACTTATTTTTTCTGAATAAACTGTATCCCTACATTTTTTTCAAGTCTAATAAATGTCAGGTTGGGGACAGTGAATCGGACGTCTCCATGGTTTGACCGATCTGCTGCTGAGACACTCAGGCTTCCCAAGTTCAACCTGTAAAGCTCTGTGGAATGTGAATAAGAAATGTTCCCACTAAGTCCCACCAGACACACCCCACTGAGGTGACACCCCATCCCTCTGCTGACCCCTCTACCCTGTGAAAGACTGGGGGAATTCATCTAGCCTCACCAGGCCAGACACCATTACCTCCCCTTAAAACAAGACTCTTAACCCTGCACTAAACCTGCAGCAGAACTCTGTGGGAGCATACTCCCTGCCTCTTTTTCAAATAACACATAAAGGCCTTAAATACTATAAATAGTTAATCTGGAATTGGCATTTCTGGAATGCTTGTCATCTGCAAATCCCACACCAGGGATCTGCAGACATCACCCTGGCTGCCAAAAATAACATGAGCTGTCTGCACTCATGCTCCAGCCATGAGACAGCATTTATAACAGGCTGGTGTCTCCTTCAGTCTAAAAAATGTAAATATCATCTCAAAAACACACCTCTCTCTGAGGGACACATTGATAAGCTTTATTGGTCAATACTGTGTTTTGTGACACTGCGCTGTAAAATATACAGTAATTTTAATCTGTTGTTCAAGGTTCTGGAGTTTGTTTTTGCTCTCTTTCTTTTTCAAAGAAGTGTGCTGAATAATGTGACCTGTTAAAAAGGCCTTTAATGCCTCCCATGTCACTCCAACTGAAGAGGCAGTGGGCATATTGGTTTCTATGTACAGGTTAATTTGTGATCTAAGAGACTCTTAAAAAGTTTTATCTAATAGAAGGCTGGAGTTTAGTCTCCGTCTAGGAATCCTAATGGTGGATGTAGACAGGGCTATGGTCTGAGAGAAAAATGTTGCCAATATTAGATGCAACAACTGACATTAGTGACTGGGACACTGGAAAAAAAATCTATTCTTGAGAAGGAGCGATGGGGATAAGAAAAAAGTTATAATCCCTCCCAGAAAGAGTCTGCAACCGCCAAACATCTACCAAAGCGCGCGCCTCGGACATCCCATTAAGAGCAGCGTGGGCCTTAGAAACACATACCAGTCTAGAGCTTCGGTCTAGTATTGGGTCCATAACCTCATTAAAATCAACCCCCAAGATAACTGGATAATCCCCCATATCAACTATTTTTTGCTCAAGTTGTCCAAAAAAAGCTGGATCATCGACAATTGGAGCATATACATTGGCTAAAATGATAAAGACAATATAATAATAATCGCACTTCTTAGATTTGGAAAGAAAGGACAATACTTTCCTTTTCATAACTACATTGCTGAGGCCCTTCAAGCTCAAGTTATTATTACTAAGTGGAAATGCACAAGATACATACAAGGCAGAAAACACAGTAACCTACAAAACAACCAAGTGTCTTTGGCATCAAAAAAATAAAACAACAGTACGAACATACACAACAAACCTGTCGGAACAAATCCCAAATAGTGTCTAAATGCCCAGACACTAACTCCTCCCTCACCAAGGTCTGTGATCTTACACTTAACTCACGCTGCCTTTGAGCCCCTACACCCCGAAACTCTGGGCCAGGTAAGAAAAATGTTAAAAGGAAAAGAATGAGAAAAAACAACCTGAGCCCAAAATGAAATTAAACAGCAACAAAGAGTCTAACAACAACACTCGCCACCACATCAGCGAAATGCATCAATTAAACATTAATTTTATTTTATTTTTTAAAAAGCAACAAAATTATGTTAAAATATAAAAAGATCTATTTAAAAGATCTATTTATCTTGAAACTAAGCAAACTGTGTCTGTTTCTTTTTGTTAAAACTTCTTCATCCTACATTTTTACTCAGGTTTTGCGCATACTTAGAAATTTCACTCAGACCTGGACAGTTTTCCTCAAATCAGGTTAAAAAAAATTACAGTAGTGTTTTTTTCAGTCTCATGTTTTTTTTTAACCTCCATTTTAACCTCTGTCGTGTTCTTTTATCATTACATGTTGTCAGGTTAAACCTACATTGGAGTGCAGCTGCAGACTGGGGCCTTTCCTATAAAAACAAGATCAACATTGGCCTGTGCTTGATCATTGTTGATTGAATTTGCCAACAGTCAGAGGGGAGAATATCAGCTGATACTTGTGTTCAGATGGTAGATCTGTCAGCACAACCTACAACACACTGATCGGCCATAACATTATGACCAGTAACAGGTGAAGTGGTCATGATATCCATTACCTGGTTACAATGGCACATGTCAGAAGTTGGAATATATAAAATAGAAAGTGAAAATTGAATCCCCAAAGTCTTTGAAGCATCAAATTGGACATTGTAAGGATTGGAGTAGCTCTGACAGAGGCCAAATTGTGAAGGTGAAGTGAGGGTCAGAGCATCTCCACAACTGCAGGTCTTGTTGTGTGTTACCAGGACAACTGTTTATGAATATAGCATTTGTGGGAACATCACATTATTACCACCTGCCTAATCTTATGTAGGATCCTCTTTTACTCCTTTTGTCTTCGGCTTCTTTTGGTTGAAGCTACTCAGGTCCTTGTGTTGTCCATTTTGCTGTTTCCAACACATCATCTTCAAGGACTAAACATTCACTTGCTGCCAAATATATCCAACCCAGTGAAAGGTGCCATTATAATGAAATAATCAATATTATTACCACTTCTCCTGTCAGCGGTCAGAATATTGTGGCTGATTGGTGTATACTGAATCACAACCCCTCTATCATGATACCAAATATCTCAGTTTCTTCCCAGTATGATTCTCAGGCTCAGTTAAAGCTAATTCATGTGGTCACTCCCCTCACTTGAACCACACAGAGCATTTCCACCCCCGTTTCTGTTCATTTATTCTCCCTGTCACTCTGTCTAACTGTCGATATGAATCCGTCCTCCATCCTTCTGTCTCATGTCACAGCGCTCATCCCCTCCCCCTCGTCTCCAGCCTTCACTCCTCTCTGCTTTGGTCACCTCAGTGAATCTCATCTCTCTAATCCAGGATCAATGTATTCTTCTGTCACATCTGCCGATGCTATGGATGTATTGTACTAAGTCCTCGGGAAGCCCCTGTGCACTGCATACGTAGAGCAGAAACGGTCTCAGTGCTCTGCAGCAAATCCAAAACCAGCTGGCTGTGCTTGTGTCCAAATCTGTCTAAGACACAGAAAATGTCATTGTTTGTTTTCTGGAGATTTGCAATGTTAAACAGTGTGCCAAGTTTGTAAACTAATAAATCAGTGCATGCTAATGTGAGGATTATGTTTAATGGGTGTTATTTTTATGGAGTACCTCTGAAATGATTCTTATCCAGGTGAATTACTCCAGAGTTACACTTACATTATTAATTTTTTCTCTTTTTGTCATTTCTATTCCCACCACTCATGATCCTGGCACTTCTGTTTTGGTCTTTGCACAAAAAAAAACCCAAAACTGCAGAATGAGATGTAACATCAGTGGAAGTGATGGCCAGTGTTTCCACAGAGCTGTGCAACTGCATTAGGAGCTGTGTGTGCTGCTCTTCTGTGGATCCCCATTTAGCAGCTGTTCCATGTTTGGCACTCGTTTCACTTCTCGCTTCCCGGGGGTGTCTGTCTTAAACATAGCGGTGTTTCCACTCACACACTCTTGGCCTACAGTGCGGGAGCTCGTCTGAGACAGATGAACTGAGACAGGTGTCCATCATCGCTGTGTCTCCCTGATTCTTCTGCCGGGGGGATGAGGAGGGACAGGGACCGCTGGCTCGCTGTCCTGACTAATCTCTCATGGCGCATGTTGCTGATGTCAGCTTCCCCGAGTAGCTCTTGGCTCTTGTTTTGCCAAATGTTGTGTGGAACATTGTCGAACGCTAAGTCTAAGTCTCAGGTCCCTGTGGATGTGAGTGTATGCCAGCTCCTGAGCTGGGTATCCTGGAGGGGGCTGGTGGAGCATCATAATCATCATGGAGGAGCATCATATTGGTTCATATGTAGTTCAAAGTATCAGTTTGATGAAGGACAGAATAAATGATCTGACAATATGCCAACATGGACTAATCTATTAGACTGCACTACATTACAACTACCTTGTAGTATTTTGTCCACATTCTCCATACTGAAGAAATATTTAGGCCTAAACTTTAAGGAGATATAACCCATAAAGATCCAACATCCACTGCTGACCAAAACCATCTACTGATCTAAAATATTTAATAACTGTTGATTCACTAATCCTATCAATACATGTAAATAATTGGTGTAAAATGCAGTTCGTCATCTTTTCATGGTCATCAGATATGACCCAT
>JAPQRP010000001.1:17986537-18000249 GCA_037367295.1 Apogon hyalosoma | reverse complement strand
GTGTTGGAATCGAACCCAGGACCTTCTTGCTGTGAGGCACGAGTGCTACCCACTGCACCACCGTGCCACCCCCATCAGCAAAACTTGACTCCCGCTAATATTAGGCTTTTCAGCTGGAAGTACTGACTTTGACAAAACATAAGAGTCAAAAATGTAAAAACTACACCTGGAATCACCTTATTTATAGTAAGCTTGATATTCACTTTCAGATTTATTACCCCGCCCCTTGAAGAAGGAGACAAGGGTATTGCCCCCTGAAGGGGGGCTACTGTTTTTTTGGGGTTTTTTTTGGTTGTTTTTGGTTCAGTTTGTTTGTTTGTTAACACTTTAGCAGCAAAACTATTGGTTCAATTCATACCAACTTGGGTTTATAGACTGCTAGTGACCCAGAATAGATGTCATTACATTTTAGAAAAGGTAGGTCAAAGTTCAAATTTGTTTGGAATTTTAAAAAATCTTCCCATTTACTTATAATGAGCAAAATACATGGTGGGGTTTGTTGTGCCTGGCACCACTTTCTGAATAAATGTACTGACTATGATGCTCAGTGATCCAGATGTATTTATTTAGGCATACATTTCTCTGACTCCAGCAGTTTTTAATTTTCTGATATAAAGAAATACTGACAGTGTATATTTTCTGCAGTGATATTGGTTTATATTCAATTCTTGGCATTTTTTTTGCTCCTAACTATTCTCTTTAAATCAGCCTTTAAAAACTGACTATTTGTCAACCTCTACCTTCATACACTTAGCTTGGCGACATCAACTGAAAAGTGGTTAATGAAAGAGATGAAAAATGGTTAATTTATAGTGCTGTTAATTAATGTGCAATTTCCTGTATATTGAACTGTATATTACATTGTTTTAGTACATATTTTTTAAAAAGTCATGTGGAAGGATTTCCTGTAAGACATGAAAACAGCATTCATTGATTCAGTCGTTTGTTCATTCAGTGAGGATCTCATTTGAAAGAGAGACATGAGTGCAAAATGTTATTTCAAAAGTAAAATTTCATCTTTTCTCTCATCAGAATCAAAATCAGATATCACTTTTATTATCAGGTAAAGTAAAGGGCACTTTTAAAGTACGAGGAAGTGATCTTGGTGACAAGTGCAAAAATAAAATAAAATAAGTACTGTGGTAAGAATACATGAATCATTTCATAGCATTATTAAAGCACAAATTATGATCCATGTTATAGATCTTTTTGTCTGTTGGTGATGCTGTAACTGGTAACAGGAGTAGGTTTGCGTAAAATAAGCAGGACTTTATTTTGGGGATATTTATTGCATTAGTTTAATCTAATAGTAGATGTCATGTTAGCAGTCTACAACACCTTTATGAAACTGACCCAACATGCTGGTCTAAATAAGTGGCTGTACAGTCTGTGTGTGTACATAACCTACATAAAGCTTCTCTTATAGTGTTTGACCTATATCTTTCCCATCAGCCTCATCGCGCTTTAACCGGTCGACTGATGCAACTAGGCGTGACGGACATCAGAAGCCCGCCCTATTGAAAAAATATATATTTTCATTGGCTAGAACGCGAATCTTCTCTCTGTGATTGGCCGTCGTTGTTGCCTGTTATGTTTCCTGAACGCATGGTAGTTGGGGAAGCCACGTTGACACAAAAAGTGGTGTTTTGAGTTTTTTTTCCTTCCCCGAGAGACAGCGCACACATAGGTAAGTCACATCTGTGAAATCAAGAACATCAACAGAAACATATCGGGGAAGGTAACAATCTCCATATTGTATATCGTATTTGTCATTGATTTTGTGGTAGTAAAACCTTGCTAACACCGGCTAGCCGATGATAAGGGGTTATTAGCTAGGTGATGCTATCATCCTGATTCACATCACTTGTAATGCTACTGTTAGCAGCGAATAAACAAGGTAACTAGCAAGTATTAACCCACTTTTGTGGCGTTAAATGAGCCATAACACAATGTAAAGTGTGATAATACAAACATTTACCTTTTAACAGTAACGTTGGATTGAATCTGATTTTCTCAGTTCGTGTTTTTATTAAAGTCTTGGATTGTTTGTATGATTAGTAGTTTCAGTTGATCTAAGTGTAAAGCATATAACTTTACATAGAACGTAATAGCACAGTCCTTGTACTTATCCTTTTAAAATTACTCCTGGGTGCAGTCAGATTTTCAGACGTGATGTTTCATCATCATTTACTTTCTATGGACAAGATCCAGGATTGTCTCCAGATTACATCACCAAGTCTCTACAGATTGATCTAAGGACAGATTTATTCAAATGAAGACAGGGCTCTGCAGGCATACAGAAGCAACACGTGTAAAGCTAGCTGTATTTTTCTTGGCTGTTTTACAGGACATAGAGGCCACATCATCTGACAGGATGAGCGTTGGATTCATTGGAGCGGGCCAGCTGGCTCATGCACTTGTGAAGGGTTTCACGGCTGCAGGTGAGCCCAGACAGCCTCCTGTGCAAACCTTGTCCCACATTGCATCTGAGAAAATGCAATGTATAGTTCTAGTGTGTTTTCATGTCAAATTTAGAAAATATTCAAAAATTAAATTCATGTTGCAGTGTTTTCCGAGCCATGGAGCAGAAAACTAGCACAGCCAAGCTACAGTCATCTGGCAGTTATGTGGCAAATAGAGTCAGAATATAACAAAGTCAATGTTACTTGTATTTTTAAGTTAATAATTTACTCAACCATCTACCTATTTTATTCCTTTGAAGTCTGATATAGAGAAATGTGGAGGAAAGTCTGGATATTTGAGTCTGGAATAATGTGGAATTTTGAAAATGTGAAATGGGAAAATGTGTAGGAATCCTCCAAAGTGTTTTCATATCCATACTCATTATAAACACCTCACTCTCAAGTCCTGTCCTTTTCCCCTTTAGGTGTGATTGCTACTCAGAGGATTACAGCCAGCTCCCCAGACACAGACCTGCCCACTGTAGCGGGACTGAGGGTGAGATAACAAGTTTGTTTATGGCTGCATGGTGTTTGAAAAACAGGAAGTGGTGGGCAATATGGTGTAGGGGTGTGTTTCCGGAAGGTTATAATCTGTTCTCATTATTCTTTTTCTTTTTTCCTCCTGTAGAAAATGGGAGTGACCATGACAACTAGTAACAAAGAGACAGTTAATAAGAGTGATGTGCTTTTTCTGGCTGTGAAGCCCCACATCATTCCCTTTGTTCTTGATGAGATTGGACCAGACATTGAGGACCGTCACCTCATAGTCTCCTGTGCAGCAGGTGTTACTATCAGCTCCATAGAGAAGGTCAGCTTCACTCACTGATCTTTAAGACAAAGTTATGGACTCATTCCAGGCATTTAATCAAGTTTTTTTCAGCATTCCTCCAATCTCCTTTAAACACCTTTTCTGTACTTCCAATCGCAGAAACTGCTTCAATATCGTTCAGCTCCTAAAGTTATGAGGTGTATGACTAACACTCCAGTGGTGGTGAGAGAGGGAGCTACAGTGTACGCCACGGGGACACATGCAGAGGTAAACATAAAGGACAGAAGATAGATACAAAAATTGGGCTGTTAGAGAAATAAATAATTTAGAGAGTGTGTGCTTTCACATAAAAACAATTATGCGTAGTAGTTTGTTATACACAGCCT
The DNA here is from genome assembly GCA_037367295.1 of Apogon hyalosoma. NCBI lineage: Eukaryota > Metazoa > Chordata > Actinopteri > Kurtiformes > Apogonidae > Apogon > Apogon hyalosoma. The sequence continues at coordinate 17,996,632 of JAPQRP010000001.1, read as the reverse complement.
CCTGTTTGCAGTCAACTGGAGTAGAGATAAAGATCCTCTCTGATAGAGACGCATACTCCAAAGAAAAACGTGTTTGTAGTTGAATGGAAAAACACACCTACTTGTAATCATTGTAATAGATTATATTGACAGCTTTTGAATATGAGCAAGTATAGAACAGCCTTTTCAAGATGGTGTTTGAAGGAATGAAAGAGAGGTTGCATTTAGTCAATAGAACATGCAGAAAAAAATAAAACAAAATATATTGTGAATGTAAACTTCCTTGCAGGTGGAGGACGGCAAATTATTGGAACAGCTGATGGCCAGTGTTGGTTTTTGCACAGAGGTGGAGGAGGACCTCATTGATGCAGTTACTGGCCTGAGTGGAAGTGGACCTGCTTATGTAAGTTCCTGACGACTGGACTGTCAAAGTCAGTCATCACAGAGATGCTGTCTGTGACGCTGAGTTGTGTTTTGTCATTTTGAATGTCAGCTTGTATTCAATGTCAATTTCAAGTATTTTCAGACAGCACAAATCTGTCTGGTGATGGGAAGTATAAACTGTGTGTTCGAACAGGCTTTCACCGCCCTGGATGCTTTAGCAGACGGAGGAGTGAAGATGGGTCTGCCCAGGAGATTGGCTGTCAGACTCGGAGCTCAGGCCCTATTGGTTAGTTTTGTGTGTGTGTGTGTGTGTGTGTGTGTGTGTGTGTGTGTGTGTGTGTGTGTGTGTGTGATCATTTTTTGTCTCTTTTTTTTTTTTTTTCCTTATCCTTAACATTTAAGCCTCTTTGATCCACTGGTGGCAGAAAACACAGGCGCTGCTTTCATTACACCAGATATTCTACTGTCTGGCTTCTAATCAATAAAAATGACAAAAGCTCAGAAAAATGTGAGTCTGCTGGGTCCCCTGAGCTGCTGCTGCTGCAAAAATGAAAAAATCTTTTTTAATACAGCTCTTATACAAACAGTGTTAGAATCATAAATTTTAGATCTGGTATTTTCTAAGGTGCATGATATTTTTGCTGTTACTTATTTTCTTAAACTTGTTTATGAAGTAGATAACCTGTAATAATTCTCTACAAACTCTTTTGTAACTGTAGCAGCTTCATGTTTTCTGATCTGCTCAGTGTTCCTGCAGCTCCTTCCTGGAGTTTTACAAATGATGTTCTCTGTTTTGTCATTTACCTGCTGTGGATTTTTCAGATGTTATGTGTTGGGGACATAAGTTGCCTTGTTCTGAGTGTTTCTTTGCCTTTTTTATTTGTGGAAACCTAAAGAGTCAGTGCATGTGTAGTCAGAGCTTAACTCATCATCAGACGACTGCCTGAAAAATCTTTTATATGTGTTGATTTTTGTGCAAAGTATTGTTATATGTGTTTACATTTTTTGTTATTCAGATGTGTACTTCTCACTTGAGATTTGGTCAAGTATCAGCACTGTTGATATGATTTTTGTTCATACAAATCACCGTCTATCCCTATCTTAACCTCTGTCTTCCTCATCTTGACTTTCAGGGAGCAGCTAAAATGCTCCTGGACTCTGAGCAGCACCCCGGTCAGCTCAAAGATAATGTGTGTTCCCCAGGGGGCGCCACTATCCACGCCCTGCACGTCCTGGAGAGCGGTGGCTTCCGCAGCCTCCTGATTAATGCTGTCGAGGCTTCATGCATCAGAACACGGTGAGATCAGTGTGTCATGTTTCTATAATTCTATATTCTTAAAACGTTTATACTTTAATAGGTTGTCTTTTCAGCCTTAAAAATGTCTGATCACTCATACATGGAAGTATTATCATGAAGTAATGTCTTCAGATTGGTGATAATTTGTGATCAGTACAGAGTTATTAGATTTATAGGGATCTGCCAAGTGGAGAGATCTCCTGAGAAATCAGCAGGTCTTTGTATTTTATTTATGATGCAAGTGATGAAATTATGCTGAATAAATACTTTATGCCAGTGATCAAATTTTTATGCATTTATTTATTTTTCTGCAACATATTTGAGTAAATTAGATATTTTGAACTACCACTCTTATTCAGAGCTCAGTAAATGAGCTGAAAATAAAAGTATTATTGTTCATTTTAATTTGGCACTGAACAAAGTGCTGTGTGTGACCTTGGATTGTGTCTGTGTCAAAGAATATTTGCACGATATCCAGGCCCCTGTTCCCAGGGTATAAGAATCCATTACAGTCGTAACACATGATTGAATAGTGTATTAAGGACCCACACACTCTATATACCTCACACTACTGTTTCTTCCTCTTCCAGGGAGCTGCAGTTTCTTGCAGATCAGGAGCGTATTTCTCCAGCGGCCATTAAGAAAACCACACTGGATAAAGTGCTGCAGCAGCCCGGAGTCACAGTCAGCGGAGTGGCTAACGGGAACGGCAGAGCGGGGCTCAGCTTGTTCAACACTCGCACTCCTGGCATTAAGAAGAAGAACTGAAAACACAGAGAGGCAGGCGCACACACATGCACCCGTTGACATGTGTATGTGTATAGTGATGTATAAATTTGGACATATATGCATCTTATACAGTTGTTCAGACACTTACTTTGAATTCCAACTCAGGACTCGTCTGGAATTTCATCCAAATTCCTTTGACAAATAATTTATTCATACAGGAATGAATTGCGGATCTGTTGGTGTTACCACCATGTTTCACACAACCACAGGTGGATTCTGGTTGTTTTTCTAACGGTTTATAGCCTTATGTTTGGCGCAGGATTACTGTCTACACATACACAATGAGGAGAAAAAGTGCATTTACAATCTGTTGTCAGTCTGTGTGTGGGCTCTACATTATCTAAAGCTGTTAAACTGTAATGACCCGGTCGGCCATCATGGGACACCAGGCACCAGATGGCTGCAGGGATACCATCAAGCTGTTAATATATGTCTTCAGTGGTCAAATCAAGCCAAAAAGTGCTTTTGTTGTACAGAAAACCATGCTGTTAGAACCACAGTATTATACTGCTAACAAAGTCGAATAACTGAACAAAATAGGCTTGTGTTATGTATAAACAGTCAAAGAGGCTTGTTGTACATGAAGAACTTGATGCCTTTTGACCTTGTTTCTCAGATAACAGCTTTTCTCACATATCAAGGGCAGTTCAAACTTTTATGATTATGTCACCTCTTCATTTTGTTGTTTGTTAAGGACATTGTGGATCTTAAACCATAAATCTTGATGTTTTATACCATGGAAGCACTTTGAACCCTTCTTCTCATGGGGATATGATGTTATTACCTTAAAGTGCTTCAAGAAAGCTCTTTTCCAATAGAAAAATATTCATGTAGATGCAATATAAAAGCATTGCATTAGGTTTCAGTCCGTCCACACTCTGTTTTGTTTGTGTATTTTATCTGTAATGCTACATTTTAGGGTTGTTTTTTTTTTGTATACTGACACCTAAGTTGGTACATTAATCAAAAAGTCCTTATTAAAGGTTCAGTTTTTCTCTAAATGATCAGTACTGTTGTTCTCCTGTTACTTTAGCTCTATCAGTGTCCTCAGATCTGTTCAGTCTGGTTTCAGTTTTACCCCTGGGTGTTTGTTTTCTATGTATTTTTAATTCCACATAGTCTGGATAAAATCTTAAAAGTATAAAAGCTAAGCATTTTCTTTGACAATAAAGTGGCTTATGGAAAATAAGTGTCCTTGTATGTGAACAAAGGCTGTTTTGCTGTGTAACATATATCATCCCCAGTGGGTTGCAAAGCCCAAAAATCTTCAGTGTGTGCACATGGTTATGCAAAAACAAAATGGCAAACTAGGCAACAAAGCTAAAGGCCTACATTTTTTCCCAGAATTGCATGGTAACAAGAAATTCATGCCAAACGTCACATGAGGAATCTCCTTGTGTGTCAGACCAGTCAAATCTAATGTCCTCATAGTACAAATGTGTGTCTCATTCAGTTGAGCTACTCAGTTTTCTATTACCCGTTAAGAATTTACATACCCCTGGCCTGCAGATGGCGCTCTGTGATCAATGTGACCCATTAGCACATGTCACTGAGGATCACATTCCACACTTCACATTGCTGCCAACTGAGTGACTAGCATCAAATATAACTGCACCTCATGACTTATTAGTGAGCAGCATTAGCTGGAGTTCTTCTGTTGCATGTTTTGGACACTTGTTGACACCTTCAGTCTTAATCTACACCTTCACTTCTGCTGCAACTTGAGTCTCTTATTACTCTCAATTTAAAAAACTCATACAACATAAATAATGATGATAATATAAATGTGTTTTGCCACTCTGTCCTGGAGGTGAATTCTGATTGGCTGGTCTGAGAGGAAACAGTCCAATTTTAGAAGCTTTCTTGTCAACAGAACATAAGACCACAGAGCAAGATCAGAGACCTCTGCAGATCTGACCCTCCCTTCTACCCCCGCCACCCTGACTTAGAGGTGTGCGTACAGTTATTAGCTGACAACTTGAGAAACACTGGGCCATCGTGTGCCTCAGAGTTAGTGTGATAGTGCGAGGAAAAGTGCTGTTAAATTTTGCCATGTCTTTAGATTGCAGTAGCTACAGAAACTGTTAGTTCAACTTGATGTACTTTTTTTTTTTTTTAGATATTTGGGCCTATGCTGGCCCTCCAGGTTGCTACATTTTGGATTAACAGATGCCACTTTGTGTGAGACTGAGATAGGTCTGTGCATCTATTCAGGCAGTGCACAGGTGCATAATGGTAGAGTAAAAATGATGGAAGAAAAGTGATGGTTTGTGAAGAACCATGTCCTCATTATAATTGAACAATTTATAGCCGTTGTAGGATTAGTTTATTTTCCTTAAACCAATACACACAACCAGTGTCCCTTGATTAAATTGCAGCTTGCATGCTCTCAGTGCTCCCAGGCTGTTTATTTGTGCGTGCAATGGTTTTTCCTCCACCGCTGAAGTGTTTTGGTAATCCCCCTTTTATTCCTAAAGGTTATTCTCCGCTTGCTCCTGCCGCTGTCCGTTAAGATTAGCCATTCCTGGAGAGACTTCCATTTGCCTCTCATTATTAGACTTGTGTTACCTTTCGTAGGTCGAGCTTTGTGCGCCTCTCTTCCACCTCAGGTGTAGAAGACGTGCTCTATGTCAATCATCTTGACACCGCCAGCAGGTTTAGGATGGCAGTTCAGTGGCAGATAATCCTGAGTGGAAAGTTGGGACCGTGTGTAAGAAAGAGAGGTTTACACTGGAGTGTGTTTGTGTGTATGTGTGTGCGCTCAAGCCCAGCATGGGATTTCTATCCACAGGTAGGCCAGATGCTACCTGTCATCCCCATTCAATCAATATAATCACTGACCTTTGCAGTAACATGGTTGTTTGCATATCGTATAAAGGCAAATAGAAGTGCTAGAAAGCAAGATGATTGAACAGGTGACAGGGCTTTTTCTTTCTGTTTCTCTACTCATTCATCATCATCATCATCAAACATCTACCTAATCCCCTCTAACGTAAAAATCCCTGAGTGGAGTTAAGGAAGAGGTGCCTGTGTATTTGTGGGCAGTCGGTTTTCCATGTTCCTCCGTTTCGCTGTTTGTGTGCAGCTGTGTTGTCTGTATGAGTGTGTTTATGTGATCTCCGTGCTGATACAGTATCAGCTCGTTGCAGCTGTGTGGTGAAACTGTCATAAAAAGAGGAAGCTCTGACAGTTACCACATGTAGTCAGTGAATCTGCAGTATGGGCTTCCCTCTGCTGACAATGTGCAATGAACAGATCCGGAACACGCCTCCTCCTCCTCCGCTCCAGAGATTGTTTGTCTGACAATAATCTGGGAATAAGACATGAACACAGGTGTATGTGATAGGGGGAATACTGTCTGTCTGTGCAGCAGGACAAGTAGTATTAGGGTTACTGCTTCAGTGACTAGAAGTGCAATCAGAGAGCACATACCTCCATCAAAACAGTGCACTACTCTTTTCTTTCCACTTTATTATTAAACCAAGTTAGGTCTGTTCCACACAAGGATAATCTGTGATGTATGATAGTGTTCAGCACCATCGTCTTGATGATATGCCATAAATAAAGTAATCTTTAGATTAGATGGTACTTTATTGATCCTTTGGGCAGAGCTCTCAGGAAATTGAGGAGTAGTGAAGATCAAATACACCTACAACACCTATATTCATGCATTAAATCATCATGAATTATGCATTAGTCAAGTGTTATCCAAGTGTTGGGGATAGTTGTGGAGCCTTTTTTATTGGGTTGCCCATTTACGTTGCTCATTTTTATGTCTTTTTCTTGATTATTTCATTCATGTTCAGATTTATTTTGTTCATTTTCCTGAATATTTTATTACCTTTTGTTAGTTTTCTTGATTGTATCATTTTAGATTGTTTTTTGATTGTTTTGTTCATATTTCTCCATTTTTGTAATACTTTGATTCATTTTTTTTAGTTTTGCTGATTCAGTTATGAGTGTCACATCATTAAATCAGCATGAAGAAAGTAAGTTCAGCTGTCATTCATATATCTTTTACATTTAAGAGACATCTTTAGATTTTTATAATGTTAATTTTTATTTTTTAGCTTCTGCTCAGTCTGATTAAACTAGAAAACTGCAGTTAGCTCACTAGCTAATGTGTAGATAGATTGTATGTTTGATTAAAAATGATGTACTTTGTAACTGCTAAAACCAAAGCTAACATTTTTATCCACTGTCATTAAAAACTGCCGTGAATTACTTAGAAATTTTCTACTGGTACCAAGAAGTAGCACTGAACAAATTGGGTGTCTGAAAGTTTTCTTTTTTTATGTTTGTCTGGTGCTCTCCAGAATTAAGAAAAGTGCAAAACAGTTCCATGATCCTTCTCCAGAAAATAAATAAATTTGTGTCCTGCTATTTTCTTATCCTTCCACTAACTTCCATTAACCAAAAATTGGTGCAGTAGACTAATTTTTGCACAATTCTGCCAACGGGTCAGACATGTAATAAACATGAATGAAAACAGCAGCACAACAATGTAAAAATAGGTTTTTCCTCCGTTACGTACAAGCCCAGCCTACAAAGTATTGCTCAAGGTGAACTACTTTACACAATGGCAGATAATGTATGCTTTATGTTACAGCATCAGCATCACTGACATATTGAGGCCAAATGATAATTTACAGTTCACCAGCAAAATGAAGATTTATACCGACACCTTCAGACAAGTGTGAAATTTTACACATTCTTGCATTAATCAGCAATGTTGACTTGGATGTTTTCATCATTTGTTTAATATAGTAAAACATGGTTTCATCTCTGAGTGAACAGGTGGTGATTAAATGTCTGAAAATCCCTCAGATGTAAAAAAAAAAAAAAAAAAAGGTTTTTAGACGATACAATGTCCACAATTTTAAACCTAACACATGCCAAAGTTAAGTGAAAGTTCTAAATGAATACAAACTTTTTGTGAACATGATGCAGATCTAATACCAGTGGATAATATTTATTGCCAGCAATTTTGTTTTTATAAACTGAGTGGCATTATCTGGAAATGGGTGGCTAATACTGGTTGAGTGCTTTCATGTAGGGGAAGTCATTAGATGCTCCCAGATGGAAATGGAATATTGATAAATGGCCGTACATTGGTCCTAATTGTTTAGTATTGTCTTAAATGATACTGTAAATAAGGATGAATGGTGTATTATAGATATATGTAATTGTTTATGATTAGTTTATAAAGGTTGATGGTACTATTTATCCGTCTGTCAGCGTCGACAGTGGCGTTTTGAAGTTGTCGACTAATCATTACAACTGGAAATCATTTGCAGAGTCAACAAATGGCTGCATAATTAAGACTTCACAAAATGCTGCTGTTTGTATTGGATACTAGGGCTTTAAAATAATTTTGATTCCATCGCCCACTGTTAAATGATAGATACAAGCCAGGAGGCAGAGTGTGCAGTTTACATACAGCTACTACCTCCCTAAAAATAAAAATAAAAAAAAAAAAATCAAAGAATTATACAAAGCAAAAATGATCACAAGAGGAGTTACTCATTAGAACCTAATGAAAAGGTGGACTAGTTAATATGTCTGTTGATCTCTTTTTTTTTTTTTTTCTTAATTGAAGTTTTCACTTGGTACATGACAATCATACAGTACATTAACAAGCAGGGCTTTTATACGTAAATAACAAGTATCCAGAATATATCAAAATACATCAAAGCGTGGAAGTTCTTAGAAATAAAAATTAAATTAGAAAAAAGAAATTAAGAAAGAAAAATAATAATAAAATAAATGAATAAAATAGATACATAAGTAATTAAATATATACTAGAGAGAGGTAGTTCAGCTACCATTCTGCTATGTCTGTTGATCCATCAGATTCATTTGTTTTGTCTTACTGAACCCAATCCCTCCCTATGTTGTATTAATTTGCATATTCCTCAGAATGGAGGAGGAGGAGAAGTGGCAACAATCTTCTGCTCAATCCTATCGATCAACCCAAATCTGCTCATTATTGGTAAAATTAGTAAAAACTAGACCGTGCATTTGTTAGTTTGAGGTTAAACTGGTGTAATTCCTCACTGCCTGGATGTCTTGATAAGGCCCTTAAAAATGTCAGGTTAATCCAAAACACTATACAGAGAGGACTGAAGGAAACAAGAGATCATACTGTATTTCTCCCAGATGAGTTACTCTTCATTCATGCCTGTAAAATCCACAATAACCAAATGACTGAGCTCTTTCTGATCCTGTAGACCTCATATTATCCCAGTAGAACACCACACTACACTCTCTCTACTTTAATATTACATTTTTATTAATCTTAAAGGCATAAAAAATGTGAACATTGGTCTAAGTGACACATGATATCAGTCCATTTTAAGTCCTAAAACACTGATTAATTAGTTTTTTTTTCTTTCAGGTTTACCCTAGATTTATCAGCCACCTGAACATGTTCAACTTAGTTTTATGAAGTAAAATTAAATGTAAATTGTAAACTATATACAATATTTTGTTATTATACTATTTATTTTTTGGCAAAGTTTGTTGCCATAATGTGTTTGTTTGATCTCTACTCAATAACTCTCAACTTAATATATACATAGAAACATATAAAAACCACTAGACTACTACATGGTTTACATGAAACGACACAAGTCCAAAACCTGAGGAAAGGCAGTAGTAAATGTGAAAACTGGCAGTTCCTGCTGTTTGTTTCAGAAAGTCTTTTTTGGAAAAGCTACATCATATCCTCTGTTTAGAGGAAGTACAAGTTTTGATATTTATCTGTAAGTCACTTGCATTTTAAAGAAAAAAAAACAGGATTGGTTTATTTGCTTAAAACATGTATTAAGACATTTATTAAAGTTTTTTTTTAATGTGTTTTAAGTTTTATATTGCAAATGGTTCACTGTAAGTCAGACGAAAAGCTCGCCTAAATCTAACAGGTGATCACAATAACTCTTAGGCTATTCTATCCATGTCTTTATTTTATATCTTATACAAGGAGTGTCAAACAACCAGCCTGTAGGACAAAATTAGCCCATCAAAGCCCCCCCCCCTTTGTTTTAATATGAAAACTGTAAAATCCCACTATGAAAATGCTTACATCTACACTATACTTTCACCAAAAATGCCAATAAACTATGAACCTGAAAATTCAAGAAAAATAAGCGCAAATTTAACCGTATTATGCTTGTTCCTAAGTGCTTTGTGTATTTGCAGATCCACTGTGAGTTGTAATGTGCATGTGTAAATGCTCAGCTGAGACACAATTCTGTTCTTAGAAGCTTCAGGTTCATGGCTGTTCAGGTTATTTTTTGTGAAGGGGCAGTTTGCAATTGTACACGTTGTCATAACGTAACTTTACTTTTTTTTGCATTAAAAACAAAGAGAATAAAATTGAACTTGGCAGTATTTATAGATTTATTTATTTTTTTATGCTATTATATACTTGAGATCATATTGGGCTGTATGTGTATGTGTGTGTGTGAAGTAAATGAGTTTGACACCCCTGCATTAAATCCTTAACTAGCCTACTTCATCATCAGGATTAGAAGAATGAAGAATGACTGCATCGTCTGCCCTCCAGCTTAGCCTTTTGTTTAGTTTAGTTTTTTCTAGTAGAGTTGGAGCCAATCAGTACTTCAAATGTTAGTTCTAAGTTTAGA
>JAPQRP010000001.1:17935203-17976376 GCA_037367295.1 Apogon hyalosoma | reverse complement strand
TGCTTTTAGGCATTCCATGTTTTCTTTTCTGTCTGTTTTAGTCACATGATACACACAGGAGTTAGGACTTGATTGCAGAACCATTGTTTCTGATGACTTTTGATGGTCTAATAATTTTTTTCTGCGACAGTAATATTGATCATTTCATTATAATGGGACAATTTCTCCCTTGTCGTGGTTGTTCAGATCCGAACTAGCCATTTTCGCTGTTTCAAAAACATCAATTTCAAGGTCTGCATGTTCACTTGCTGCCTAATATATCCAACCCAGTGAAAAGTCTGAGATAATAAAATTATTACCACTTTACTTGTCAGCGGTCAGTGCGATTTTAACCCATAATGTGACATTTGCGGCAGTTCCCAAATGAATTTTTCTCAATATTTAACAATCCTTAAGTGATTTATCACCATTTATTGTAATATTATCTTTTGTGTTTTTGGTATTTTCCTACATTTAATTTACTAATCATCTAGATGGTCAAAAAAAACCAAGAGTAAAGTTGAGGATTATTATATAAAAAATAGAGAAAACTGAGGAAAAAGTGACTTTTTCGGCAAAATCTATCATTAATCGAACATAAACCAAGTGTGTCCATCCACTGTCATTGATCCAACTCCATGGGTTTTACTGGTTTTACTGGTGAATCAATGTTGTAGAAGATGACGGTGTTCTGAATGTCCAAATGGGTCATATCTGATGATCATGAAAAGATGAAGAACTGCATTTTACACCAATTATTTACTTGGATTTAGTGGATCACCAGGGATTAAACCGTTTTTATCAGTAGATACTTTTGGTAGATGGTGGATGTTTGGGTCTTTATGGGTTAATGCTAGTTTTCTGAATGAAGCAGCCAGTAATGTCACCCTTTTATTGATCAAGCACTATTGTGTACATACAAGCTACATCCTAAGGAGAATTCAGCAGCACATCTACAATAGAATAAAGTGTAAATGTGACGTCACATATTGGCATTGGCACCAATCATTTGTATCCTGTTATTATACATAGACTGTCTGTCCCAGTGAGTGAAAAAGATGAATCACTTTACTTGTACTTTTTCTCACGTTTGCTGGAACATTTTTTACCACTTTGAAATTCAGCTGGCACTTGTACATGCAGCACATTTTTAGTATTAATTATCATTTATATTAAAAAAGAAATTAGTGCTTTCTGAACTGATTTCTAATTTTTTATAGGCCTGTGGTTGTTATTATTCACAGGAGATAAATATGGTGGTCAGAGTTAAAGCTGCAGTGTTTCTGGGCAAAAAAAATCCACAATTACCTTTAAGCATATTATAATTGGTCTGAGAGGACATGAGACTTCTGGATTTACTCCTCTTTTGTGTTTTCAGTCTGGAGAAAATCAACCTTATGATGAAGATTCTGGCTAATCACAGGCGTATCCCAACAGGTAATGGGGTTAAATATATGACTGATGGCTGTTACTACCTCTCACTGATCAGATTCCACCAGAAACAACCTGGACACATGGAAAAGGAGCTTTATTTTTCTATAAAAGCATGAAATGGTATAAGTTGATCTATTTTTACATTTACCCTGTAACACCAAACATATCACATTTGATGCATGAGTTTTGAAGCACTTTACATGATCAGTGTGATTTTTTATTTTCTTGAAAAACCTGGTGTATACAAATAGATACATTCGATACACAGATAATCCACCGGGGGGAGGAATTATTTCACCAGAGGCCTTTCCAGTGGCACTACAAGATTGTCATTAATGAGGAAGGAGGCAGAACTTTGCCAATTTTGAGAAGGAGTTACCAATTTGTTAGACATGTTTGTGTTCTTCTATGTTTTTGTTTGCTCAGATATAATAATATTTGAGCATTGAGACCCAATGACGCAAATATGATACAAAATTGAAACTCATACATGGAAATTGATATTTGACAAAAATATTTTTGGGGTTGTTCAGAAGGACCAATAAAGGTTCCAGTTTCAAAGAACTGGAATTTTCTGTCGGTGATTTAATGGTTCAGGCTTTACAGGGTTAAGTCATCTGGTTTGGACTGAGAAGACAGAGCTGGAGAAAGACAGGAAGGGTGTGTTTTCAGATTCAGACATTTGTTTTCCTGCTGATTTTCACTCCTGACGGTTCAGAATGTAAGATCCATACAGTCTCTCATGCTTGTGTAAAGTTTGTTGAAGTCTTTGTTGTGCTGGGAGCTGGTCATTTATTTGATGTTAGCTAACTCCATTAGCCAACAGTCCGCTGTGTCATGCAGTGTTGCTGCTACTGCTGGAACAAAACAACAAAAAATATCCACTGTAGAGCTGCACAGTATATTGTTTGAGCATCATCATCGCGGTGTACATGTGCGCAATAGTGACATCGCAGGTCCTGCAACGTAGGAGGCAAATGAACTCAACGTGTTTTCATCTAATTTCAAGGGTACCTGACACACACTGCGTGCAGAAATCCACCAATCACAACTGTTCTTAATCAGTTTAGAATGAGTTGTTGGTAACAATGCTGAAAAATGAGCAACGAACAAGAGAAAATCACCAAAAATGATGGTGCCAAAAAGAAACACGTCAGTTATCTGGAATTATTTCGGCAACAAGAAGGATGATACTGAAACAGGTGCTCTGTGTCGACAGTGCCTTGCACCTGTTGCCACAACAAGAGGAAACCCAACTAATTAGTTTGACCATTTACGTCGGCACCACACAGTTATTATATACTCCTGAGTATTTTTTCATATCGCAATAGATATATATCGCAGGGTTAAAAAAATCGCAGTGTCAGTTTTTTCCAGTATTGTGCAGCTCTAGTCCACTGCAAAGAACATTCCATAAAAATAAAAATTAAAAAATGCATCTGAAAAAACAGTTGCATCATGATGTTTCCAATATAGGCAATAATTTAATTTTTAAAAAAGTCAAAACTTGTGCATTCCTGGGTCTCAGGAGGTTAGGGATTTTTTGAGGAAAACAGACCTGAGTCCCGTACATAGAAATCAGTGCACATGCTGTACCCATGAGTGAGGACAGTTGAGATAGTTGTTAGCTAAAAATGAGTTACCTAACATCAACAAACGCCCTGCCCTAGCACAAACAACTAAGCACCGAGTATGAACAAATATTACCTACTGAACTTTGTGCTCATTCTGTCTAAACTAATCCTTGTTTTCCATTTATTCCATGATTTTTCATATCACAAGCCTCAGTCAGAAAAGCAATTAATCACAATTAATCGGCACAAATTTTACTGACTGATTAGTTGCATTTATTTAATCCCTAAAAAAATCTACAATCTGCATGAATCAACAGAGAAACATGCTCTGTTGCAGTAATACCCCTGCCCCATGCCACCCCCCCATCTATTATTCTCTATTGAGGGGATTCCATTGAAGGGACAGGTGCATCTATGCATCAGCCCTACCCCCTGCAGAAAACGACAGTCCACACACAAACACATAATGCAACACAATATAGAACACGCACGAGCGTATGTACAAGCGCCTCCACCCCCGCTGACAGTATTGTTTGGTCAAAGTGTATGTATGTGTGTGGGTGGGGGGGTACTCAGGTACCCAAGGTAATGGCACCTGGGGTTATTCAGGCCTAAATGGCAGCTCTGGCTACACTGCAGCTCACAAAGTGCCTGTATGAGCACCGCAGAGACTAATGCGCCTGTGCACACAATGTCTCGCTCAACTACAAAGCACAGGTGTGTGTGTGTCACTAAATTGTCCCCCCGTTGTCTGGGCCTCTCCGAGTGGCAGGCCCTGTCCATTAGCCACAATTTAACAGGATGATCAGAGTGCTTGAAAAGGGCCACATCAAACAAGTCTGGAGAATCCCAGGTGCCCGACGCAAACGCAGGCATCGGCAATAACCAAGCCCACTTACAGGGGCCTAATGTATTCTGTGAGGGAAATGAAGATGTTCCTTCTCCATCCAAGGCTCTTTTGTTCTACGGCGGACAGACAGGAGGGATTGTTTCACATGGTGTCTGGGCGATGAGAGCAGCGAGGGCAATTATCTTTCTCAGATGCATATTAATATTTCACTAATGGAAGGATGATGGTCCTGTTATGGTAAAGTACTAATATACTGTGGAGAGTGGAATATAAAAGCTGATTTTAAGTACAAAGGCAAATCACAGCCTCTGATCCTGCACTCTGATATTCGCCTTATGTGGCTCTGATACAATCAATTTGATTATTGCCTGTTGTGTTTTCATTATGGGACACAATGATCAGCAGCTTCAGATGTTTATGAGATAAATACAGATGAATGAGCACTCATATTTCGTAGTAAATGTGAAATTTAACCCTCAAAAGCCTGCATAGGTTTCAAAACAACACAACAAATGGGCATAGTTTTATATTTCTTTATCAGTTCTCAAGGAAATGTGTTGTCACCAATTTGACATTTTATGAACTATGAGTATCAGCTGAAGTTGGCAAAAATACAAATATTTCATTATGTATTTAAGCATTTATTACTTTTTTCCTACAGATTCGATTTTCTTTTCTTGGGGATTTAGATCTGCTGCTGGCTGCTGTGAGCTGATATTATACAGGTCTTTAAAAATACAGTATCAGTCGACCTATGGAAACTTCCCTTGTGTTTCAGGTGTAGTGTAATTCACCATCTTGCATTTCTTTCTTTTTATTTAGATATTTTCATTTTTCTAAGAAGTAAAGCACAAGTACATGGAATACAATAGAAATACCATAAAGGGAAATCACATGGAAAATAAATATTTGTTTTTACCAAAGAAAATTACAGCAGTACTATATCAGTCATAGAGAGACATAACAATCTAATAATAGCTCCCACTCCTTCATCAGTCACCCAAATACTGAGTAATACAGTTCCATCTTTGCTCAAAAGTGTCCAACTTTAATTGTAGACTTGCCGTCATTGGCTCCATAGTGTAGACCCTTTCAGTCTCTGGACCCACTGAGTTATAGTCGGCAGTTTTGGATCCTTCCAGTTAACAGTTAGGATTTTCTTATCTATCAATAAAAGTATCCGTAACATGTGTTTTGAAATGTCTCCTGAGGTATAGTTCCCAGTAGGAATATCAGTGGGTCTAATGCGGAGTTCACTTGTAAGATTTTGTCCATCTTGCATTTCTTTTGTGTGAAAATACCATGTTTAACATAATGCTAAGTGGGTTTTTTTTTATATCTCAAAGAGTCATCCAAAAACTTAGGAGTCCTTAGGACCTAGTGACAAAACTATGGTTTACCAACATCAAAAAATGTCCCATAAAACTTATGCGAACAAGTATGTTATGCTGACTTTGGCCTTTACTCAAGAGTAACATATGTCTGATTCACTCACTACATGGATACATGCAGTTCCTTTATCGAAAACACACACACTGTAAATCTGTAAAAAAGATTTCCGTTTAGGTGATATTCAAGGCACCTCGGAAATCTGAGAATCTCACGGTTCTGACACAAGTTAAAGCTCATCGATCAAAAACTGTTCAAAAGTTGTTTAAGGTTGTGTAAAACATGTGCGTGCGTGGCATCGATGCTATGCTCCTCTCTAGGGGATTACTCCAGCTTTCAGAACAGTCTCGGCGCAGGACCACATCAGGGAAAGACATATTTCAAGCTTTCATTTATGTTGGAACACTCCATCTTCTATGATATCATTTCTCCTCCAGAATCTAGGGCAAGGCCCAAGCAGGACAGTAGAATTGGGACCAAAAGGACACCACGTCCCATGTTACCTTGTTGATTTATGACCAGAAGTCTGCCCCTGCAGTGACCTTTATAGGTGTCACCCAGACAGGGACGCAGCGCTCAGGCCGAAATGACAAAGCTTCTCTCTGAAGGTCATGCCCTGCCCTGCAGCCACGTTCTCTGAAACTCATCACAAGCCCTGAACACACTCCTCCAACTGCATTAACTTCTTCTGGGAAAAGTGTCTAGCCGCAGGCCGTAGGATTGTGACACTAAAGCAATCATAACCACCTGCTCGTTGACGTGCCCCAACTGTGCTGAAGTGCACCATGCTCCTCTTTCCCGTTTACTTCAGGAGCCATTATTTGTCATGTTTCTCACAGAGGTCACATCAGCTCACTTACCAGACCACATTTAATCATCACGTGCTTTGGCTGTTATAATTCAAAGAACTACAAACTGTCTACAAGTCACTACAGCGAACCAATCCGCTTTATCTGCACAATTCAAGCAACGACAAGAGCACTGAATTACAAAAAGCAAATAAGTACAGGTTCCTTGAGAGGAGAAATGCTCGCCATATCTAAATATACTTTATGAGCTTCAGACACATAAACAGGAAGAGATGAAAAAAGACAGAGAGCGAGAGAGAGACTGGGTCTTTTTACACTGACAGGTGTGCTACACTGGCTGGCCTCTTTGAAAAGCATCCATTTCCTTAGCAACTGGACGTCAGCTCAATTCAGCCAGGCGATTTTAGCAGATGGCTTGGTAAATACCTTGCCATGTGTTCCCGAGTAGAAACTATAATGCGTCAAGACAAAACACATGCACGCTCACCCAACCTCATACACTATATTTGAAATATTCTCCTTCTCTTAGAATCATACTACTTCTTCCTCTGTCTGAGCTGTGCTTTCATACATATGTATCAACGTTTCACACTTTGTCACTTAATGGCAGCCGATACTTACTTATCAATGGATATTTTTTTTTTCTTTTTTTAGCAAACAGCTAAAAGCTTGATTTTATTCAATACTGTACCTTTAGATTCAACCATTTGTTCAAAAAGCACAGATTATAGCAAATGTTTTACCTTTGTGGCAAATGAAGCTCCTCAGAAAAAACCTTGAACCATGACAGAAGCATGTAAACTGGTTAGCTTATAAAATGTGGTGCACATGGAATGGATGTTTACATCAGGGCCTTTACATTCTGAGATGAAGGTCCCAATACAAAGCACCTTCCTTCATTGTCCTGTGTTATTTCCCTCTCTTATATACTGCTCTGACCTTGCCATATTATGTTGGCTGTCCTTTAAAACGCCCATTACATTCCCTCAACATAAAGATTTCAGTCTGCCCCACATTCTCTGATTCATGCTTCCTTCTTCTATTCAGTGTCATTGAATCTACTATATAGGTTTGTGTCACCATACTGTGTGCGTCTTCTAATTCTTCTTTTTTTGTCTTTCTTTTCTCGGTCATGTGTTGCAGCTGCACAGGGCAGACTGGCTCAGCTGTACAGTTCAGTTCCGCTAAAGACCCTGTCATTAACATTAAACTCCCTGAGTGGCCCAGCACCAAGGCCTGTGGTCATTGTGTATGTTTGTGTATGTTAGTGTGTCCACAGACACAGACAAGGATAATTACTTGCATTGGTCCTCACTCATCTGGAGGATCATGGGAGATAGCAAGTTATCTACCACAGACACAATCCATATGCAACACAGAAATGGGTACAAATATTTGGCATTGAAAGTATTAAGATCAATGAGAGTGTGAATTTGCAACAGCTGCAACACTTGTTCAATATAAGATATGATTTTTGATTTTAGTGATTTATTCCAAACGTGCAATGAAATTTAACATATATGTGAACAAGCAGAACAAAAATAATAAAACAAAAATCAACAATCAAGACAATTATCAGAACAATAGTTTCATTTACGTGCCCAAAAAGGAGTGGGAAGAACTTATTTAATCCCACCACCTCTCCATAAAATATTATTAATAATATATACTTATCTCCCTCTTCAACATCAGAATAGATTCAAAGTCATTCATCAGAAAACAACAAAAATCTCTGACTCATATAACTTACCATTAGTTAGCTAGCTTACATTAGTTAATGTGAATACTACCAAGATCAGCCCATGCACTGCAAATGATTTGGCTCTTACCAAAATTAAAAAAAACAACAAAACTTAGATTTAGAAGTGTTAGATAATTTACCTTGTTTTAAGAGTCAATTTTAAGTGTTCGTACATCGTAGGCATGCTTATTTCTAGATTTAACAATCTTAATTCAAGAAATCTTGTCAAGTGAAATTATCTTGCTGCATGGACAGATATTTCACTTGTTTTAAGTAGATTTTTCCTCAGATTTAGTGTTTTTGTCTTGTTTTTATACACCCCTTTTTCGCAGTGAGCAAAATATTAGCAAACTTAACTTATGCCAAACCAATGATTTTCTGACTAAAAACGCAAGGCTCGTCTTATCTGGCAAAGAAGATATGTTGCTGACCCGTGAAGGGTTTTTTTTTTTCCTTTCCCTGTTTTTTTTTTTTTTCTTCTGCTTTCTTTTGTCTGCACACATGTGCATATGAGTAGAAAAAAATATGTATAAGACAAGAATTGTACAGTGTGCATGAGACTGAACTGTATGTCAAGGAATTCATTCTAATAAATGTTCAAAAAAAGCAGGGTTCTGATCTTTAGGTCTTTCATGTCGAGGCCTTGGAATCTACAAAGGTAGACCAGAGGCTGATCTGTTGGAATGGAGTCCTATGGGAAAATTGGCTCAGTTCCCCGAACAGACAACTATTTAATGAAAACTGTTGGATCCATAACAATCAGACGACCTCTGTGATGATCTATAATATTTTATCCTTACACAAGCAAATTAAGATGCTACCTGATAGGATCTAACATTAACTACATGATCATTTTGCAAGACAAAAGACAGCAAGAGGTGTTGTCCATTTACGGCAGCTCTACAATTTGTCATGTAGGGGAAACAGGAACCAAACAGACCAACAATTTCATATCCCTTATCTTTTTTAATGTCAAAACTGTAGGTAAAAATAACCAAACTCATCAAAAATGTAACTAATCTCTGCCATCAGGGCAGAAATTGGTTCATAGCTATACATGTGGTCAAAATTTCAGTAAATTTGCCATTGGATATTCGCTACATCATCATCAACAGTTAAACCGTCGTCTAAATATTTTATCTGAATTTTTTTTGTCTAATCCTGATCCTAAGTATCTTTGGACAAACATTAGCAAGATCACGTCAGGTTACAAAATATTACAAAATATTAGCGAGCTTACCTTAGTCTACACAAAACGTTTTGTAAAACCTTGTGTCTTGTTAACGTAAACTACATATGCTACTCCTTATAATAATACAGCAGACTTAAAACACAAATTACAACCCTACACCTTTATTCATGTTACAAAAACTTGGAAAAATACCTTGTTTTGAAAAATAATCTTGCTTTTTCCCAGCATAACATTCCCATTCTGTGTTAGTACTTGCAAAAAAAAAATGCAGCAATGCGTTGAGATTAACTACACGAATAAAATGTCCCTGACGTGTGAAAAGGTCACTGATTTTATTCATTTCTATATTTTTGCTCTTGTGAACACATCCTACAGAAAGAATGACAAAGCCGATTAGGCTCCATTGTTGTCTAGAAATAAAACACACACACAAAACACACACACCACCGACCATTTCACTGTAGAAAAAAAAAGAAAAGAAAAAAACGCTGCACATTTGGTGTGCAGAATACATAAAGATAATATACATTTTACAAGCACAATTTGTCATTTCAGTTCAGTTTCTGCACCACTAGCTAGTGACAGATATTTGAGCTTCTGATTATGCACACCAAGTTCACGGGGAAAAAAATCCCCTCCCTGAATAAACATGCCCATATGTTTGTAAAGTGCAACAGAAAAATGTTTAATTATGACAAAGGAATAGTATTTGTAATGGCCAGTGCCTGTTGGGTACCTGTCTACATGTCGGAGTCGGGGAGGGATTGGACTCTGACTGCTGTCTATGTGGCTGCCTCTGCTACTGTACAGCATGTTAATGCACATGAACAGAGCTTTGTGTCTCCCTCCCTGCCCACTGCCTGTACACCACTCAGCTCCCCATATGCCGCTCCCCTGCGCTCCTCTCATCCAGCCACTGGGAGCTTGATTAAGCCTGACTTGTCACCAAATTACACACACAAAGTTTACATGCATTCCCCGGCTCTCCAGCTGTTGCAGATTTGTTACAAAGAATAAATCTTGAAGCAGTTGACTGAGCAGGTCTGGGATGTCTGCCGCCTCATTGATAGGCAGAGATGGGAAAAGGGCGGGGGGAGTGAGAGAAAGAGACAGGAGGAGAAAACAACCATGAGAAGATTAAATGTAAATATACAGACGGCTGCGAATTAAAGGTAAAGGATAACGGGAATGGTGCGCCCATCCATAGACCGTTGAAATGTATGAAGTGTGAAAATGACGCTAATCATATGTTACGGTCTTCAGATCTCAACCCGATTGAACATCTACAAGATATTTTGGACGTGTTAATCAGTGATCACCACCACCAGCTTCAAAACACCTAATGAAGGGACGTTTTTTGGGAAAATGGTGTTCATCCCTCCAGTGGGGCTCATGTACAGCAGAATCAATGCCAAGACTGAAGACGCTCTGTGTCACATGGCGGCACCACAGCTTACTAATGCCGTTTTCCATCGATAGAACCAGTTCGCTTCGACTTGACCTGACTTGGCTCAATCTATGCACCAGCACCTTGCATTTCCACAGCTACTGCACCCCCGACTGGTCCTCATGGTGATGCAACATAAACGCCATCTTCATTGTGATGGCAACTAGAAATAATTTAATGATAGTAGAGGATTTTTTACAGGGGAAAATATAGTTATTTAGACAAAAATTCATGGTAAAATGATCAAGCTGGAGCCTTCTCGAAAAAATGCTAGTTTCTGCAGATTTCCGTCTAGTATGGCCTGGTGTTCTTCACTGCAACATGTGTATTAACGCAGCAAAAATTCACCAATATGTGATCTGCACATCTTTATTTATTTATTTTTTTTTTTTTTTTTAGCTCATCACCAAATACATGGTATGGAACACAAACATTATACCGTAACAGAAAAAATAATATACATTCAATAATAAAAAAATTCATTTAAAAATAGATTAAACCCTTTTCAAAAAGGAACCTAATTTACAGATTGTTGTGTTTTGTTTTGTTTTGTTTTGTTTTGTTTTGTTTTTATATCACATCTACAATCCCTTTGGCTCACTTGGAACTTCAGTAAAGGAAATATTAGAAAAAGAAAGGTGAATTCTGCCCTTTCATTTCATTATAGAAAAAAACACATTGCAGTCAATGGCAAGAGATGCATCTGAATAATGTCATTATTTACACATATAGTACATGTCAGTTTTATGGGTAATTGTACATTTCAAAAAAGTCAAAAAAGTATTCATCTTTGACCACTGTTCAGATTTTTTTCTGAAATTAGATCTCATGGGGCACATTTCTATTGTATCTGATGGTCCTGGTGGTCCCTACTGTCATATAATGGACATGCACAAAAAGTTTAGGTGAGTTAAATTGAATCCCCTCGTCCAACAGCAGCGTAGGATAGTTTTTACTTTAATTTGTCTGAGACTAGGGTGAAAACAGCTTTATTTGATGTTTTGCTCTGTTGGTCTCTATTCTTTTTGTCAATTAGATGAAGAACAACACTGCCGAGTTGCAAGACTGTTTAAACCAATGCAGAGGGATGACTGACAAATACATTTATATTGTTTGCTTTTAGGTAAGGAGACCAACAACCAATATGTATGAGTTTGAGTGAGTAAAGAGTAAAGATAGCCCAACTCAATGATATTTTGGCAATATTTACAGTGTTTTATAGTGAACTGGAGAGATTTTAACTAATAGGTACTACTATTTTATTTTTGACACATTTCAGTGTAAAGTGAACTTTACTAATATTTATTAAATGTTGAAAAAAACAGAAATGCATAATGTCATTTTTTTCATTAACTCACAAATGCAATGATTTGTTTATTTATTATTGCAAGATGACACAAGAAGTCATTCCATGAACATGGAGACAAATATAAATATAATGTTGACTTACAGATATATTCATTATTATTATATATTACCCCACTATCCCGTACGAAATTAAAAAATGATTGGGTTTCCTCATGTGTCCACACATACCACACCATGTTTCTTTTAAAACTGCTTCTTCGCTTGTTGTAACGTTCGTCAACATCATCATCAACTTTTTATTCATGTGACTCTAGTTGCAGAAAAAGGTCTTTCCATTGCAGTTTTACATGATATACCAATTGTGCTATGCCCAAAAAAACATCTCTTGCCAGCGCAAAATCCTTTAACAGAAAAACGAGAATTTTGGCAAAATTGTTGTTGTTCCATTAGGTAAATTTTTATGAGCAAGTTACATTCATGCAATTTGAGGGTCAATGGAAAAGTGACTGGTGATAGTGCAAGATGTTTAATATAAGATTCAGTAATCTCGGCAGTTAATAATCAGTCTGTCTTTATTCTAAATGCTACTAAGATCCAATGTATTGTACTTTTAATTAAAACAACAATGGAGTAATCACAGTCATCAATGAAAAAAGTGAAAAAGCACATCCTTAAGTAATCAGTAATGTTTCAGTAATGTCATATGGGCTCCATACTCCACTAAATAAGTGGAATCTTAACCTGACATAAAAAGTCAGAAAATCACCATGATTAGGACTCATCCCATGGGTGTTATGCATTTCTGTAAAAAATTTAATTTTATGTCGCATAAGGCAGACGACAGAAAAGCTTAAAATGTCAATCTGCTTCTGACAGAGAACTAAAGTCTTCCGGCTGCTGATGATGACGAGTATCAAATGTTGGTTAGATGGATAGTAGTCTGGTGGACTGACTGAAACACATTCCAACACAGTCATATGTTAACGAAGAGAAGTTAAAGATCCTTTCAATGGTCAACTTTCTGAGACTCAGCTGGATTCACGTAATGAAGATTCTGACGTAAATGTACTTGAAATCTAGATGCTTTAAATACAGAAAATGACACTTTTTTTTCTTCTGTTTCTCTTCTGTCCTTTTATGACTATGATTTCTCCCTTAGATCATCTAAATGGCTGTGGCAGTAATTGCTATGTGGGCATCATTACCCAAGAAAGCATGAATAAGACACAGTAATGAGCAAAAGCCCTGGAGCTTGCTAGACCGTTGATCAATACCATTAAACAATGTGCACTTTGAGCTGAGCTGTGTTCGAGAGCTCCGACACTCAAATGGATATTCCTCATAGCACTAATGGCTTTGAACTAGGCCTCCATTACCATGTATAAAATGCTGCTTATTAACATAATCAAATCTCTCTCTGTGTTTTTTTGCGTCAGAGATAATATGAAAAGACAGGGGGATGCTAATGTAATTAAGCGTATGCTATAATTACAATCCCCTGATCACATGACCTCTTCTCCTAACAAAGCTGAATAAATAGTCCCATTACCTTGACTACTGCGTTGTGATTTGGTACATTGCCGGTTTACATGTTGTGTGATGTTTGTATGCAAACAAGATGGCCACTTGGAAACCCTGTTCCCAGATCACAAGGCAAACATATCAGCAACTTAAAACACATCACACGCTATATACATCATAAAAACCCAGCTCAAACATAAAACCCTGCATTCATGACTCATATTCAGACCAAATTCTCTGCCTGTTACAGCCAGAAGCAGCAGGACTGCAGAAAAAAGGGCTGTTGTGATCAGTAGGTTTAATTACAAACATTTTAATTTGCATCTCGGGGCTCAATTCATCACATCCATCTCGGCTAGCACCCTCGTTCTCCCTCCATATGCCCAATAAATAAATAAGAAGCTAAAAGAGATTCCAGGGCCTGAGTAGTGATTACTATTTCACTAACAATTACCAGGATGCTAATGGCTATTGTATTGATTGCTCTGCCCTTTCAGATCAAGGTCATATGAAAATGTAATCAAAAAAGCTTTGGTAATTCCTGCTGAGCCATGAAATTAGAAAATGCAACAGTGGCGCTTCGCTGAAACGTCTTGAATTAAACCAAAACGCACAGAAAACACCTGATTTCTTATGTAATTAAGTCTGAGCATGGTATTTTTATGTAAATACCATACTTGAGTCTCTTACACATCAGAGCTTAGACGCGAATATGCTTCTCGGCATATTTATCAAGTGTGTGCATATCAGCGCGCACCACAGACAATACTGTAATGTAAGCTAGTGTGTGTTGTATCATCATTAACAAGCATCTATTGTGTTGCTCACTAACTTTAATACGATGTTAATGTGATGCTGAGAGCTAATAGAATGATTGATGAGGTCGTGAAACTGATCAGTGAATTTGTGTCAGCTAACAGTCACCAAAAGCACAATGAATGACTGAATGATAATGACGCGTCCTCATGACTGCAGATGGTTCTACTGTACGGCGGAATTAAACAATGGCCTCATAAATAACCATTTAACCCTGGAAGCATTTGCTGTCATTCACATTTTGAAGTCATTTCCACAACTCAAATGTGATATTCACTCATTAATTCATTCAGGCAGACACTCCACCTCAGTATATCAGGCCCGTCAACTCATTAAAACCGCATTGTTTAATAGAGACTTGTCCTAGAAATGAGATGTAGTTTGCCAATGTAGTAAGATTTATATAGTCGGCGGTGCAGCTACCAGCACTTGCTGTGCTTCTGTAATGAAGATAATAACTGTAAGCAAGCTGCAGTAGCTAATGTGCAAAAATAAATGACTAAATAATTCCCCAGCATGTTGATAAGGAAGAAAAAGTGTTCTCTTGCTTTGATGCAAAGTGCTTCCTTCACTGCGACACTGAGGGATTCATACACCAAGTGCAGCCCCAGCCCTGTGCATGCGTGCTTATACCCTCCAGACATCCTCCCCCGTATCCCAGAAACCTCTGTATGTTTAGGAATCACGCTCCACCATGACTCTGCGTAGCGCCTGGGAAGATATCGCCACACGTCCAAAAATTTCCATCAATGGCGGCTCAACTCCTCCGCAGCAACTCTCTGATAGGTTAATCCCTGTATCACACTTCAGCACCAGTTCACTAAGCGGCTTAAAAGGACACATTAGAACGATGACAATGACCTGCTAATGGTGTTACATTTCTCTGAAGCATTATGAGCTATCTTTGTCACGTTTATCTTATAATGAGATCTGTCAATTGGGGGGGAAGAAGATTCCATGCAGCAGCCAAGGACGTTGATATTTCACATAATAAATAATGACCTAGAAAAGGGAGAAAACAAACCTTGATCCCTCTCCCCTGATCTGTTTTCTTTGCAGGCGACGGAGCGGGCAGCCCCATGGGGGCCTTGGAGCTCAGTGTCACCATTTAGATTACTGGCTGCCGTGCAGACCAGAGTCCTCAGGGCCACCACAACACCCCCAACCACACCATGTGTGATTGATGACTGCTGGTTCCCACGGGCGTTTTACAACATTTCCTCAAGCAATGTCCCCTGAAGAAAATGTGCCATAATTCATCTTGCTATTACTGTACCAAGTCCAAATAGTAAATTTGTCCCTCCTAATTTCATTATAGCATTAATTTTCTTCCTCCTGTATGATTTTCTAATGGCAAAACATATTTTGTATTTAAGAAAAACACCACAGCTCCGATCTAGATGGGAATATACACGATGTAGAAAAATGAAATAAGGATGGAAAGTATCCACCCTTGGATCAAAAACTGATTTAATCTGTCAGAAGTCAAGACTGTAACAAGGAAGGAAGCATTTAAACATCCAAGTCGAGTAATCCATGTTTCTAAATTGAGTCCAGTAGAGCCTCCTTATAGCTGTTATTGCTAAATCTAGCATTCGAAAGTGCATTTTTGAGATAAACATCAGCTGAGTCATAGAGTGTTCTGCTCCCATTTCCAACCTGGTACATCCAAGTTTATCCAAGAACTGCATTTCTAAGCATTTCTGCTAAATGGCCTTTTGGTTGAACTTTCCTCCTTAATGTTTCCCCATTTGTTTTTAATCACAGTAATTTGTTCAACTTTACAAATATATTTTCAGTTCAAACCTGTTCCACAGCTAAATCCAGAAGGAATCACTCTGACCTCAGACTTACTGCTCATATGAATAATATAACTCGATATTCTGTATTAACTGCTTCATTTATATCACTAAATTCTATAGATTCTAGTAGTGTACATGTATGAATCCCATAACGTCACATAGATCATGTGCCTGAGAGTGAAGCAGTAAGAGGATAAATGTTATCTCTCATCCTAATCTAAGCGTTCGTTTATATGATTACATCTCCTACTAACATTTACCAGATTCATTGATGCACCCAAAATCAATATATGTCAATGATAATTATTATTATAACTATGTTATTAGATTATTGTTATTTCCTCTGACCTTCAATCCAGTGTTTACTGTCTACTCCTGTAAAGTGGATCTGATCTCACTGACAAGCGATCACATGAAATGCACCATTATTTTGGATAACATCAAGGATTTCACAGTACAGTGAGCACTGTGGGAAATAGAACTTCAATTTAGTCATGTTTTGACACAGTAAATCATGTCACATGTTACATATATGCATGAATTATATGTTTACAACTAAAAACAATGAAGGGGAGCATCTGGGAATATAAAAACAGACAAGTTTCTTTTCAAGTGGAGTGTTGCTGAACTATAAATAAAGTGGTTATTTCAAATACTGTAATACTGTTACTTTGCAAAGAGGAAAAGCTATTTCAGTGACAAATATGGACCTGCCTGACAGATCCTTTTTTTTAAATTGCTTAAAACACTACCAAATTGCTTTTTACTTTGTGCAAACAAAAAGCAGTTTTTAATAAGGCTGCTGTAGGAAGAAAGATTGATGGTTGAAATGACCGAGCAAAACCATGTCAATTATGCATCATGTTTTTTACATGTCCTCTGTATATTAATTATTCTGTCTTTGTTATGCATTTTACGTGGGCTACTGCACAGTCGCAATTAACTTTGCCCAAGCAACCATTTGGGTGATTGAAGAACAGACTTAATGGGATGAGAGGACTTTGTTCTCTTGTTCTCTCAGTCACACAAACACATACAAGGTTAAGACGAGACACATTATCATTAGTTCTCAGCATTATGCCTTATTTTAACATTCATCACTTGAAACGTAACAACCATACAGATAGTTTACATTGCATACACACATACAGACACACAGGGGAAACATAAATAAACACACTTAACCCAGACTGTAGTATCACTGTCTAGGACACTAATCCAAAATGTGCTAAGCTCTATTACTTTTAATTATCCCTGACAGCCTCTTGCTTTAATCTACACAAAGCACGTGCAAACGAGCTGTTACACTCTGCCTCCAAGAAAGGGGGACAGGAGAGGACGGCAGGCTGCCTGCCTGCCTGCTGAGAAGGCCTTCTCTGTGCATGACATGGACATGGGCTCCGGTGACCCGGCTGGCGCATGCCTACGCCTCCTCGCCGGCTGAAGGCTCGGGGGCCGCCATGTGGCATCTGCTGCCATGGGGCTGGGCATGAGTCTGGGGCTCGGACTGGCCCTCTGTTCACCAAGCCTGTCTATGGAGCTGTGGCACATTTCTGAGACCTGGTGGTGTGTGTTACCCACCAAACCAATTCTGCAGAGGAAGTGGCAAGGTCACCCCTCGCTCTGCCTCAAAGACCTCCACCTGCCACATTCTGCTCGCCTGTCATGCTACACTGAGAGGGTGGGGTTTGAGTGGGTGCACTTTGTTCAGAATTCAGAAGGTAATCTATTGTGCACACCTCTGAAGCACAGTCTTATTCACTGCAGAAGTCCATCTACTAACTATGGTCCAAACTACACTAAGCCAAGATAAAGACAGGTTGTTTGTTTTTGTATTTGCATTTGTGCCATCTGACCATTAAAATGTTAATTTTTTCATTTATCATATTTCAGTTTAGTTTTACAAGTGCAGAAAAATATGAGTTTTATTTTTAGGCCATTTGTAGTCTAGTTTTTAGTGAGTTTTAGAGTTCATTTGTGGGTATTAGGAGGAAAACCTTGGTTTATAGAAGCTGAAACGGTATAATGAAAGAATACAGGGCATCAAACATGACAAAACCACTGTTGAAACAATTTTTTTTTGGGGGGGAAGAAAACAAATCTGATTTTACCTCCAGTTCTAATGCTATTTCGTGTTGCATTGTTTATTGTCATTTGTTTGTTGGGTTTTTGTTTTTTGTTTTGTTTTTTTTTTTCACTTTTAGTGTTTTTGAAGTTTGAGATAAACTGTCTTATGACTAAATTATTTTCTTCACTGCAAGTGTTACTCTTTGTTTTTGTTAATTCTAATACTCCTGCCATAAACTGAAACTGAGGCATCAATCTGAAAGCGCAAAACCCACTAACAATATAAACCATATTGGTGCTCACCAGCTGACTATTTATCATGATGTGTGTGACATCTATAGCCTGCTCCAGTATGGTGAAGTCGGTGACAGAACACATTTATAATTGTAGCTATTCCCTGGCGATGGAAGGGGGCGTGTTTACCCCTGAAGGTTACTTCTTGTAAATCCTTGCATAGTTTATTCAAATAGTGCCCTAACCATGGTCTCCAGGATTTTCCCCTTACAGCAAGCAAAGCATGACCTTTGCATTTGACGCTTGACAGTTCTTCAGATTCGCCCAACCAGAACAGATTAATGCATATTTATGTGTTTGTTACTGAGCACTGGATGGTCTTTATCTCAGGGAAAACAAAAGACAGAAAGCTCTTTGCAGACACACACATGTGCACAGTATGCAACCATGTGCACCCACAGCAGAAATCAGCATTACCTGCACGGTGGAGGCCAGGTATCTCACATTAGAGGAAAAAAAAAACAACAATGCTAAGATTTCACATCAAACTGTGAGATCTGATGGTACATCACAGTTTGACTGTGCGTAAGCCTGATTTTTCACAGTCATTCAAAACATGGAAGAGCAATTTGCACATGGATCAACTGGAAAAATACTCTTGAAAGTACTGTCTTCAAAGAAAACTTGTTTTTATCATCAAATATCTGAGAACACAGGATTTTCAATGTAAATATGACCCTGTGTACTTGCTATTAAGGACTGGATCTCCTAAGATACCAATTTGCATCTAGTAATTTGCGTGCGCAATCTAGAATTTTGAGTGTGGGGTTGAACCGCGGTTTGCGGGTGATTTACTAAGAGTGACTGCATAAATGACAACAGGTGAAAAGCCTTGGGGACCGCCCTATTTTAATGAGGATTTTGTGTGCACTACTGGTTGTTGTCATGGAGACAATATGCTGGAAAAACTGCTATGGGATACACCAGCATGAAAGGCAACAGTGAGCTGAATGATCCAGACGCACAGAAATGTAACGTTGGAGGAGTTTAGTCATTGAAGGTACTGCAGGACTCCTCCTAGTGACTGGCCCCAAATCATCCCCTAGTTCATCTAGAAGTTCTACAATGGTGTTGCTGGGCAGCAGCGCTGGATTCATTTTAGCGATGGGGGGGCCGTGGGAGTTGTTGAACTGAACGACTGTCAGGTGCACGTAATTTTGTCACACTGTAGTCTAATGTCAGTGCTTATTTTTTATCACAACCATCAGATCAAGTGGAAAAGTCCAGTAAAGTGTGTGTGTGTGTGTGTGTGTGTGTGTGTGTGTTGTCTCTCCACTGTAACTGTAAGCAGCTCTGCTCTTGAGTCGTCAGCGTTCTTTCAGTCGCTCCATAAAAATACAGCCTGCAACAGCAAAAAAAGCTGTCTGTTGTAGCAACAGCCGCTGTGGCATTGACCACATTGCCGCGACCACCTCGCAAGCATTATGGGAAGGACACCTCTGGCCGTCTGCTGCATGCAGTGTGTGTATGAGTGTGTGTCTGGGCATGCATGGTCAAGATGAATGGCGATGTCTTTGGTCAGCAGATGATCCTTAACCTTGGTGACTTGCACATGGTCACTGAGAACACCCACTAACTAGTTTATTGCAGTTTTCTCCTGCAGTGTAGGTCATGTTTTTTTTTTTGTCTTTTTTTTTTTTTTTTGCATGTCTAACCTTGATGAATTGGATCCAAAGATAATGTGTTTTCTACTATTACTAAAAAATGAAACTGATGTAAGCATGTTAATGCTGATAAGAGGCCATAATAACTTTAATTTTAACTTACAGCTCCACTTCTGCTGCTTTAAAGTGTAGATTTTATTTTTCCTTGTTGCATGACATTACACATAATAATAATATAGGTTAGGTTTTAGATTGGATGTCCATTCAACTGAGATGAGATGTGACTTTGGGTGCTGTGAATTTCTGTACTTTTTCACATTTTCTGACTATTTTAAAGCCACTTCTGATCACGAAGTCTAGAGGAGCCAGTTGGAGCTCTTAAGATATGAACTCTGGAAACGGGAAAATTTGGGAGGTTTATAACATATGAACAATTAGAGGTGGGACAATTAAACAGCACCCATAAGATAATTTTATGAGCAGAATTGTGCTCTAATGGTGATGTTGATGACTTCTAAATTTGCACACAAAAA
This sequence comes from Apogon hyalosoma, assembly GCA_037367295.1. Lineage (NCBI taxonomy): Eukaryota > Metazoa > Chordata > Actinopteri > Kurtiformes > Apogonidae > Apogon > Apogon hyalosoma. Next base: position 17,956,016 of record JAPQRP010000001.1, on the reverse strand, counting down.
AATCACAATTATAAGCACCTTTTAGTTTTGCCACTTGATTTTCAATTCCAGATGTATTGATTGACTGATTCAAATCACATTTAGATGTTGAGTTCAATGGCTATTTTCGTATAAAGTGAAAAACAGTGAATTTCAGACTTGAAATTGTTTGGGGCCTTAAATTATAACAGCCATTAAAAATCCATCACCTCGATTGGAAATATTCTGCTTTTGCCATGCATTGTTTTCTTCTTCATCATGACCATGTGTTAAATTGTTATTTATGTGTAATTAATTTGAGTGATTCAAGACCCACCATCATAGAGATTAGAAAAAACAAACTTTCTTGACTGCACTTTATATTCTTACTTGTAAGGGTAATGCCAGATAAAAGCTAAATCAAGCACTATATGAAATGTTTTAAATGAATTATTGAATGACAGAGAAATTAACATAGAATCTTTTTACTGGGCAAATTGTTTGTATCTGGAATAAAGTGTGACACTAATTTTGCTGAAATAATAGCACAGTGTAGTCTTTCCTTGTCGCTCTCCACACTTTTGTGGTGCTGAAAGATGATCAGCAGCTACTACTTGTCATCTGTTTTTCAGTTGTTACCATTCATACTTTTATTAATTGGAATAATGATGAATAAAAGCTAAATCTAGTGCTTACTGTTTGGTGTCAACCTAACTGTTTCTGACCCAGTGAAAAAAGTGAGCTGCCTTTGAATCAACCAGAAACATCTCTACCTCATTTTTCAGTCCATGCTGTGAAATAAGGAACCAGATATCTCTACTGTGTTCGCAAATTTCCCCCATCCTGTGCGTCTTTCAGCTCTTTAAAAATAAATACATTTGCACGTTTGTGTATGTGCAGTCGACCGTTTTGCATGTGTGTTTTATTGTGCCCCGCTGGCATGGCAGCAGGGGATGTGTGTTGTATGGGTGTGTGTGTGTGTGTGTGCTTTTTTTTTGTTTGTATGTAGATGGGGTTTGGGCACCGGGGAAATAAACCAATGCCTGGCAGGAAAACAGCCTCCTTTTTTTTTACCCCTCAGTCTTCTCACTCACCCCCACCCCCAACAACAACCCCTCAGTCTTCATGTCTTTGATCCATCTATTGTGCGACGATGCACCTCCAGCTGTAGGAGGGTACGCCGCATCCCAACAAAACAGAAGATGACAAAGGAAGCTTGTGGAAAAAGCAGCAAGGTCTATGTGCACTACACACATTTAAGAGGAAAATTGTTTATGATTGACTCATCCAAACTGCTTAAAAAAGCTGTCGTTAAAGAAATGCCATTAGTCTCAAGTAATACAAAACCTGTGTGTGTGTATATGTATGTATGTGTATGTGTGTGTATGTATATATGTATATATGTATGTATGTATATATATATATATATACATACATACATACATACATACATACATACATACAAGTGCTCTTTTCCCTTATTTCTTCGAATGCTTGAAAAAAATCATGAGTTGTGTTTATTTTTTTCTGTGTGCTTGGCTCCACGGCGGTAGTTGTGCACATATTAGGAGTAAGGTGCATTTTCTTTGATCTGTACCTATTTATAACAGTTGGATTTGTGGAGGCACACCACACGCTGAAACCCTCATGCACCCTCACAGACAGACAGAGGTGCATTGTGGGGGAGGTACATTGCTCAATGCCGTGCCTTTGACAGAAAAGAAAAAGAATGAAACAAGAATTTGCCTCATGTCATCTAAATTTCATCACTTCCCCAAACAACAGAGCTTTTTAAGTGGTGAATGACTGAAGAAACAGAACTCGGTTAAAAATCTGCCTTTATGTCTCAATTATGTACAGTGTTGGGAAGTAATGTAACAATGTGCAGTCATTGAAGTAACCTATTACATTTATTTAACCTTTATTCAACCAGGATGTTAATAATAAAATTTCCATGTTGAGGGTGACCTGCCGAAGAGGGCATACCAGCCCATGCAAAATTCATAAAGACAAGCATGATAAAGATGTGTGTTAATAAAAAAAACAAAAAACAGAGGGACTACATGACAGAAAGAAAGAAGATCCATCTTAGGAATTACAGGTACACTCTTCAGTAACAGTTGTTTGATTACTTCTCTAAAAAACCAAACTGGGAAATATAACTACATATTGTGCATTTAGATGAGGCATGGTTTTAATTTTATTTTTGTTTTTATGTTTTATCTTGAGTTCATACAATCTGAAAGTCATTCATTCATTTAGTCATTTTTCAAATCTACTAGATAATTTCAGGGATGCTGGAGCCTATCCCAGCCCATGGGCAAAGGTGGGGCACACCCCGGATGTGTCGCCAGTCCATTGGAGACAGTCGCTTTTCAATTGGACATCTGTGCCAAACTTTACCAATATTTACTAAGCGTCGAAAAAACAGAAGTGCGTAATGTCGGTTTTTCCATTAAATCACAAATGCGATGATTTGTTTATTTATTATCGCGAGATGACACGAGAAGTCATTCCATAAACATGGCGACAAACGTAAAGATCGTGTTGATTTACAGATATATTCATTATTATTATACATTACCCCTCTAACCCGTACTAAATTAAAAGTGATTCGGTTTCCTGGCGAGTCCACACATGCCATGTTTCTTTTACAACTCCTCTTCTTCGCTTGTTCTAACATCCGGTTTTTTTTTGTTTTGTTTGTTTTTTGTTTATTCACACGACTTTAGTTATGAAAAAAGGTCTTTCCATTGGAGTTTTGCGTAAAATACCACTTGCGCTATGCCCGAAAAACCACCTCTTGCCAGCGCAAAAACTTTTCATCGATAAACAAGAGTTTTGGCGAAATTGTTGTTTTTCCATTAGGTAGATTTTTATGCGCAAGTTATATTCACGCAATTTGAGGGTCAATGGAAAAGCGACTATTGAAATGACTCACTAGCCGCCTTTCCATTGGACATATGTGCAGAACTTTACCGATATTTATTAAATGTCGAAAAAACAGAAGTGCATAATGTCAGTTTTTCTATTAAATCACAAATGTGATGATTTGTTTATTTATTAAAGTGAGATAACACAAGAAGTCATTCCATAAACATGTCAACGAACATAAATATGTTGATTTACAGGTATATTCATTATTATTATATATTACCCTTTAACTTGTACTAAATTAAAAATGATTCAGTTTCCTGGTGTGTCCACACATACCGCGCCATGTTTCTTTTAAAACTCTTCTTCGCTTGTTGCAAAGTCTGTCAACATCCATTTTTTTTTAAATTCGTGTGACTCTAGTTGTGAAAAAAGGTCTTTCCATTGCAGTTTTGAGTGATATACCAATTTCACTAAGCCTGAAAAACCATTTCTTGCCATCGCAAAAACTTTTAATTGAAAAATGAGTTTTGGTAAAATTGTCGTTTTTCCATTAGTGCAAGTTATATTCGCGCAATTTGAGGGTCAATGGAAAAGCATACATTCACTCTCAAATTCACAACTATGGGTGATTTAGATCAATTAACCTATTAAGGTGCATGTCTTTGAACGGTGGGAAGAAGCTGGGGTACCTGGAGAAAACCTGCATAGACACAGGAGAACATGCAAAGTCCACACACAAGGATTGGACCCTACACTTCATGACTGTGAGGAATGATGGTTTGACGCACTGACTGGAAAAACATATTCATAATTAATATATTACAACAAACATGTGGGGTTTTGTTGGTCTCCAAACGAAGCACTAGTGTCTACCCTAACTGTAAGTAACTTTAGACCCATTTTCTAGTGTTGAGTAGTGTTCTTCTCCAACAACATGGCCATCTGTGATATTCTACCAACACTATAAGCTTTTTACTGAATATGATTGGAGATATTTGGAAGTAACCATTTGTAATCTCCAGTATTTTTGATAAAGTAACCGCACTTCAATGACAAATGTGTTAATTGAAACTTATAATGAATAGTATTTACAGTTAGGTTATTTAATTCCATATAATGTTACATGTAAGTAATTAATTCCTCTACTGCTCATTTTTAACAGGCCCTGGTGTAAAATTCATGCGAGTCAAAATCTATACAGTAAGAGAACAGGCTGTGTTTAATCAGCAGATTGGTTTAACTGAACTTCTGATTCAGCAGTATCAGGTGTGAGGTTTGGCTAAAAAGCAGGTTTTATGCTTTGAGGACAACCGCATTTCACTGTCTGTTAGACAGCCAGTCATTTATTGGCACATTGTGGTGTGAACCATATAGGCCATCCTCAGGCTGCAGATGCACAAATCCTAACATTTAAGTAGTTAAAGGGTTGTAAGGGGTGTAAAAACCAAGAGGGAGGGGGAATAAAAAGTGACGGAGGAGAGCAGAAATTTGCACGGCAGGAGAGAGGGAGGGGTGAGAGAGTGAGATCAGGAATCTGCTGAGTCATCATGACTGGTCTCATGATGATCGCTCAGCAGCAGCAACAATAGCTGCTCTTTACTGAACACACACACACAGGTCTGAGAGATGAGAGCCAGACCAACGCACAACTGTACAAAGCGCTGCATTGAGAGCTAGTGGAGATGCTCATCAGTGGAGCTGTGCGCTCTAAGGACTGATCTCATCTTTTTCACTTCCCTGCTCTCTCTTTGACTTCTGATTCACACTGTTGTTTCTCCATCCTTTTGTCTTTTGTTTCCACTGCTGTCTATGCATTGTTTTGTTTGCTCTAACTTATTTGTATTTACATTTAGCCCTAGTAACTGAAGGTTTATACCTGCTGTCTGTAGCATTTCTGCAGGTCCATAAAAAGTTTAAAATCAGATCATTTGGGTTTTAGGCCTAAAAATGTCTTTAAAATTATCTTTACAGCACTTCAAGACTTGTATTAGTCAGTTGCACCTTATTTAAGATAACATTCAATTTCTGAAATTTGGATATAAAGCTATTATTAGTCACATTGAAAGCTAATTCTGTATCCACATCAAAGTCCAACTTAAGCATGACCTGATGTCAAATAGGTGTCCAATGTTGTTAGTTGTCATAAAAACATCTTAAAATGTCTTTATGTCCTGGTTGAAACCTGCAGCAACACTCTTTGGGAAGGGTTATTTAGGTTTTATCTTGAACAGTTGGTTTTCCCCCCCGTCTCGCCCACCATTTCTACCACTTCTTCTTTTTGCTTTTACACTAATTTCTTTGGTTTTGGCTTAAAGTCAACCAATAAGAATTCAGCAACACAAAAGTAGTGGGCACTGTCAGTGTAACCACCAGAAAACAGGAAGTAAGGGAAATTCTAAGAAAAGTCTAGTGTCACTTTCACTCATTATACCCTGATATAGATTCTTAATATAACAGGCTCACAAAACAGAGCTCAAAAAAGCAAATTAAACGCAACATGTCTCTGCTAGTTCTGGTGGAATATGACCTGCACTAGTGTCCCTTTGAAAGACATTAATAGGTTCTAAGTGCTCCGTTCACAGCTTTATACAGAACTTGAGATGTTTTTTGTTTTTTTTTCCTGTTTCCGTGTTAATGTTTTGCTTTCCTACATGTCCACAGGTCTGTTCAGAAGAGCAAGGCTCTTGTGGCATGACGACGACTAACAAAGGAAACAAAGCCTTGAAGGTAAGAAGGTTCAAATGAGACTCATTCATGTGTAGCATTTTCTACATTGCTGGTACACAGTGTTTCTCGTTCACATATGCTCCCACTACCAATACCACTGAGAGCAGCATGGTTCAGTGTCTTGCCCAAGGACACCTCAACATGTTAACAGCAGGGTCAAACCATGGACCTGCTCAATCTTGTCAAGTGAATTTGAAGGAAGCCTTTGAAATGCTACAGTAAGATCAAAAACAAAATGCAAACAAGGTACGTTTTTATTAGGTGATGATGAAAACAAGGAATAATTTGGTCCCATTAGTTTACACTTCTTGTTACCATTAACAGCCATGTTTTCACAAGATGCTGAGGGACACCTGATCAGTCATGCGAGTCAAACATTCCTTGCATTAATTGGCAAAAAAAGCACCTCTAGCAAATGTAAAAATTTGATTATAAATTTTTTTTCTTGCAATTTCCTTAAACCATTTCAATACAATATCTCAACATAGATGAAATAATGCCATTGAAATGGTAATTGAACTATATTTACTGAGTGTTTTTGTGACATTTGCACATGCTGGTTTGCTTTGTGTTTGATTCTATGTTTGCTGTTGTTACCCAACTGCATTTCTAAGCTAACAGTAGTAGTAGTAGCACATGGCACATGAAACCGATTAAACACAGGAGGCAGCGTAAGGATTTTCACAGAAAACACACCCAAGACATTGGAACCAGTGTAGAGCTGCTATCATTGATGTGGGTAACTATGAGCACTGGGGAAAGTACTCATTTTTTTAAGATGGATTATGGTCTGATAGCACTTTAGACATAAAAATTACATGTGAAGTTCTTAACAAATGTTACATATTGTACCTTTAATGGCACCCAGAGCCCTTTTTTTTTACATTAACCATTTTGTGAACAAAATCATACATACATTCACACATAATTGAGGCAAGCTGGGGTTCAGTGTCTTGCTCAAAGACAGCTCAGCATATGGATAGGGGTCAAACCACCTAGCAGTGGGGGTGGAAAAACTGCTCTATCTCCTGAGCCACAGTTATAGTTGTCTTTGTATATGGTCTGAATCTGGCTCACTCCCATCCTTCCCCCGATTCCTTTAGGTGAAGCGTGAGCCGGGGGAAAATGGCACCAGCCTTACAGACGAGGAGCTGGTGACCATGTCGGTGCGGGAACTGAACCAGCACCTCCGAGGGCTCACCAAAGAAGAGATCCTACAACTGAAACAGCGGCGGCGCACCCTGAAGAACAGGGGCTACGCCGCCAGCTGCCGGGTGAAGCGAGTCACCCAGAAGGAGGAGCTGGAAAAGCAGAAGGCCCAGCTGCAGCAAGAGGTGGACAAACTGGCTAATGAGAATGCGTCAATGCGCGTTGAGCTGGACGCTCTGAGGTCTAAGTATGAGGCATTACAGACCTTCGCAAGGACTGTGGCACGGAGCCCCACCGTCGGGGTCGGGGTCAGAGCTGGAGGGGGAGGAGCAGGGGGAGGGGTGGCTTCATCAGTCATTGGTCCACTCATACCGGGGAAGGTGGCAACAGCTACGAGCGTGATCACAATAGTGAAGTCAAAAACAGATGCACGGTCTTGAGAGAGGGGAAAGAAAGATGAGGGTGTGTCAGGATGGAGTTCAGCTGCATCTTCTCTGCCAAACGCCTCTCCTCTACCTGCACTGAAACTCACAGCTGGGCAGTATCGATCACATCGCCTCAGCATCCTCCTGTCACCTGTCCCAGATCATGTCAGTGCAGGCAAAGGAAAGGATGGAAGCAGCAGAAGACTTTGACACCTTTGGTCAGAGTGTGGTCATTCAGCACAGGGAAGATACACAGGGTTGCTACGGTCACTGAAAGCCTGACTAGTCATTGAATTTGTCATAAAATGTGTTTTATTCCCACAAAACCATTATTCTTTTAAAAAATCGAAACAAACACTCAAAGTTTTGTTCAGTTGCAGTGTTAATCAGTCCAGCAGATTTAGAAATCTTCAAATATATAACAATCCCTTCACACAATCTCTTGAACAAAGTTTTAGATCTAAATTAGCTAAAGTAACAATAAATACATAAAGCTCTGGAAAAAATGAAGGGACCAGAGGAAATGTATGTATCACAAGTCATCAAACAAAGCTGAGCTGCTTGTATCAGAAGTTAAAGAACAGCAAAATGAAAGACTGGTGAAGACGCATGCCAAGAGTCATAAACTGTGACTGGATCGCATAGTTATTCACCAAATATGGATTGCTTGACTCTTAAGTTAAAACATCAGTATTGTGTTTTTAAAATTAATGTGAAATAGATTTCTTTACATTATTTCACAGAAGTAAAAGACTAGTTTTATTTTTTTGACTACCTGTAATTTTTTTTACAAAGGAAAATTTCAGATAATTTAATATGTAATTCTGTGGCAATATTATAAATGTAAAGTGGACTCATTTTTTGGCAGAGCTTTATGTATAACACAAATGGAACACTGTTACTGAGCAGGGTAGTATGGACTCTTCAGAGAGAAGTCGTCGGATTAGTTTCACACACAAGGTTTTGGATCCCTGACTTCCAAAGCAACAAACTAAATTTCATGTGACCAGCTGTGTTTGGCACCCGCAGAGAATTCTCATCTTGCTCCCCAAGGCCAAGAACATTTTTTTCCGAAAAGTACTATAGAAAATATATATTATACAATGGTGGTAACTGTATTTCTACTGTTTTGTACTGTGTTGTCATTCACATGAGGTCCAAAGTGTATTCTCTGTGTGTGAACTGTTATATATCAGGAATTCTGTGAAATTCTGTGAGGCGTGTTCGTTTTGGTATTGCTATATTTAGTTAGCTGTATTTTTTCTACGGTCCCTTCAATTTCTGTGTCTGACTTTTCTCTAATCTATTTCTCTGTCCTTCCATTTTTCAACTCCAACTGGCTTCCATTGTTACATACAGTACAACCTGAGAGGAAAAAGGGTAAATATTATTATTTACCAAAAAGCTGAAAAAGTGCTGTAGAATAAAGAGGATAAAGCTATTCAATTTCAGTGAGTTGGTGGTAATTTTCAGGGAAATGGTTGTTTGAACACCAGAGCTGAATTAATATTAAGTTAAGTTATCCATTGTCTGTGTAAGTTCCTCTCAAAATTCAACTCAAGAAATTTGGAAGGGCAAGTGCCTTGGTCTCATGATATGCATCAAGATGAAGTCAAGAGGACACTGGGAATTGTGGAAGGACGGTGGAGATTTCATTGCTTGTACCTGTGCTTAATGGGATACACTGACCAATCAGGAATCAGTTTGTGGCAGCATTTAACTCTCGCTGTGCTTTGTTGTATGAGCTGTGTCGTAGCCATCAGGATTATTATTAACAACAATAATAATAATGATAATAATAATAATAATAGCATCCATTTATGTGCGGTTCTTCAGTGATCTACAAGATGGTTTTCCTTGCACAGAAGCAGCCTTTGGAAAGTGTAAAACTCCACCTTTCCATTTATGGCTTACATTCATGAATCTGATTGGCTGGTGGATCAAAAATCTAGGTTACTATACCTACAAAAAAAGTTTTATTTATTTATTTTACCTTAAGTCAAAAGGGTTTTTATTGCATTCCTCTTGCTTTTAACCACAAATCTGCCTGTGTAAATGCAACTGTGACATGTGAACTGTACTTACATATTTACGTATTCCACTGAAGATCCAGTCACATAAATGGGATGTCATTTCACACAAGCTTTACCATTAAAATAGTCTTCTGTGGTGTTCTATACTCAAAGAATCTTTGTCTATGTATGGTAGAGTCTGGAGTTTTATAAAGACAATTATCTTTGCATTGTTTGTAATGACCTGTAAAAAAAAAAAAAAAAACAGAAAAAAGAAAAAAAAAAGGGTATAACAAAATCTGTTTGATATACAGTATCTCTCTATTTTGCAATTGTACCAAAAGTGGCTTAACTACTGAATAGCTTTGTTTTTCTCTAGTGACTAGGCACGTGTGTGTAACCGTGAACTAGCGTGTGGTGTGCTGTGTAGGTTATGTGACGAGGTAATTATAACGTTCACTATTTCATGGATATGACTTTTGATCTGTGTTTGATTTCAGGCCGAAGTGGGTGATGACACCCTGGGAAACTGCACTCTTTATCTCTAATCATAAAATGTCTGTCGCCCCAGCTCCAGTACTACAGACATGTTGGCTTGCATATCATTTATCTGCCCATGAATCTGCACTTATGATTAGTTTAAAAAAAAAAAAAAAGTTTGCATTCTGGCTGACCCAGATCTTTCTAAACAGGGCTTTGTGGCTTCATTTAGGTGTTTGTAGCAATCAAGGCTCATTATCACAGATGAATTGGCCGATGAGATGAGGAAATGTTATGGTTAACCTCATGAGCTTTATGATGTTGTGAATTCAGGTCGTCTGGCAAGGTAACAAAGATGTGAAACTCAACAGGCCTTTCTGGCTTCATCACCTCTACTCTTTTAATAAGTTATTTTTGTAGTGTGTGATAAAGATATTTTGTTTTTGCTGTGTATATTTTATATAATGTGTATTTAATGTTGTTCCTGTTTTGTTTTTGAGCTATTCTGTACGTGTCAGGGAAGTGAACCTAATTTGTCATTGTGTTTGGTGTTTTTATGAAGTGAAAATATCACTTTTGCTATTTAATGGGTTATCTGTCAGAGTGAGGTTTACCATTATCAAGTGTTGTTTTTTTTTTGTTTTGTTTTTTAACATTCAGAAACCAGATTTTATTTGAATAATTTACAAATATACATGTAATTTTCATACATGGATCTTTAAAAAAAAAAATTACATTCTACTTTCCACTGTGAGGAAAGCCTATATCTGCTTGGTTATTGAGATGAGGAAGGTACGTCTTCATCTGCATACTTCATTATTCTGAAATCAACGGGAATATTAAGAGTGGAAAGGGGTTGCATTTTAAAATGTTATTTCCCCATGATCTTTACACCAATAACCATTTGCACATTCAGCCAACCATGAAATCAGAGAACTGTCAAAAGAAAATGTCCAGTGCATTTTTTATGTCTTATCACAGGAGTATGCGTGGTTGTATTTAAAGCAAATATAGATATCACACCCAGCATATTTATACGTTTTAAGACTTTTCCCCATTTCATAAGGGCAGAGTAATATCCCTTTTCTTTTTTATCTGTGATCTGTGACATTGTGCAAATGGAGTTTTTCTTTTTACTCTTTCCGTTGCTTCCTGTCTCTCTTTTTATTATATTTGATCGTTGACCGATGTTGCTCAGTTTTTGACCGCTCCTGTGTGGTCGTGTAGGTGTGACAATTGTACAAAAATGACCCAAATCTTCCTGGTGCTCGTCAGAAACGTACACATAAGCCTAATGTACAGTACTTGCCACTATCAGAACAACATGTTTAGTTTGTATTTTTATGCTTCTCTTGTTTCCAAAAGGGTGCGTAATGTGTAAAATGTGTCAACACAGTGTTAAACAGATCTCTAATTATGCAAAGGTGTCCGGCAAAACTCCTGCTGCACAGGAACAGTGATGCTATAGATGTTTCAAGTTGTCTGTATTTCTAATTGCAGGTGCAGCGTGATGTAGTGAAAGAGCTTCTATACAGAGTAACAGCTGCTCTCTCTTTTAAATCTGGCGTACATGTTGTGGCCTGTGTTGTTTTTTTTTTTTTTTTCCCAGTGTCAGTTAATGTATTCAGTGAACTTTTCTATCTGTTTCTTAACTCAAAGGAAGACAGGATGCAGAACATATTGTAGCGTCAGTGCAAGGCTTCCAGTCAAACTTGAAAATGTAACTATTCTGTCTTCCACACTTGATTTGTTGTGGTTGTTTAGTGTTTCTCCTGTGTAATGCATGTGTTGGGGCAGGTGAGAGTTAGGTGAAGTGTTGCAGATATTTTCCTCCTTGTTTTTGTTCACAAGACAGTTGGCTGACAACAGTAGTTTTTGTGATCATCATGAGCTTTTTCTAGCAGAGTTTATGAGCTTCAAAGACACACTGACCTTATCTACCAGTGGCTGTACAAGGGTTATGTCCCCATTTATGAAAAGACTTTTCATCACAACCATATGCAACCACTCCTGAACCGCATCCATAAATAATTTACAGTAGCAGGAAAGAGTGGTTTCTTTACTTATCCATAAAGTGTTTTGCAACTTAACTCTGCAAAACAAGCCAAGACCAAGCCCTTTTTCAAAACATCGGACCGTAGAAGATGCAAATTATTAACCCTTATCCTGACGCTTGGCCAATCAGAACATGGCCATGCAGTTGTTTGTGGTTCTAGTGAATCACGCCACCACACTCTAAAAGCCCTTTCACCCACCTCGATGGAGAGCAAATGAACTGGGGATTCTTTTAATCATTTGGTGTTTTCATCAATAATACTGTTTGCGTTGTCTGCTGCGCTCTCTCTCTCTCTCTCTCTCTCTCTCTCTCTCCCTCTCTCCCTCTCTCCCTCTCTCCCTCTCTCCCTCTCTCCCTCTCTCCCTCTCTCCCTCTCTCCCTCTCTCTCCCTCTCCTGCCCTGCCTTCATCAGTTACACATCCATATTACACATATCACATGAAGTTATTTCATTCCCCCCTTCTCTATTTTTTTCTCCTTTTTTTTCCCCCTCATTGAACCACATGTCATTTGGCGTGTGGTCTACCTGGTCACTGATGGGATATTTTTGTGTTTCCAAAGCATATAATGGTCAGTTTAAAGCTATAGAAAAGTAGTGAGTTTGTGTGAATATGGCGTCGCCTATTCAGAAATGCCCTTGTAAAAGGAAATTCTGTGTTTTGTAATATTTCTGTATGGGGTGTAATAAATTATTCTTCAACAGTACTTTCTATGGGAAAATACTTAAAATGTGACAGTCTTTGTAAGTATTTATCTTCAACTAAATTAATGTTTGTTTTTTTTTTCTTTTTGCAATTTGTAGATACATAAGTGATGATGACAAGGTATTGGTAATCATGAAATTAACTGTTTCATCATCGGTCTGATGCATCTTTTAATTTATTGATGTATATACTGTATGTTTGTTAATAAACAGCTTACTTTATTTTGTATATGACCAATAAACATGTTTTAAAATGGAATACTTTTTCATGAGTGCTTTATGTACATCTATGTAATAAAGAAGCATACATATTTTTACCTTTTTATTTACATAAGATTTAAATACAAGCAATTAGGCACTTAAGTCACTTTTTGGTTTCGTATTTACTTGTGTGATATTTTGCAGCCAAAATACAAATATACCTTGTACACAGGTGAAACTAGTAGTAACTATATGGCAATAAGTGCTGGAACATATTAATTGTACATTTACCTGTGTGTTTCTGTTTTACTTGTAGCATGCAAAGTTAACCATATGGAGCAATAGGGAATTAGACGTATTCAACAACAAACACCTGAAAAAATTAATATCAGAGGATGCAGTCAGAGTCTTTCCATGCTTACGCACCTAAATCACTTCCCTCACAGTGAAGAATTTCGAAGATGACTCCATCATAAGCAGTCCGTTTGTTTACATACCAAACCGATATGTCACTCGGGCCTTTTCCGAAATGTTGTCATTGTCGGAATGGGAATTCCACACAGCCGCACCAGTAACAAACATGTTCACCATGAAGGAAGTGATTCAGGTGCATAAGCACGGAAAAACTAATGGATTACTGATGATTAGGCTATCACTTGGGTTTTACAAATTTGAAGAAAAATTGTGATGAAAGTCATACGCTGCTTTAACAATGACAATAAAGATCTATTCAATCAGAAAAATAGCTCAAACTGTCATATTAATACAGTGGAGTAAATATACTGTATTGTACTTGATGTAATGGAGTGAAAGCAAAAAGTATACAGAAAATTAAATTATCAAGAGAAGTAGAAATGCTTCAAATTGAGTACTTGAGTACAAAATTTAAGTAAAAGTATCCTCTCAGTTACTTTCCTACATACTGTCAGCCTCATAACATAATTGACTAAGTCATCTTTTGACCAAATTGTGATATGTGGATAAAATGAAGCAGTGTGAAATGGCCAGTAATATGACTTAGGCAATTATGCTACGGGGTTAACGATTATGCTCCTTTGTCCAGTCCAGTCTGTAGGTGGCGCTGTGGAGACATGAGCCGCTGCGTCCCGGAACATCCGGAACGGAGTAGTTGTAATATGGAGCGGATTCAGAGTTTATTCTAAAATATTTATTAGACTTTATTGATCCCACGATGGGGAAATTCATTGGTCAAAGCAGCAACAGAAAAAAGTGCAAGAAAAATGTGCATGCAATTGTAACAATAATTACTACAATTATGCAAACTATAGACATATTTACAACAGAGTGGAATTGCAGCATGTCAAACATACCTTCAGCAGATGATGGTTATATTACGCGCTTGAGAAGAATAACAGCAAACGTTGAGAGGATTTTATGTTGTTGTAAATTTGAAGTTGCGTTTTAGCCTTAAAGATGGATTTTCAGTATTATGTCATAAATCCACTCCGGGTTTTGTGACCGTCTTGACGGTTTGTGAACTGTCATCATCGCCGTTGCTCCAGGAGGAGAGGCGGGTAAAAATGTAAACACTGATCCATCCGGCTGTTATTGTTTGATACACGTTCTTTCTTTTACTATCTTATCAGGGTATTTCACTGCTTAGATGATCAACTTCGGTTAATGTTGGTCTTTTGTCTATAATTAACCTACCACTGTGGTGTTAATTATATCAGCAGCGACAGATAAAGCGTTAGCTGGCTAGCTAGCTAGTCAGTTTTACAGCTCAACAGCTAACGTTAGTACACAACTAGCGTTAGCAACCAGACAACTAGCTAGATAACCTTAACATACAGACGTCAGTTGGGCCTTAGGTCAACTTTACTAACCTATCATCCTGATGTAACTAGATGGAGGACTACGACAAATTCGTGGAGTTTCATCTCTCCCAGATGATGAAGAACGAGGAAAAAAACAGCAACAGACACATATTTGCATCATCTCTCATTCGCTTCTATGGAAAGCCCATCCTTCCTCCAGTGGTAGGAGATATGTGTAATTTCTTTGTTAAAATCTCAAACTACTATATCTACGTATATATCTGTACCGTCACCCTGGTGCTTGAAGTGGTAATGAAAAGTACTGTAACAGTTGATCAGACGTGAAACCAAGAGACACACATTTGCAGCTTTAATATATAAGGCTGTGATGTTTTTTTTTTGCTTTTAATTACTGCAGTATAATGCAATGTGAATTCAGACTGCTTGTCTGTTGAGAGAAGTGTACAGCCTCGGGTATTTTAAACAGAAGAGAACAAAAACTTAGACAAATTGACCTCGTGTTGCTGTGTGATGTCAACAGCTGTCAGGGAAGCAGAGAGAGGAGATGCAGCGATACAGAGATGAAGCACAGAAGACTGCTGAACACATAAAGTCAAAGGACAACCCAAGAATGGCCGCAGTACAAACTATTCTGCACAGTGTTCAGGTAACTGTAGTCCTGCTTTAACATTTACTCTACTTGACAAACTTAATATGCTTGTATTTGAGCTCTCTTATTACTGCATACATGCTGTATCACAGTTTTCCTCTACTATTTTAAAGCTACTCTAAGTTCATGTAAGATTAATGTGGAGAACATCAAAACGACTAAGATTTACAAGATGCAATGATTGCAGTCTCCAGTTTTTTTTATGTTTTGGAGGTTTCCCAATTTTTTCACGCATACACTTTCTCAAAAGTATGATAAACTGCATATGTAGCACCTTTAGACTTAAGAAACAGGTTGCTAACAAACCTATGGAAAATACTAAAATCCAAACAATAAACAACACAAATTACTATCTAGAGTAGAGTTTACATGATTAACCACATATGGATTGAAAACTTTGGGTAATGTGTTGTCCATTTGCATATCATATTCTCATACAGTTAGTCACAGTCTGACACATACATACCAAGCTGTGACTTATTTGCAATATGCAAATGAAATGAAAAAATCTGATCTTCTGTCTAATAATCTTTTGGTTGTTATTATTTGCTCTGTTAATTGCAGCTGAGAAAGATGCCAACATTGGAGGAGTTGCTTAAAGAATCAGAAATTTGCTCAGAATTATCTTCCTGTAAGAGCAACAGTGGATCAGTGTCACATAGTGTTTTTTCAAAGGACAGTTTGGTGTCATCCCCACCATCTGAACAGAAAGAAATGGACGCTGTGTCTCTTCCTCCACTGACATCAACTACATGCAGTGCCTTTTTCACCTCTCATATAAAATCTCATCTGAGTAACTGTGAAGGAAGCCTTATTAACCAACATGACGACCAGCAGGGATCACTACCAAGCCCCCTTAATGATGCGAGCCACCAATCAGTATCCTCAGGTTATATGACCTACGAGAATGTCGAAAATACCATCAGTGTCTCTGGACAGATTGACACAAGGAGTGACAGCCATGACTTTGTCTCTACTGAAAGAAGTGAGAACATAGGAGGGTTCTTTCTACATAACACTTCAGACACAATTGCAAAAATGCCAGATATTATTAGCTACCCTCCTGTAGATGGACAAGAATTGGAGAAAAGTGGACTGGAATTATCCATCTGTAATCATTTAAGAGCAGGTGACACAGTAGAAGATGTTTGCTGCACCTTTTTCCAGGATAATTCATTTACTTGTGACCATTTGCCACTTGAAAAATCCACCACAAGTTTTTTTGATGGTGCTGAGTCGAAGGAAAACACAGTTTTTTCTACTGTAGGTGATCAAGATTTGGATAGAAATGACAGCACGGGCTCTTCATTAAAAAACAGTGAGGTTACAGATAATCTACAGATGGATAACTATACGCCAACAGAACTACACATTCAGCCTGGAGAAGCAAAACCAGCAGACAACCCAGTAGATGAAGCAGACTCAAAGCTATCTGAGGAGCCTTATCGTCTGAGCCTGCAGGCCTTGCTGAAAAAATCTCAGGAGTATCGGCAGCGCCAGCGGATGCTTAGGATCCAAGCCAAAAACACTAAAATCCAGGAGAGAACCCAAGCACAGCCAAAAGGAAATGTGGAGGAGCAAAGCCTCTCAGATAAGGAGAATGATGAGTATTCTAACATGAGGACAGTGACTGCAGAGCAAAAGAAAAGTAAAGAAAGATGTGACACTTTTATCCCCACAGGAGTGGAAATGTCACTGAAAAAATCCTGGGAAAAGAGTCAGAGTGAGGAAATACTTGTAAAGCCATGCTTCACATTTGAAAGCACAGAACATTTTGATATTATAACCAGTGCTGAGGAGGAAACAGCCTCCAGAAATAACAGGCTAAATGCAACAGAGTTTAATGATATTGATTCATTCCCTCAACAAGAGCCTACATGGACAGAAAACACCTGCCTCGCACCTTCTTTTAAAGTTGCAGGGAAATATCACACTATCCCAGCCCCTAGTTTCTGTAGGAGTCCTGTCCACTGTAACGTCAAAGGCCCCTCAAAATGTGCAAAAGGAGCTATTGACAAGACATCTAAGAAGGAGCTTCTGATCAGTAGTAAAAGAAATGTAGATCAAAAGGTCAAAGAAGGTAATAGTGGACAACAAAGCAGCCCCACACCAGCTCTTTCCACTGTGAATGTTGTAGTTGAATCTGCAACAAGTGTATTGGCAAAGTGTTCACAGTACTTGGATCAGCTGGAGTTCAACCTGTCTGGCCTGAAAGTACTGAACTCAGATTTGGAGACGACGCTTACAGAGAACATGGACAAGAACTGCAGCCAAACTGAGGGCAGCCTACAAAGTGACACCTGCTGTGAATCTGGTCAGTGTGTAGAGCTGGGTCAGAATGATTCTGTCCATGGAGAGGATGATGATGATAATGATAGCAGTGATAAAGACCACAAGGACAAGGAGTCCCTAAGTAGACAATCATTGGACAGTTGTAAGAACATCTGTAGGGAAAAGAGTATTAATCACACAGATGAGCTTCATGTTGTGGAGCAGGATATACAAACAGAGGCACTTAGTTTAAGAGAGACAAAGCTGGTTAAAACCTTAACAACAGAGAGAGAAAAGGAATGTAGTACTGGTACAGGACTTAGAAAGAGTTGTGGACAGGATGGCGTTTGCAGAAAGCAGCAGCCACCGGGTAAATGTATCCTCTCTACAGCACAGCGGATGCGCATCCCAGACGTATTCAGAACTTCTCCCTCTGAAACCACAGCTCCACGTAATCTCTGTGTGCTGTCAGACACTAGTAACTTTGTAGTACAGAGAAATGAGGTGGATGTGGAACGTCATGACTCTACCCGCTCATCATCTCTCAACCAGTCATACGATGTTGACACACCATCGCAGCTGTGGCTCCAGGAGGGATCTGAATCAGACTCAAAAAGTCATCTGGTTCCAGAGAAACATCTGACCCCAGAGAATGGGGTCGAAGATCAGAGCTGTCCATCTAAAGTGAAACGTAAACTGCTCATGCACGTGTCCGAAGACATACCGGAACGAGGAGGAAATATCAGCAGAATAGCTCGTTCAGTGCCCAGACCTACCTCCAGAACTCCTAAAGGTGAGGCCATGACACAGTTCATGTGCAAAATATTTATTGTCCATTAAGAGCTTCCAATTATCATTCCAGCTGAACAAATGTAAATGAGAAAGAATTTGGAAATAGTTTCATTTTGCAGCTCTCTCGTCTCTGTATAAATGAAATGACCGAATATAAAAACAGATATGACACCATTTCATGTCACCGTAGAAAAGTGAAACCAAAATATCACAACTTTGGGAGATGCTGTGTTGCTTCTGTGATGAACCACGGACTACAGCAGTAAAGTCATATCAGAGGAACTTAACAGTGATTGGTAATTAAAGCTGTCCATCACATGTTTAACTCCCTACCTCTAAAAACATACAGCTCTGGAAAAAAATAAGAGACCACTGCAAAATCCTCAATTTCTCTGATTTTCCCATTTATAAGTATGCGTCTGAGTAAAATGAACATTTTTGTTTTATTCTCTAAGCTGCCGACAACATTTCTCCCAAATCCCAAATAAAAATATTGTTATTTAGAGCATATATTTGCAGAACATGACACATGGTCAAAATAACAAAAAGATGCAGTGTTTTCAGACTTCAAATAATGTAAAGAAAACCAGTTCATATTAATTTCTAAACAACACAATACTAATGTTGAAACTTGGGAAAAGTTCACACATCAATATTTGGTGGATCAGCCCTGATTTTCAATGACAGCTTTCACATGTCTTACCTCTCTACCATTGCTGTTGGATTACTTTGTGCAGCTCCTGGCACAGAAGGCAAGGCAAGTTTATTTATGTAGCACATTTCATGTACAAGACAATTCAAAGTGCTTTACATAAAACATTAAAAGCATTACAGCAGCAAGCAAAAGTATAGGCATGAAAAAAAAGAAAAATTCAAGAATCTCAGCAAATTTTCAATTGCTTGGGACCATCCATCTTCCTCCAGATGTTTTCAAAGTGGGTTCAGGTCTGTAGATTGGGCTGGCCATGACAGGGTCTTCATCTGGTGGTCCGTCATCCACACCTTTATGGACCTAGCTGAGGCCAGGAGCATTGTCCTAATAGAAAAACCAGTTTTCAGAGTTTGGGAACATTGTCAGAGCAGAAGTCCATTAGTTTTCAATAGTTTTTTTTTTTTTTAATTCCATTTACTTTTGTGGTACTAATAGCACTGTTTTTTTTTGTTTTTTTTTTGTAAGAAGATAGTGATGGACACTAGTGGTTTTTACTTCTTCTTAACTAGGAGCTTCAGATTACCCAGTGTACACAGTTCTGTGTGGTCATGTTCTTACAGAACACAAATAAATTCATGTATTTTGTGAGTAATTGTGGTCTGTAAAATTGGTCATAAAATACATTGGCAACACTCTTAAAAGATCTCAAATAGAGTTAAATTTAACAAAAGGAGTCAAATTTAACTTGTTGAAACCTGCAGAAAGCCTGTGTGCAAAGCTTTGCCCTTTATTGTCTCCTCTGTAAAGTGTTATCATGCCTCAGGATATCAACAACAATACTGAATTGTTGTGTTTACTGATTTGTAGCTGCTGTGTGGTGGCGTGAAGGCCATGGCAGTAGGAGGGAAAAGCAGGAACAACTAAAACAGGTCCACGCCGCTCAGGTCAGAGCCCTGCAGGAGGAGCACAGACGACAACAGGAGGAACTAATGCAGGTGAGAGAGTGGCCGCTAAAGTGGATAGTGTGATCCGAAACAAAGCAGAAAGGTCTGTGTATGTTATGTGTGTGATTATTTTGGATGTTGTGCCTCCAGAAGTGTTCTGCCCCTGTTTTGATTTGACATAAATTAAATGAAAAAATAAGCAGTAAATCACAAAATCAACAACTACACATATTTTGTCTTGTTTTGTATGATATCATTTATGTCACTCATTATATTTGTCTTATTTTGTACATCATTTTGATATTGTTTCTTTTATGTCATTTTCGTCTAATTTCGTCAAGTTTAAAAAATATATCATTAGCTTCCTCTGAAGACATAACATCTGATGCCATTAAAAACCTGAAAGAAAAATGACTTGACATTTATTATGATAATTATTGATACCGGCAAGTTTCAGCTTTTACCTGCTGAGATGAAATAGGTCACCCTTTTTGTTGTTGAATAAAACACGTTGTCAGACGTGTATGAGACATGTAGTAAAACACTCAACATGGTACTAATGCGTTCACATTGATATGTCCTCTGTCCCGCTGGTCCCCTTTTTCATTAGATTGCATCATGCTACAGTACAGGTTTAGCCATAATTCACTCCCCCATCACTTTGACTCCTCCCAAAGTCACCTATGAAAAATTAAAAATTAATGTAGAGGCCAGTGTTTCGATCTTTTACAGACAGAATAGATGAAGAGTTTCTTATCCTAAGCAGTGATCGCATTGACCCCACAGTAAATGTTGTTTTGAAACGAAAAAGATTTGGTAGATATGTGCCCACACACACTGAGTATATACATGCACATATGGTCAACCTACCTGTTAGAATGAGCTTGGAGACCTGGGTCGTGGACAGACTACAGACATCTGTTCATTACAAGAGACCTTCAGACTCTCCCCTGTGAGAAAGAAAAACACAGGGATTCGACCATAAATGTTTCATTACATCCCTAAGAGTCGAGCTGGCATGGTCGCTCGTTTCTGTGTGTGTGTGTGTGTGGGTGTGTGTGTGTGTGTGGGGGTGTGTGTGGGTGGGTGTGTGTGTGTGGGTGTGTGTGTGTGTGTGT
>JAPQRP010000001.1:17912732-17926201 GCA_037367295.1 Apogon hyalosoma | reverse complement strand
CTGGTGTTGGAATCGAACCCAGGACCTTCTTGCTGTGAGGCACGAGTGCTATCCACTGCACCACCGTGCCGCCCCCACACAAAATATATAACAATAAAAGCAGATACTGCTGAAAACTACATCACCCTCGGCTGGTGATGCAGGTTTTTGGCAGGGAGCAGAATTCGGTACCCAGTACTGCCGAAAACTGCATCCCCCATCAGAATAAGCTTTTGAAGCCAAATGAGTGAAATGACTTTAGCAGCTCACATTTTCTGGTGTGGCAGGGTGAATTTGATGCACATTGTCCTCTTCATGGCTGACTTAGGAAGGGGGGGCTGTCTTCGGCAGCTGCTACATGATGCAGTTTTCGGCTGGGAGTAGAATTCGGCACAACATCTCTTCATCTACCAATGTTTAAAGTTGTTGGTTAGCCACTAAATTAACTTCCTCTGACGAAAAGAGTTGAAAAAAATTATACGATTTGTTTTTTTAAAGGGTTTAATTAAATGCATTGTCAGTTTAATCTGTCATTCACTTTTCATAGTGAGTTGTCTGCCCAACTGCTAGAGGAATGATCGATTGAGTCAAAAACTTACATTGCTTTGGAGATGTTCTGCCCAATTGGCCCATGAAGTCATCATTTAAACAAACAAAAACTTTTATTTACCTTTGTGAAAATGCTGAGAGCAATCTCACACAAAAGAAGGGATGTTGTTGAAAGTGACGTCCTTGCGTATCACAGCAACCCAGGCCATGCTGCCCATAGCCCTTTTCCAGGTGGGAAAACTGAAAAATCGTATCCCACGGTTGAGTTAGTTGAGTTTTCGACCGTTCGAGTTAATGGTGTGCAGCCTTTCACACAACACCAGTGACCCATTTTTCAAGCAAGAAGGAAAGATCCAAGCTAAGGTATGTCTAGTCTGCGCTGAATTGTTTTAATCCACTAAAATGGTGGAACGATCCCAAAATGCACTGCGGGTGTGATGTCACATGTCATAGACCGTTAGCCTGTTCCAGCATGTACAACAGGAAATATGCATCTTGTGGCTAGCATGAATGTGCTTAGAAAATTTTGTGATCATGTCATAAATATTTCCATTGAAGGAGCTGAAACTTAAGGACACCCTGCTCCTACATGGTGGAGAACCTACCTCAGGCCTTTGTTCAACAGTCACTTCCTCATTAGACTTGCAATTAAATATATCTGCACATGCATAAGCCAACAAGTCAGGGTTTTGTTTCATCACTGCCAGATCAGTAAAGTGAATTCTTCATAACTGATATCGATATAAATATTTTATCCAGATCTGGGAGTCGGAATAATGTAATGAGTAAAGTAATGCACTTAAGTGTTTAGTAATAAATAATTAATAAACATGAACTGTCTTTTTCTCATCTTCTGTCTACAGGTTTTTGATGATACTGATGAGTTGAAAAGCAAAGTCAGGCAGCTAGCTGTAGCAGTCAAACAAGCTAAAAACTTGGTGGTTTACACTGGAGCTGGTATCAGTACGGTAGGCGAACTTCTGTCTCTGAGGTGACCTTTTCCCTCTGTAAACAGCTGTATGACTCACGATTATCTTTTCCCCGCAGGCAGCATCTATCCCCGACTACAGAGGTCCTAATGGGGTGTGGACACAGCTACAGAAGGGGCGTACAATCAGGCATGTGTTGTCTTTGCCTTGATGGAATTTCAGTTTCAAGTCATTTTGAAGTGAATAAACAACTATGTATTTGTCTTTACAAACAGTTCATCTGACCTGAGTAAAGCAGAGCCAACATTCACACACATGTCCATTAGGATGCTGCATAAGGAAAACATGGTATGTGATGTTTAGAGAGATACTGTTAGTTACACTGGTTAGGGGTATGATGGTGTTTATTTAAGTATGTGGTTACATTTTGTGTTTGTGATCCAAAGGTCAGACATGTTGTTTCTCAAAACTGTGATGGACTTCACTTACGTAGCGGTCTTCCGAGACATGCCCTGTCTGAACTCCATGGAAACATGTTTATTGAGGTAAGACACACTTCATCGTCTGACTTTTGTTTTTTTACAAGCTGATATACAGATAATGATCCACATGACAATATACCATGTTGTAAATTTATCTAATAGCCTATATAAAATCACTTCATGGAAAGGTTTGTTCATAACTTTTGTGCACATTTAAAATTTTACATGTAACAAAATACATGACACACACATGTGATTTTTTTGTATTGTGGTATAATTTACAGAGTACAGTTCTTTGATCCACCACCCCCAAACCACTCCTCTATATACAAGCCCCTTGTTTTGGCTCAGCTGGTCGGAATCCTTCTCCTGTTTGGAGTTTCACCATTCTGTCATATTCACTCTCCTCCATATGTGTTTGTGTTATTTTCATGCATATTTCCTGCGCTTAAACATATCCAACAGTGTCATCCAAGTGATGAAAACTTGGAAAAAACAGTGTGATTTGCAGCATGACAAAATAACTGCTAATAATCATAAATTCTAATGGACCTGTTTCTATCGTCATCATATTATATCTGTTTCAAAAATTAAATTCATTCAGATCCAAGCATATATTCTTTAGTTTGGTGCTGAAGAATTCACCCTGAGGTTTTTGTTTCCCAGGTGTGCACAACCTGTTCACCAGTCAGGGAGTACGTGCGTTTGTTTGACGTGACAGAGCGGACGTCACTGCATCGTCATGGGACAGGCCGCAAATGCAGCCACTGTAGCAGTGAACTCAGGGACACCATAGTGCACTTTGGGGAACGTGGGACTCTTGAACAGCCTCTTAACTGGAGAGGAGCTGCAGAGGCTGCCAAGATGGCAGATGTTATCATCTGCTTGGGCTCCAGTTTGAAGGTAGGCTTCATACATTACACTGACTGTTTTCCCAAAGTGTTTAACAAGGCACAGTTTGCACAATGAGTTGTGGATGATGGTTAATTTGATTGTTGAATCTTTTTCAGTGTAATGAGCTCTGTTTATCATTCTCTGTAGGTGCTGAAAAAATATGCCTGTCTATGGTCCATGAACAGGCCGGCAGCCAAAAGGCCCAAACTCTACATCGTCAACCTCCAGGTACTGTTGATTTTGATCTCTTAGGTGATTAAAAAGAAAATTATTTTGAATAAGTTGTGAATTCCATACTAAAGAATGCATTGTGCTCTTCACTTTAGTGGACACCAAAGGATGATCTAGCTGTGCTGAAAATTAATGGCAAGTGTGATGATGTTATGGAGCTTCTCATGAAGGAGCTGAATATTCAGACTCCCTCATATGATAGGTAAGTGCCATGAGATACGAAGCACTTTCCATACCTGAAAATTTTAACCAGATTTTTAATACACTGTAGCCTATACATTTGGTTGGTTTATTTTAGTTTTCACTCTGCAGTTTTGGTTTGTGTCTAACTGAAAAGTTTGAAAGTCTAAATCAAATATGGTCCCTGTGAAAGATCTCTATATTGTACACAATGGACAAACAATTTAGCAAAATATTATTCCTTTTCCAGGATCAGATAGGGGTTTTTAATCTAACCTGAACTTCACACTTTTTTCTCTCTTCTTTTTGGTCTCTGATACTCCGTTTTTATATGTGTAACAAATAATTATATTTTAAAAATCATACAAGTGTTTCCTTTTTTTCTCCTCATCAGGACAGAGGATCCCATCTTCACCTTCGCCACTCCTCTGCAGCCAGAAGAGGTCAACAGTCATTCCCGTGAGGTCATCGCTCCCCCTTCTGGGCAGGAGGTCTGCCCAGCTGACGCCGGGAGTCAAACAGAAGCCACAGTTGTGCAGGGAGGCTGGTTCGGACGTGGCTATGGAAAGGGAAGAATTAAGAAGAAAAAAGCTGCATAGTCAAGAGAGCTTGATAGACTTAAGTTGATATTGCATTTAACTATGTTGCAGCTGCCAGTGATGATCCCAGTGAGGGATTTCACTGTTTCCACAGTGAAGACGAGTTGGACTTTAGGTGCTATTGAAGGTTTTTTGTTATAATTACATGCAGTGGTGTATCTGAAGAGGAAATAACTTGCCAAATGAGAATGGTATGTACCATATTATTTGATACAACATTCAGCAAAATCTAAAAGTGGCTGTTGATAAGCCACTGTGGTTTCAGTATCAGCTTTTCCTTATGCTGATACATTCATAATAAGGCGGCCAGAGCCGATGTTTGCTGAGTGTGGATCAAATAACCAGTACAGTCTGTCAGACAAAGTTGAAAAGGTTTATTGACTTCAAAACCATGACCTGTAGCCTCTGCAGCTCAGTGTGGTCTCAAGTATCTCACACTCCATATAGGCTTTAAAAGTGGCTGGTAAAAGTTTCCTTCTCCTACTTCATCACTTCTAAGTTTAGCTTTAGTGCAGACAGTCATCATGATTTACAGTCATTGTTCAAGCAAGAAAAAAGGAAACTTGTCCAAAGAAGATTTGCAAAGTGCTCCTACAGCTTCTCTGTTGTCTCTGTTTTTCATTTGTGTGCCCAATCTGTCAGTAACACTCATATTTTCAGCAACATGAAACATTTTTCCAGCCACATCTGAAGCTTAGGTAAATGGGACACAGACATAGTCTATGTGTATTAGATCATTTTTGTTACCAAATCAGTAGAAGGTGCATTACACTAGTTAAGTGAATGTGCATCATGCCACTGGAACTATCCACTGAAATATTATGGTTTAATACTAAATATTGTCATGTAAAGTAGCTGATTGACATGACACTTACATGTGCAGAGAAAAGCAGTTCGTAAACACTTTTTGTATAAGCTACTGCAGTTTTTAATGTAAGAGATTTATAAAGAGGTCATTTTCTAATTATTTTTGTATCCTTTTTTTCATACGTTTAAAACATGCATTGCTGAATGTTCCTTTTTCAACATGGCCTGTTTATGTTGATGTTTATTTCAAAGGTACTTGAGTTGTGTCCTGTACTCGCTGCTGACCTTCACTCTGCTGTCACCAACCCTCAGGTCTGCAGACTGTGTTGTTACTTGATGTGCAGCTATAACCTTGATCCACTGAATTTGTTTACATTTTGATCTCGACTATTGAAGACAATGCCGAGACCTGGGTGCTCTCACTCCTTCATATAGGAGAGCTTACTTTAAATTTTAACCTGTATTTTGACTTGCAGTTTTGTTTATTTTATGCAAAGTTGTTGTTAGTTAGACAATGACCAAATAGTTGTCTTTTTTTTCCTCAGGAAGATTCAGTATTAATATTCACATTCTGTCTGTAACGTGAAAGGTTATGTAAGTCTGTTCATAGTGAGCCAGCATTTCTAAATAAAAACAGACCGTCAGTGCTGAAAGTGGATGTTGATTAATTGATTCCCTCTATTTTGAAAAAAAAAAAAGATGCTATGACAATAAAATGGTCCCTACTTCTGTATTTAAGTGCAAAACATCTTACTTTGGCAGTGCATTAATGTCAGTATTTATATAGCAGATGTGAGTTACAGTATTTGAGCTGTGCTTTATACCATAAATGGACAAGTGACGTTTTTCAGCTTCAAAAAATATTTTTATATCTGGAGCTGGAAATCTTATAGACATTGTAAAGAGAAACAAAGCCACTGAGATGTGATGTTATTTTCTGCTGCTCTGTATTCAACTGTAAATGGCTGCTGATGCCATAACTAAAACAAATGAAAACGTAAATATATCTTGTCAGTACATCTGTATTTTACTCCAATGTAGAAATAGGAAAAAGTGTAAAAAAAAATTTAAATTGCAAGAATGTGGAGTATGAAGTTGTCATATGAGGGGGTGGATAAATATTACTATATGATATATGGAATTAAACTATTTAAAATTACGTATTACAAGAATCTATAAAAACAAAAGTTAAATAGAACATTTAAATCACCTGCCTTCTCTTGTGTTTTTGTGTTTACCACAGACATTATTTGTAAATTCTCATCAAAACTAGAATTATACCCTTTACAGTACTGTGTAAATGTCTCAGATCCCCATTAGGTTTGCTGGACTATAATGATCACACACAGTTCTCAATTTCTGTATAAAGACACATCCAAGATGCATAGGAAATATGTACAACAGTTTCAGGCAAAAAAACAACAACAAAACTCTGTAGACCAGAACATCAAGTATTTAGTGTGAGTGAGACTTCACTTGAAACAATATGATGACATGAGATTTACTGCATTAATCTTCTGGTGTTTTACACCAAATTATATTCAGCACATGTTAAATCTTACTCATTTCAAACACTTATGGTCATGAGAACTCAGGTCACACTAATGATTTCAGCCTGTAAAAGCCTTTTAATTTAGATTTTTTTTTGTGAATTTTTAATACCGTGCACATATTTCCTATATCTGATGAAAACACTACTACAACCTTGCAAAAACACTAAGTGGTCTAAGACTTCTGCAGTACTGAATACATGAGGTGGACATACTATCACAATGATTTACAATTTTTTGGAAATTATTAATTATTATACAGTATATTTAAAATTATGATAAAAAGTGCTTGATTGTAAACACTTTGATGCTAAATTATTATTATTATTATTATTATTATTATTATTATTGTTGTTGTTGTTGTTATAAAATACATAAAATCAAATAATTATTACACACTTTATTCTGCACAGTATAGTGTCCCAGAGTTGCAGAAAAACTGTAGTGGAGTAAATACATAAATGTTAAAGATCTCAAAAAATTTAACTACTTAGGATGAGTCCAAACTATAGTTAAGTATAGAAGTGAATGAACGTAGACATACTTTACATATTTGTCCTCACTTTGCTTATCGGCGCTGTCATAACACGTGACATACGTCATTACGCAAGTCTACGTCAGTTGAGCGGATTCGTTCGATGTGACGTCGAACAGGAGGCGTTGGCCGCCGGCTGGTTCAGTCACTGTGAATTTGTTCTGGGTAAACGTCTTTTTACGGTCACTGAGTTATTTAAAACCTAACTCTACTTCTATATTGTTTTTTTTTGTTTGTTTGTTTTTTAGATTTTGTAGAAGTTATTACTATTGACTTAACCTGTCGAAATGATCAAAAACGGCCACCACGCTATGGACGACCAGAAGGGTGCCTCCGGCTGCAGTAAGCCGGGTGGTGCGGTGTGTAGCCCCGAGAAAAGGAAGCGCGTCGTGCGGCTGTGGTGTGACGGCTGGTGAGTTGAGTCTTCTCCACTGACACATGATGCTTTTTTGTTCAAATAATCTCCTAACACAGCTGTCGTGGTTCTGATCAGTAAGAAACACCTGATAGTGGCCCTTTGGTGGGTTAGCATGCTGATGCTAACTAGCTAGTGTTACTTAACCTAAGCAGTGACTGGAGCTAAACCTTCTCCTTAAATAACTCTTGTTCGTTCAAGCTGATCTTCTGAAGATAACCTAAATTAGCAATTTTCTCTTTCCGCTTTTGTCTTATTGTAACGTGCCCTTGCAGCTCCACACGCATCGTGAAAGAGGATGGGCTATTAATGATTCATTACCCAGCCAGTTCCTTAAGTATTTTCATAATAAAACAATCTGGCTGCTGTCACATAAATATCTGTTTTTATAAGTGTTAGGGACCAAGGTCCAACGGGGTCCATAAACTGATAACTTTAATCATACTGTATTATGGCCCTACGATGAGAAAATACTGACTAAATCAAGTGGGAGATACAAGCAGTATAAATGGTTGAGGATACTTAAGATTCACATTAACTTTATTTCTGCAAAATTAGTATAATTAAAATTAGTTTGCCCCTCAGCTCATGAAAGTTGCAAGAAATTAAGTTAGCAGTAATTAAACCTCTTGCCAAGCAAACTATTCAGCATTTCTTTGGTTGCAGCTTGTAAAGACTGAACATTTGCAGCATTTATTTTCTGTAAATAATTATAAAGTAATAATATATTTGAGGCTTTGACCATTTTAAAGAACTTGCAGTGAAATAGTTTCTGATTGGTTTTTGTAGATTTTCTTGTAATTTTATTTATAGAAGAAGCGCCTTTAATGTGTAAATGGTTAAGATGTCCATATCACATCTGCTGTATCTAGATCTCCTCACTGTGAAATCTCATCTGCAAACCCTCCAGTCTGTCACAGTTTGCACATCTCAGCAACATGTATAGTTTAATCCATAAAGGTTGGGTCATGTTTGTTCTTATTACATGGGAGGTTATTTGAGCACATAAATTCACTCTTTCACATATATCTGTAATTTGGGTGTGGCACCTGAACAGTATGATAATGAGTTAGTTGAGGACATATCTCTGTATGGTTGTTGTTATGACCTGCCAAGGCATGTTTTCATTGCTATGCGCTGGTTTTTCCATCAGCGGGATCATGCAAAAGTTACTGTACTGATTTTCATGAAAAGTTGAACAGTAGTACTTGGGTCAAGACAGTACCTATGAAATTTTGGAGAAGCTCCAGAAAATGGGGTGTATCTTGGATTTTTTTCACACCACATTTTCCAACATTATGTGAGATAAGGCTTTTAATGTGACTTCATGGCTTTTGGACCTTGATAAATGTATGCACTCTCAGAAAGTCTAGTTTTACTTTCTAGTGTCAAGCTACATTACTGTGAAGTAGAAACCATGATCCTCACGTGATTTGGGTGCAGCTGGACAGGCTAAAAAATGTACTCGCATCATGAATTCCTTGGTGGACTCGGTCAGTACACAAGAAGTACTGGGTTGCTGATAGCTTAGTGAACATGGCCCATCTCATGTGCTGTTATAAATAACTGACATAGTGAACATGTCATTCAGTGTGATGTCTGAACAGTGCGCTTTGGACAGGTCTCTTTTTTGGGGGGGTCCAAAACAGCTTCAGTGCTCACTGGCATTGATGCTATAACTCTGTGAGCTCTTGGAACGTTTTTCCAAAAGATATTCCCTCATTTGTACTTTGATGGTGTAGAGTGCTGTCTAACAGATCAGTCCAAAATCGTGTGGTGAGTGTGATTGTATCACACCATTTTGTGAGGCCGTGTGTCCTATGGATGGGAGTATTTTTATTCAAAAACTCATCCACATTTATCAGGTTTTTCCCTTTAATTTGTTACCAGGCTGTTTGTAGTGATAAACAAAATATTATGAGACAAGGCATTTTTACAAACCCAGTGATCAACCTTCAGTGAATTGACATTTCTCACCTCACATTTACTTCCTGTTTTGTTTTGTTTTTTTCTTAAAGAGAAGCCAGATAAGAAAAAAAACATTCTAACGTAGAGGTTACAACATGATTACAAGTAAAAGGTTGTGTTGGTTTTTACCTTTCACCCACTAACCTTTGTCCTCTTGTAGGTTTGTGGCACTCTTAACCTGCTTCATTTATGGGCAATATTGTCATAACAAAAGCTAAACATTAAAGTCCACTGTTCAGGGTTGAAATTAAGATGGAGTAGAGATAAAGCAAGCAGTATAGGGTGGCTAAGTATTAATTTTTTGCTTTTCCTCTGACATGTGTTATTTTGGCTGAGCAGTATCTCGGTTTGATTACTTTCACTCTTTGTGTCTCTTCAGTTATGACATGGTGCACTACGGTCACTCCAACCAGCTGCGGCAGGCTAAAGGCATGGGAGATTACCTCATAGCTGGAGTGCATACAGATGGTAAGAGCATGTCACAGCTGAACACACACATTTATCTTAAAATCACAAATAACAGTTAGATTACATTGATTATATACAATACATACACAATTAATACATATGCAATTCATTTAGAGACTCTAAATTAGTGATTATACTGACTAAACATAGCCTCATTTTCTTTGTTTCCGCCCTCATACATTTGAATTAGTATGCACCATTGTGTTACAAGCTAGAAAGGCATTGCTTCCATGTCACTGCAAGATACCAGACCAAATATTGCAGGGGCTGAATCACCCAGCTCTCCTCTACTGTAAGGCAGCTGTACCATGAGGCCAAAACCATATCATTTTGTTCATTACACATTGCATACGGTAGGTGTTAGTCATGTGTCATTATGAAGTAGCTGACCTCTTCATACCCTTGTGCTTCCTCCTTAAAAGCTGAGATTGCAAAGCACAAGGGTCCCCCAGTCTTCACTCAGGAGGAACGCTATAAGATGGTGCGGGCTATCAAGTGGGTGGATGAGATAGTGGAAGGAGCACCTTACGTTACCACTCTGGAGACTCTAGACAAATACAACTGTGACTTCTGTGTGCATGGAGGTGAGTCTTACTAGGACTGCTCGACACATCCAGTTGTCTGATCCTGTTGATGATCGTCTAACGTACCGGTCTCCCGTTTGGTTACCAGATGACATCACGCTTACAGTTGATGGAAAGGACACGTATGAAGAGGTGAAGCGTGCAGGCCGTTACCGGGAGTGTAAACGCACTCAGGGCGTGTCCACCACTGACCTGGTGGGCCGAATGCTTTTAATGACCAAAGCTCATCACAGCAACATGGTGAGTTTGCATATTTGATAAATAGCACACTGATGTGTGTTAGATTGTGTGTGTTTGACTTCATCTTTGTCGTTGTTATGATTTCTGCAGAGTAACCCTGATTACCAGCAGCATACAGACAACTTTGGAAAGGTAAGTGATGCATGTTTTTTTTTTTGTTTTGTTTTTTTTTAATCTTGTGGTACAAGTAGACCAACTATAATGAAGACATTTGCAGATTTATCATTTTTTGATAGCAATTGGCTGGTTTTCAGCCTGATCAAGTTACAACTTGTGGGTAGTCAATAGGTGCAGTTGTCGTACCAACATAACATTGTCATTGCCATAGAGGTTCTGCACCATGAGTGAAGAACAAACAAAGAACCAGATTGTATAGTGTTGAACAAACAACAGTAGTGGAGCCAAGCTGCTAAACTGAACTACAAGTAATCATGAGATAAAGTTGATGTAGTGCACCTATAGTTCATTTGGGAATTTGTTTGCATAGAAAATCCTCCATCCAGCAACCTTAGCTTTATTTTACTATTTATTTGTGGTTCTGTTGCCTTGTGGAATCTTATAGGAAAAATGTAAAAGTTGCTTTAGACACAGTGTTTTATATACATTTTCAATCAAAGAAACTTTACACAAATGTTTATATATTCTGGCATTTAGAGTTTTATAAAGAAAGAAAATGGGAATTGTGAGGTCAGACTTCAAAACTCAGAATCAGCCAAGAAAACTGAGGGACTGTAATGACATCTCATCCTGATTATATGACATGATATACAGATGTCTTATTTACTCAACTCTATTTTGTGTCTCAGGGTCCTACTGGCCGCAGTCCGTGGACAGGAGTGTCTCAGTTTCTCCAGACATCTCAGAAGATTATTCAGTTTGCCTCAGGAAAGGAGCCCCAGCCTGGAGACACAATCATCTATGTGGCCGGGGCATTTGACCTTTTCCGTATCCTTGTCAAGCTGTAATAACATACTAATCATGAATATGCGGTAACAGTGTTTCAGCTGTGTGTGCCATTTATTCCTTGACTGCTAACTCCTCACAGACATCGGGCATGTGGACTTCTTAGAAATGGTCTATAAGCAGGCAGAGAGGCCCTACGTGATTGTAGGTCTGCACTTTGACCAGGTACGCCTAATGAGTCGCATACATACTGACAAACATAATCCCACTAGAATGACAACTTCACATCTCCCTGCTGTGTCAGTGGTTGTAAAAAGAAGCATCTGGATCCAGTTTAACTAAAGGGAAGCTCAGGCTTATATAATAATTACAGTTACGTAAAGAAAATGGGCAATGTATTGAGAGCCCCTCCTTTTTGTAGTGTAGAAATGTAAGGCCCATGGTGACACTGACTGTAGCATGTGTTTCTGATAACTAACATAAAAAAGTAACAGGTAACATTTTAATTCTCCTCAGGAAGTGAATCGTTACAAGGGGAAGAACTATCCAATCATGAACATTCATGAGAGAACGCTGAGCGTCCTGGCCTGTCGGGTGAGTTCACACACATACTGTTCGACTCAGTGGGACATGTCCCTCACAGCACTGAGGATGGACTTGGCTGTGTGCCGTCCATTCCTGCTGGTCAGCTATCAGTCTCAAACAATGAGCCTCTGTGCCCCATCTGCCCTAGTGTGTGTTTGTGTTTGAGTTATGTGGACATTACACAAACCAAACACGTTACGCAATCATGAACCCAACAAACCACCGTGTCCAACCATTACTTGTACTCCGAATGAGACTTATCGGCAGAAATAAATCGCATCTTTGATCTTCTCTTAAATCCTATTAATTCAGATTTGATATTGATAAGTAATGCTAGACACAAAAAAAATCCACAGGTTTTCAGATCGGAAATGATGCTTGCTGTTTTTAACAACAAAATACTATTGTTTTAAGACTTTACAAATCAGTATTTAGTGATATGATGAATGGAATTGGTGGTTAGGTGAATATCTGGCAATTTTGTGCCACTACTGGTGTATAATTGCAAACTGGATTACAGTCTTCAGGTTTTCAGTAGGTTCCAGGTTTAGACATTTAGAGTGCTTTCTTGTTTGTTTCTAGAGCTGCGGAAAATTAAAGCGTATGGGTCTGTATGAACCTGTTGTTCCTTTGCTGTTCTCTTTAGTATGTGTCTGAGGTGGTGATTGGGGCACCGTATGCAGTGGGCAAAGACCTGCTGGATCATTTTAAGGTAAGCTTCATTCTGAGTTTGATCATGTGGTTTCTGTTGCATTTATATGTGCAAGTGCCTAAGAAATCTGACTGAAAATGCATGCTGTAGGAATCTCTTCCAAATGATGCCAAAATTATATCTCACAAAATACTGTACAAGGTGTAGCTGGTAAATAACGAGAATGGGCTTATGGAAGTCAAACCACAGCGTGCATGAGCATATGCATTAACCAGTGGATAAAAGTAAACACTGACAGTCTGCACTTTGTTACACAGTCCTTTAGGTAAATGTGTTTTCTACTATTACTGCATTACTGCACCTCATGTAACCCTAAATTAAAATCATCTAAGGAGACTTCAAGTTTGTGATTTGTTTCTTACATTTTTTGGTTGACTAGTAGAAGTCATAAGACTTATCTTAATGAGTCCCATGTACCTGTCCAGAGACTGCAAGTTGTAGGTTGAGAAGTGAACCATCTGACTCCCCCTTGTGGACAGAACATAAAACATTTCACAGCCTTCTGTTTAACTCATTTAAACTCATCCTCACCTAATTTAGTCTTTCTAGCATTAAGTTTTGCAAATAGTTGTCACTTAGTTTTTTCTTTGTGTATCGTATTAGTAAATATAGTCAAAGAGAAAGTTAGCACAGATTTAAATAACTGAGAGGAGACAGTGGTTTATAGATGAAATAATAAAGAGAAAGTTACTGTTAGAAAGCCAGGAGAAACAAGGCTCTTTAATGCTCCACTTGATCAAAATCACAGATTATGGCTCTTTACATGTGACAGTAGTTTAACCAGGTGTGTGTGTGTGTGTGTGTGTGTGTGTGTGTGTGTGTGTGTGTGTGTGTGTGTGTGTGTGTGAGTGTGTGTGTG
>JAPQRP010000001.1:17881130-17897554 GCA_037367295.1 Apogon hyalosoma | reverse complement strand
ACACACACACACACACACACATACTCATGAGCTCATTGTTCATTATCAGGCTTGTATTCACGCTGATTCACACATCAGTCTATTTCATTTCTTCACACCCTACCTGATATACAATGTTTAGAAGCTTTATTTCTGAAAGCAATATGGTACAGTTAACAAGTTACTCTGTTAAAATGGAATAAGTAATTAGGTTAAATTGCTTTATCAAATTAATGTTACTTCTTACATGTAAGAACTTTTTGATTACATTTCTGACAACTGGGCAACAAAGCTGAAAAGTCCTAAAACATCAATTCATTTCTGATGTCAGGAGGAAAATACTGTTACTTTTCCAATACAGAGATGTGTCCTTGTCAGCTCTTATATACCTTTTACACAGTGTAGTAAATTAACCGTATAGTTGTCTTTACTAATACAATTTCATTTGGTTATTGTGGTTCCTTTGTCTTTTCAGTCAGCAGCATTTATACATGTGTTTCATCTAATATTATTACAAGTTACAAGACTTTAACTACCGTCAACAGTTTCACTTGACATATATTTATACACTAAATCTTCAGCAGTGTTGTGTTTGATACTTCACAGTGAGGCTCTCTCAGCATTTAGATCACACATAGATAAATGTATGTTACTATAATAGTTTAATGTGTTGACTGATGAATGGACAAAATGAGGTATGCCAAGAAATTAGATAGTTTGAACTTTAAAGCAGCATATAACTTCCATCACAAATTTTTCTTCAAATTTGTAAAACCCCAGTGATAGCCTAATTATCACTAATCCATTAGTTTTTCCGTGCTTACGCACCTGAATCACTTCCTTTACAATGACGAATTTCAAAGATGACTCCATCATAAGCAGTCCGTTTGTTTTCATACCAAACCGGTACGTCACTCGGGCCTTTTTGGAAAATTTGTTGCCAAGTGCATTGTGGGAATGGGAATTCCACGCAGCCACAGCAGCAACAAACACAGAGACAAGAAGCAGTGACATCATGTCCGCTACCGGGTCAGAAGAAATGGAAGGAATCACTGTAGTTAATTGTTGTCTTATAATACGGGGTGTGTGATCGATAAAAACAATACTTAGACATCAGTTTCATGGCATTTTCAGAATATATCATTGTGTAGGCTTATCATACACACACTGTATGGAGTGAGTGAACGGTGAGGGCCGGGCCATACCCTGTATGCTTGCAAGGCAGTGCTGTGATAAACAACTCGACTGTGCTGTGGAGTGGGCAGGTTATCCCCCACTCTCAGATTCCCCCTGAAGGCAGAGTGACAAACCCCCATCCCTCTTTTCTCTCTGCGTCTGTGTGTCTTTGTGTCCCAGCCAGTGGGGTTTGTCTTGCATTAGGATGACGCTAGGACTGTCCATTACAGAGGAATAAGGGGAGGAAAAGTAGGAAGGGGGGCTCCTCTGTGTCTCATCCCTCCTTTATTTGCAGCCTGAGGCTGTGGTGTTGTTTTTGCAGCAGATAGACTGAGATTTTTCCTGTTCTTTCATTCTCATCCAACACACACAACTCTGTGTCAACAGAGGAGATGCTGTGTGTCTGTCTGTGTGTGCACATGTCGGCATTGCAGTGGTTAACCTTTATGAACTGAATTTGTATTTTTCAGCCTGGAATCCCTTTGTTGATTCAGGTGTAAAAGCACCAGTTTCTTGTGAAATGATTATTGAGAAAAGTGTGTTGAATGTGGAGGATTTCTCACCAAGTGACTGTGAGGTTGGGCAAACCTACAACCACAGACACACACTTAGTTATACATTGTTAGCAGAACAGTCTGCAGTTAATGATTGGGCCACTGCCAGTTCAGCTGCATTCTTTGTTTTTGTGTTTTTGTTGCAAATACTCTGACACAAGACAACTGCTAACGGCTGTTAGTTTTCTGTGTTCAGGGAGCTGATCCAAACAGTAACCCAGACAAGAACAATAGTGCAGTGTGTCTAGATGGATTTAGAGATTACACTGCTCTAATGGCAGTTGTAATATCACTGACGCAGTGTGCCCACAAAGTTTCCCACAATGCTTAAAACTGAGGCAGTACTAGCAGAGTATTAATAGCCAGGAAACAAAAACGAAAAGGGTGTGTGAGAGGGAGTATCAGGATTTCTGTCTATTTCTCTTCCTTGTAAATGCATGCAAAACACACACACATGCACAGGTAAAAACAGGGTATCTTTTTACTCCTGACATGTCTGTAGTGGTGAGATAAAGCTGATGGTGGATTCAGGTTACCTACCATGACACACCTGTGGCTCCAGACTAGTTGTGTGTGTGTAAACATAGATTGGTTTTAGGTTTTATTTTGCCATTTGTTGGAAACTTCTTTTCTCAGAAACTCCAGTACAGGCTGGTCATTCAGCTGTCACTTTAAGGGTAAACTTCCCTGTGTGTACTGGGCGTCATTTAGGGAAACAACTAAAAAAAAAGCTGATTTTGAATGAGTTCAGCCATGACCTCCTCCTCCTCCTCCCCCTCTTTTGTTTCCCCCTCTTTCCCTGAGGAGGATGAAGGTGGACGGACAGCAGGAAGGAAGACGGATGAAGTAAACAAACCTCACAAGTATGACCTTTGTGACTCATATGACGCTTCAGTTTAGCACAGATTAAAAAAAAGAAAAAGCTTGTTATATGGTCATATGTTGTGTCATGCCATTATAAATAATTTCCTTGGCTTCAATTTGGTAAGTTCAGGCTGAAATGATAAAAATCATGACTTGTATTGGGAAAATGATGCTTAATCAAGACAAGCACAAAAAACTCACCTGTATAAACAGCTTTCTGGCTTAATTATCATATTCAGAAGCATGTGTTGTTCAAAGATCCTTTGTGTGTGTCCTTGAGGCGTGTATTTGATGTATCTCTTCTACATGAATATTTAATTTGAACATTGTTTCTATTGTCCAACATATCTACACTTGATCAAAAACTCCCCAGGCTATCTTGAACTTTTTCTGGGGTCTCTCTTTCCAGGCTGGTGGTCAGAAATCACTCATGTCTAAATTTCTCTGATGCTGAGTCGGACATTCAGTACTGTTGTTTATTGAGTAAAACGTATCTCTCTTCTTGGCAGACAGCTCTTCTGTAGTTGCGTTTTAGGAGTTACACAACCAAGACCGTCAAAGGACAATGCCATGAACTTTATGGATTCTTAATAACAACAACCAGTGTAATTTAGCTGATGTTAGCATTAATATATATGGAATTATATGGTATGTCTGCTAGCCTGCTAATTAGCTCAGGTAGCTGTAATTACACTATTACTATAACTACTACACTACATTTCACTACTTTCACATTACTGTTCTTCAACACAACAGTATGTGTTAATAATAGCAAGTAGATGAAATGACATGATTATGTTTATTATTCCCCTGTAATTTCATATGGTCAGTGTTCTCATGTTCTACTTTCATCCCTTGCTCTTCTGCAACTCCACCCACTTGTTTCCATAAAAGCAACATGGAATCATATGGTCCTTGTGGCTTCATAATTGCAGTTCACAAACCAGTGTGTGATGTCATACAGTTTGTCCACTATTCCTATACTGTCTATTAATCAAGTTGCTTTAAAGAGATGTAGTCTATCAGATGTGGTACGATATGAAATGCATGTGTGAAGAGCTGGCAGTGATGGTGACGCAGAGGGAGATGACACAGAGAGAATCCTATTTTTGACATAAATCAATGCATCGCTGTGAGAGTCTGTCCTAAAGGAGACAAACATGTCCCCAGTGCAAAGGTGTCACAGGCCTTGGCCCAGCGCTGTTCATAAGATGAAGGCCTGTCACCTCACACACTTATCCCCCAGAACACATTTTACTGGGAGACAAACACATCTTAATCTGGACACTGAAACACACACAGAGGAGAGAGCGACCAGACTGTGATAGAATTGTGATGGAATGTGAAGCTTATCTTTTGCTGGCAGAGGACTGATGCAGAAGGTTGATGGAGAGTAGAAGACATTCACCATCACACATGTAGACACACTTATCCTACTACACGCAGCCGTTAAGTTTCTCAGCACTAAAACAGGTTGGTAATATTAATGTTCTGATCCACTTTGTCTTGCCTGTGCTAGATTTTTATTAATTAACCTGTTCCTTCCCACCTAATTTCTGTTATTACCCTGCCCCCCGAAGGGGAGGCAAGGGGTATTGTTTTTGGTTCGGTTTGTTTGTTTTTTAACACTCTAGCAGCAAAATTATTGCTTCAGTTCATACCAAATTGGGTTTATAGATTGCTAGTGACCCAGAATAGATCTGATTACATTTTGGTAACAGTAGGTCAATGTTCACATTTTTTAATTCATTTTTAAAATCTTTTTTTTTTGCCATTTACTTTTAATGGGTGGTATTTTACATGTCTGTGGCAGCAAAATTATTGCTTCAGTTCATACCAAATTGGGTTTATAGATTGCCAGTGACCCAGAATAGATATGGTTACATTTTGGGAAAAGTAGGTCAAAGTTCACATTTTTTGTGAATTTTAAAAATCTTTTTTCTTCTCCCATTTACTTATAATGGGCGAAATTTCAAATGTCTATAAAAAAAACATCAATTTTGTTACAATTTACTTCAAACTTGGCACATATATAGAGGCAATTGATATGCTGACATCAACACACACATAGACATGATGACATCAGCTGGATCGATGCCAAAATAAGCTGCAATACTTGTTTAGGAGCGGGGTTTGTTGTGCCAGGAACCACTTGTTTTTCACTTATTTACCATACCAGGTTCCAAAGCTTATAACTGAAGAACCACAAGGACAAAATTAACCGATCACACAGAATATTTCCTTTAGTATGAGGCTAAAATACAGCCTGAACTATATCAGGTTAAATTTAGCTGAAACCAATTTTTTTTTTGTTTTGTTTTGTTTTTTTAACCCATTTTTGCATTGGAATGTAATTCATCATAGAATGGACCAGTAATGTGACCTCATGACCCCCAAACAGTAACTTCGATCACTATCCAGGTGAATCTTTCAAACATTGCTGTATGTTTTGTTGCTCAGAAATACTATGAAACTTAACTTGTAAACCTAGTGACTCAATTATGGCTATAATCAAACCTTTCCACAAGCATGCCTATGTCATAAGTTTTAATGTAGAAACTGTTGACAAAATGGGGAATGGAGAGGTTAAAGGTGCAGCGTGTAAGGCTATGTCCAGTGTAACATGTTTTTGTTTCTAAATGTATAACTTTGGCACATTTACTCTTAACATCCGCAGTACTTCAGCTTTTTAACCTCCTTAAAATAGAGACTTTTGTAAACATTGCTGACCCTGCTTTAGTTAATAAACTCCGGAGTTGCATTGTTAATGTAAGTGGACAAAACTGAGACTTTTGGAAACAATGATATAGTCACTCACATTCCCCTCCGTCAGCTTTTCAATATCTTATCAGTAACTATGTATGTATCCTTAACTAATTTGTCTTCATTTTCCGAAGAGAACAAGACTTTGGCTTAATCCAACACTGATAATGGTTTACGTGTGGTTCTGTTCTGTCTCTGTGCTACCTGTTTATCGCATTACTGCTGACTAATTTCACAAAAGGCTAGCCGTTATTACACAATTTGCGACAATCCCTGTGTCCAGTGGCCAATATTCTGTTTTATAGCAGACGACATCAAGCGTTAAATCAAATCAAATCAAATCAAATCAAATTAAAATGTATTATTGTGACCTACCGAGTCTGTCTGTAGCAATGAGGGTCTTCAGCTTTTTTTTTTTTTTTTTTTGTGCTCAGTTGTTTTCATTCTGCAACATCAATTCTGTAAAATTAGAGTAAATCCATCAAAATAATGTCTTCATGTCACACATTACACTGACTTAAATTAAACAATCTGTATTTGGATGTTCAGTTGCTATGACATTAATAATATTTGGTCTTTGGCCACCTACGATGTTAGATCACGTCTCTGTCCTCCATGAACAGCTGTTGCTTATTATGCTTGTATTAAACCCATTTTAGTATTTTATTTTATAGTTGTTTTCTTCTGACATTCTGCTGATTTTAACCAGTATTTTTGTACTGATATTTCTACTGATATTTCTCTTTATTTCTTCAACAATATTTGAGTTGTTTTTACTCATAACTGGGCTGCTATGACTCCGAGCAGTTAATAATAATAGTACCTTAAGTATCGCTAAGGTAGAGAAGATATATTCAGTCCATTTGTTGTTCTCCCTGTATCTTACTTTGAAAGTTTGTTTCTGTAGTATCATTTAATGTGTCATCGAGAATAACATTAGAAGAGTCCAGAGTGTAAGATTTAGGATACTCTATCTGCAAAAATGGAATGTAAGACTCATAATTATGTTTTCATTAGTGTATACTCTCCTGACAATATGAGTCTTTGCTTTTTCATTATCTAAGAACGAGCTCCGATGTTGCACTGCCACGTTTCTTCAGCAGCCTAGAACACACTTCCTGATTTTTTTTTCATTTTATAGCAGGAGGCATCTAGGGTTAAGGTGCATTAGTGTCAACTTTGATGTTTGAGTGTGGTTCAGAGATTATATCCTCTCAACTAGGGATGGGTTTTGTTAAGACTTTATTAATCATACTAGTCTTATTAATACAGCTTTTAAACTTTTTTCAGGCTTGGGTTACAGTTCAACTCCACCCTTAACTCCCCAATATTAATATATAATAGATATTTTTTAGAAGGAAAATGCAACAGAATTGTTATGAACATATCACTATCATATATTCTGATTTTGTTACGATAGTAAAGTGAAAGAAATATAGACGTAATTATTTACAACTAAAGAAAATAGTTTTTCATGTGTCATTTTTAAGAATAAAACAGTATGCAGGACTTTTTCTACATTGTTATTATAACAGTATTGTAGTTTACTCACCACCTCCAGATCCCTAAATCCACCTGCTCTGATCTCTGAAACAGTAAATGACAGATCAGATGATGCTCTGACCACTTCAGACTCATATGAATGGATCCATAGTGGGAAAAAAAAGAGGCTGTCTGCTGATCACTTTTAATCTCCAGAATGGGCTCTACGTCTTGTTAAAAAATGGAGTTAATGACAAAATTTTGCAAGACAATCTTTATGCAGCTGTAATAGATCTGTTTTTTTGTCCATGTTTTCTGTGGTCACCGTAGGTCAGAGCAGAGTAGTGCAATCTACAACTTCACCACTAATGAAAGAGCTTTTCCTGTTAAACAGTGACTTTCCTGTACCTGTGATTTACTTACTCATATTTCCTCTAAAATGAACCCATATATGTAACAAATGGTTGAAATTCCATATTATTATTCTATTTTCTGTCACTTCAAGTGAGCTGACAGGCATTGGAAATGCGATTTTATGTTTCACACACCTTTTTATTGATATATGCATTCAATTTCAGATCAACTTCCTCATAAACTATAAACTGTCACATGTAAAACCTGTGAGTATTCTTTAATTAGGTTAAAGATGGGGCTAAACTGCCTCTCGTTGGACATTTAAAAGTGAAGCTATTCTTATTTCTTCCCATTTTCTTTTTTTTTTTTTTTTTTTTTTGTTGTGTCCCTGAAGTCCTTTTACACCTCATTTGTCTGTACCTTCTGAACTTCCAGTAAAGATTACAGTTTCATTGAGACCATTTTCAGGAAGTGATATAAATGTTTTTTTGTACAGGAATTCAGCTGTGCAAACTGAAGTAAGCCTCAGCTCCACTCCTACCTTTAACCCATAAAGA
This sequence comes from Apogon hyalosoma, assembly GCA_037367295.1. Classification (NCBI taxonomy): domain Eukaryota; kingdom Metazoa; phylum Chordata; class Actinopteri; order Kurtiformes; family Apogonidae; genus Apogon; species Apogon hyalosoma. Next base: position 17,889,825 of record JAPQRP010000001.1, on the reverse strand, counting down.
CCCAGTGCTACTTTTGTGGCAGTTCCCAAATAAATAAATTGTTCTCTATTTCTACTTTTCTTAACTGATTTATCACCAATTATTTTTATAATATTATCCTCTGTATTTTGCATTTTTTGGTGTAAACCATGTATTTTCCTATATTTAATTAACTGATCATATAGATGTTCATTAAAACTCAGAGTAGATTCAAAGTTAATTCTATCAAAACAGAGAAAAATGAGCAAAAAGTGACTTTTTCAGTCAAATCTCTCAATAACTGAACATAAACCCAGTGTCTCCATCCACTGTCATTGATCCAACACCATGGGTTTTACTGGTGAATCAATGTTGTAGAAGATGACGGTGTTTCCACGTTCACTACGAAGCCTCTGAACGTCCAAATGAGTCATATCTGATGACCATGAAAACATGACAAACTGTATTTTACACCAATTATTTAGATGGATTGATAGGATTAGTTGATCAACATGTATTAAACATTTTGGATCAGTAGATGGTTTGTGTCACTGGTGGCTGTTTGAGTCTTTATGGGTTAAAAAAAAAAATACCCTGTTTGTCACAAAGTTCCATCTCATTAGGAGGGTTTATCCACAATGTTTGTCTGATAAAAATGTTTTTAAAAAAAGTTGTGTTGATCTGTAGATGATTCACTGAATAAATTTTAATCACTTAAACATCCTGGGCTTACTTAGCTCTAAGTTTTCCTCTCTATTAGATTCCAAATCATAGTAGGATTTAACACATTACAGTACACAAATGTGCTATTATATTTTGAGACTGTGAGTGTGCAAATATATTTTCTTAACTTTTATGTGTTTCTATTCTGTTATAAAAGTAATTTTATTTGAGCCAAAATGTTCTGTGGTTTGTGATTCAAGATTCAAAGTGTTTATTGTCATGTGTACAGTAAAGAAGCAGGTTTCTCTGTACAATGAAAATCTAACTTTGCCGCCCACACTGAATGCCACAAGAATTTAAGACAACTTATAAATATTTACTTATAATTTTGGTACTTGACTTAGTACCATTAAACGCAGAAATTCACACACGTTCAGACATACACTACTGTGTTTTTGAAGGGTTGAAATTAGCATAAATATTTATTCATTCCCTTTTTTTCAGGTACAACAAGAAAATACAGGAAATATGTGCACTGCCTTTTAAAAGACACATAAAAACTGAACTAAATGGGTTGTAAAAGTTAAAGTGACTATTTAGTGTGACCTCTGACCCCATGACAAGAAGCAGCACAAACAGTTAGAAATATTTGACATGAGTTGAATGAAACGTGGTATAAAACATCAATAATTAACGCAGTAAATCTCATATTGTTTGAACAAAAGGGTTAAAGACATGTTAAGTGCAAAGGGAGGTCACACTAAATACTATCACTTTGGTTTATAGTGTATATTTGGCTGTTTTTTCCCTGAAACCTTTGTTTTTACTGCTGTACATACTTCCCACATACCCAGATTGTATCTTAAGATAGAGACTGACAAATGCACGTGCGTGGTCATTAGAACTTAACTTAACCAATAAACCTAATGTTGGACTTGGGCTTTTGCACATACTGTCCTACTCTGTCACCTACACTGTATTCTCTTGGCGTCTTTCAGGAGGTTTGGAGCCTTGAGTGTGACATATGTTATATTTTTGATTTACCAGTGTCAGTTGTACTTTTAAAAGTGCAGTAAATCAAATAAATAAACCTCAAATACCTAATTAGAGGTATTGCCACAAACAAAATGACATCTGTTTTTTGTTTTTGTTGCCCCTTTGTTGTATTATTCATGGTTTTTGTTCTTTGACAGCCAGCAGTGCTCGATAACCTCTTGACCTCCATGAAGTTTGTCCTCCATGGCATGGGTGTCCTCCGCATCAATCTGGCCAACAGTAGGAACAAGGTGTGTCTTATATTTATGTCTGTGTCACTGAGTTTTGTGTCTGTGTTATTTTCACTATTGTTTGTGTTTAATTCAGTCTCTGTTTGATTTTTGATTTCAGTTTTACAAGTGAAGGTTTTTTTTTAGGTTTTTATTTTGAGGAATTGACCAATTTTGGACATCTTTTTAAATATTTTTCTTCTTTGTAGGTATTTTTAGGAAAGCATTACTTTATAGAAACTAAAAACAGTAGTGTGACAGAATGCACGACATTAAATGTGATTTTTAAAACGACAGCTTGTTAACTTTCGAAGACCTAAACAGCTATCGACAACCAAAACAAATCAACTAATCTAAAATGTTTAACACGTTTTGAACCACAGATCCTATCAATATGTTAGAATAATTCAGGTAAAGTGCAGTTTTCAAGCTTTTATCATCATCAGATATGACTCATTTGGACGTTCAGAGGCTCCATTGTAAATGTGAAAACACGGTTATCTTCTGTAACACTGATTCATCAGTAGTTTGACAAATAACAGTGATTTTCCATGCTTGTTTTTACATTCACTTAATCATATGTGTTGTTTTGCTGGAAAAAGTAATTATTCCTTCCCTGTTTTTGATAAAATAACATTTGAATTTATTCTAAGCTTATCTACATGATCAGTAAATTAAATATAATAAAATACTTGATTTTCACTGAAAAATGTAAAATGCTGAGGAAAATGTTGTAAGAAATGATGATAAATCACTTATGAAAGGTTAAATGTAGTAAAAATATTTATTTGGAAGTTACCACAACAATCAGAGCCATTACATTCTTGATGTTGCTTGCAGTTCTATTTAATTTTTCTTGGCCGGGTTATTCTTGGAAAAGAGATTTGCAATCTCAATGAGGCTTTTTACCTGGTTAAATAAAAGATATATATGTACATATATATAATTTTAGTTTGTATTATTCATTGTAGCTGTAATTAATGTAATGAGATTATTTTATCACTTCTGGTTTAGTTTTAGGCTTACCTGCATTTATAAAGCTACAATGACCCTTAATACTCACTGTTTTTCCCATCCTGCTTTACCTGCATTACACCCATATTGCCACTAGAGAGCAGCACTTCAACAGGTTACCCACAGCTGAAATCACAAATACACACAATTGATAATATGCATGAGCTTGACCAGAAAGTTAAACAGTCGGTGGGTGGTTTGATTGTGAGATTCAATCTAATTCCAGCTTTACTGTCAAGGTTATTAGAGCTCATATAGGCTGCGGTCCTCCTACACATCACATCCGGCTGCAGATGATGACCAAAGTATTTCCGCTGTTAAATCTCACCAGTGTATGTGTGTTCATGTAGATGCATTCATTTGTACATCTCTACTCATTAACAAGTCTAGAAATCAGAGACAGGCCCATAAACTTTTCTGTCGCTTACACTGACATCCCTTCTTTCCGCTCCTCCCTGACCAGCGCTCCATCCATCCACATATCTGTCTCCGTTTCTTTCTGCAGGTTCACGCCCATTCTGTGCTGTCATGTGGGCGGTGTTTTGATGAAGAACAGGTGTTGTTTCCTTTCCTGAGCCACGCCCTGTCCTGTCTGTGGGCCGACCAGGGGGTCCAGGCTGCTGCCACCAGGGGATATGAGTATGAGCTGAATGACTCTGCACTGTAGTGAGTACTGTTCCAGCACACACTCATGCTGTGTGGAGGAGATGCAGGGGTCTAATTAACTTCACTTAACAGACGATGCTTGGCCATGTGCTCGCTGTCACTGTGAATCAGGTGGGCAGAGGAGGAGGGAGGGAGGGAGGGGGAAAGGACCCCTGTAAACTGTAATTATGTGTATTTAACACTGCTATACGTTATTTAAATTTTTAGTTTTGGATGATAGTATTTAAGCACTGAGATTTATGATGAAGAGTAATGATGTCAGTAAATAAGCAATAATGTACAGAGAGATATATGAACCACATTTCCAGAAAGATTTGGGCATTTGTTAAATCATTCATTTGTTCAAACCTTTATTTAACAGACTAAAGTATAGAGAAAAGATTGTCATTGTCACACCTTGTAAACAATGCTTGCAACACACTTAAAAGTTGAGACAGAGTATAGAACCTACAAGTAACAGCTTCCACATTTAGCAGGTGAATTGGTAACATGATTGGACATAAAATGATCTACCAAAGGCTTAGTCCTTACAATGACGGGTCATGGTTCAACACTTTGTGACAACCTACGTAAGAGAATTGTCTGTCAGGTCAAAAACAATATTTTTCCCCCAAAGAATTTCAATCTTCCCCCATCGTCAGTACACGTCATTGTGAAAAGAGTCAGGGAGCCTGTTGAAGTCTCATTGTGTAAAGGAAAAAGGCGGAAACTGCTGCTGAATGTGTGTCACCTTTGATGCTCGGGCAGGGTTCTATCATGATGAATACAGACACATGGGCTCAAAAGAACTTTAGAAAACCATTGTCACTTAATGAAGTCCATGACTGCATCCAGGACTTCAACATGAAATGATTACAGAAGGAGAAATATTATTTCTGTGCAGACACACTGTTGAATCCTCTGGACTTGTGCTTACTTTAGATGGAAGAAATTGGAAAGGATGACTAGTCCACATATCAGCTTTTCAGGAAAACAGATGTCTGACATTCTGTGTCAAAGATGAAAAATACCATCCAGGCTGTTAAGGTGCAGAGGATCATCTGTGATGGTCTGGGGTTGCATCAGTGTTCACGTGGCTGACCTTTAAAAGTGTGAAGAGACCATCGGTGTGAAGATATAGATTGAATTTTACAGACATATATGCTCCCATCAAGTCAACATCTTGTCTCTGAAGTCTGTGGCTATTTCATCAGGTCAATGCCAGGCCTCATTCTGCACCAGGTCCAATAGCGTTGCTTCATGATCACAGATGCAGTCCACATCTGTCTCCTATTGAAAATTAAGAGGACAATCATAGAGTGGGCACAAATTATGCTTGTAAAAGTGTAGCAATTAGTGTCCCCAATTTCCAAATGATTAAAAATTGTAATAAAAATTAAAGACTGGTGACACGTCCAGGGCATACAACGCCTTCGCCCATAGGTAGCGGGGATAGGCTTCAGCACCCCCGCAACGTTCTCGAGGATAAAGCAGTTCAGAGGATGGATGGATAGATAAAAATGAAAGGAGATATAACAGAGTGGTAAATATATCCCTGCCCCAACTCTTTTTGAGTGCATTCCAGGCATCAGAATCTCTTGTTTATACACTGTTGTCCATAAAGTTGGAAGAATTTTGTTTTCAGACACATTCCTCTTTTTATTCTTATTTATACACAGTAATCAGTAATCACTTTTATTATTACATACTGATTCCCAGTTACATGTTGTCTATCAAGAACAAATCATTTCATGAGAACAGGTGAAATTATTTTTTTTCAAATTTATGGGCAACAGTGAATTTACCAATAAAGACTACTTAAGTTGGTTAGTGAAAAAAATGAAAATCTTCTCTGTCTAAGGGTTTGTCTCAGTTCTGTCCATACCTGGCCCACTTTCATAGACTTACTCAGAAATAGTTGAATTTTTGATTCCAAGAAGGATCAATCTTATGATGCCTTATATTGATATTCTCCAACTATCTAAACCTCCAGATGCTGCTACAGCAGCAGCTGAACTCACCCCCATTTGCCATCACCTTGCACCAGCAATATTTCCTAAAAATCATATCAAAGTGCTTATGCAGTTTTGTCAACTTATATATCATTCTTGCATATAATACTGAAATAGTGCCTTTAATATATATCCAGCTCCATATAATGACCAAACATGACCTTTGACCTGAACTCATTTGAATATCATGTTGGAAAATACAGCAAAATCAAAAGGTTTGACTTTTAAAATCTAAAGTAACATTCTTGCCCACCTTGTAGATTCTCTTGCTTAAAATATATTAAACACATTATATTTATACATAAAATATATCAAGCTTTAGAATCTATGTTCAATTTTAAGGTAAAGTCAGAAGGTTTAAAATTACACATTACATGCAGAAGTGAATGGAACATCCCAACTGATCACCTGTCTTAAAGAAATATGTAAAGAATATAGATTTGTTGCTTAATAAATGTAACATCTACTTTGTGTTACCATGCATGGTCTTATTTCTTAGTATTACAGACATTATCAGGCTAAAAGGGATCCATTTTGGAGATGTCATGATACTGTTGTTTTGCTTCAGCAACTGAGTCATGCATCACTGAACATGGTCCAAAATTATTTTCTAGGCATAATTATGCATTTTACTGAGCTAGACACACCTATTTTTAAAATAAATCCAAAGTGGGCTAAACAGATAGGATTCCAGATCATGTCCTTTTCCCTGTTAAATAAAGTTTCAACAATTAAGTTTTTTTTTTGTTTTTTTTTTTTTAATTGTATGTTTAGAGTGTCCCCACTTTTGGAGATGGGGTTAACATAATCTCTCTTACACGGTCATATATATAATTATTCGACTGAAAAAAAAAATCATTGATTCTGCTAGATAAAAGCATTTATTTGTTTAGGTGGAACTTCATGTTTATAGGAATGATTGAAATAATAGACAGTAGAATGTCAACTCTGACCACTCACAATGGAGGATTCATCACATAAATGTAACCACACAGAATAAAAACAAAAACTGCACGTTTTAAAAAAAAAAAAAAAAAAAAAAAAAAAATTGATGTAAGATAAAACGGTGAGGGTGAAGTTCAGGGATGTGGCGTGTGAAGGCGCAGGAGTAGGACGGAGCTGGGACCCTCCAGGAGGCCGTCTGTTCTCATCCTCTAACCCAGCGAGAGGCGTCAACTCTGGGGTTATCGACACCGACAGGCCCCCTGGATCCCACTGAGATCCCCTGTTCATCACCTTCATCATCTGCTCTCCTCTGACACACACACATACAGGATTTTATCTCTATGCTTGTGAGGACCCTTACTGAGCAAATGAGACTAAAAAAACTAAAGGGAAAGCCTGTTTTTTTTTTTTTTTAATTAATTAGATCTTTTTTTTGTTAATTTAGACCAGTCTTCCCTACAGAGACTAGAACAGTTTAACTCTTAATGTCTGTGAATATGATAATATATAGCACATTTCATACATGAAGGCATTTCAGTGTTAAGAGTTAAATGAAAACAAAGCTTAAACGATAGGATGTAATGAAATACTGAAAAATATAATTAAAACAAATAACCATAGTGATTAATATAATTCACTCTGTAGTTGCAGTGCATGTGTTAAAGATAAGTTTCACATATGAGAAGAGACATGTTTTCCACCTGCATTTAATTTCCAGGTTCTTTAATAACTTTAAAGATTAATGACGAATGTCTCATTTGATTTTTCAGGAACACTTAATGCACACTGAAATGCTTTTGTGTATGAAATGTGCTATATGAATATATTGTCTTGTGCATATTACCACATTTGCAGATATTAAGAGATAAACTGGCATAAATGTATGATGTTCTGGTCTGTGGGGAAGAGTGGTATAAATTAACAAAAACGATCAAAGGAGCAGAGAAGGAAAGAGAAGCAAAGTAGAGTTTGAAGAGGAGAAAACAAAGGCAGTTTCAATGATCTGGTGTCACATGTAAATCACCATCACAGTTTACATACTTAAGTTGTGCCTTTACATAGTTTTGCTGAATAAAAAATAGATCATGGCAGATACAACAAGTGGTGCCAGGCACAGCAAACCCCACCCCTCCCACGTATTGTAGCTTATTTTGGCATCGATCCAGCTGATATCATCATGTCTATGCATGTGGTGATGTCAGCATATCAATTACCTCTATATACGTGCCAAGTTTGAAGTAAATTGAAACAAAATTGATGTTTTTAAAGACGTGAAATCCTGCCCATTATAAGTAAATGGGAGGGGAAAAAAGATGTAAAAAAAATTCATTAAAAATGTGAATTTTCACCTACCTTTCCCAAAATGTAACCACATCTATTCTGTGTCACTGGCAATCTACAAGCTCAATTTGGTATAAATTCAACCAATAGTTTTGCTGCTACAGACATTTGAAATTTTACTAATTATAAGTAAATGGGGAAAAAAAAGATTTTAAAAATTAATAAAAAATTTTAACTTTAACCTACTGCTCCCAAAACGTACTGACATTTATTCTGGGTTACTGGCAATCTATAAACCAAATTTGGTATGAATTCAACCAGTAGTTTTGCTGCTAGAGTGTTAAACAAACAAAGAAACAAACAAACTGAACCAAAAACAATACCCCTTGCCTCCCCTTCAGGGGACGGGGTCATTATGATGGTTTGGAGTTTACCCGCAAACCTTTGACATTGAAAACATGTGTGTGTTCTCAAGCTAACTGAGTGATTTTTACATTTTGAGCTATTAAATTATACAAATGCATTGACCTGTGGTGAACCACTGGTCATATTAATACTGATATCTAGGGACTGAAGTTAGTAAATGTATCTTTCCTGTTTTTAACTTGATTTCCTGTCATGCCGCATGGTACTGCCCTTTCTGTCAACCGTCATGGGCATAGCAATGTGATTGTAAGGCTGTTGTACTACAAAATGACTAATATCTCCCAAAATATTGGTCATATCAACTAGCTAGAGATATTTATTTGTGGAGATGGTACTATTCCTCAACTGTAGGTACCAAATTGGCTTGTTAAAAACATCAAAATTTCTCAGAACTGTACGGATACACACAGACGCTTTTTTGTGATCTCTCGGTCTCAGATAGCTCAGTTCCAAATAACCTTGTGAAAAAAGAGGAGTGGCTTTTAA
>JAPQRP010000001.1:17870524-17881030 GCA_037367295.1 Apogon hyalosoma | reverse complement strand
GACGCTTTTTTGTGATCTCTCGGTCTCAGATAGCTCAGTTCCAAATAACCTTGTGAAAAAAGAGGAGTGGCTTTTAAAATCCTGAGCATGATTTAGCATTTGGTAGTTTTGAGAAGAGCTGAAGTGGTTTAAGAGGTTAATGCAGAAGAAAATACTAATGTATGAGGATTTTATAGTGTAGTTATAGTTGTTTGTGCGTGTACACTTTTGGCTCGACGGTCCCCAGAGGGTAGTAAATTAGAGGGATGTACAAGCGTTAAGAAGCTTCTCTCTTCAGGTGTAAAAAGAGCAGTCGGTTCAAGACAGGAGTACAGAAACACAGACTCGGACTTATTGTTTGCATCGTGCAACATGAGACAGGCAGTGTGTTTTTTAAGCAGCAGGATGTGTGTCGCTGTCTAAGAAACTGATTCAGGATGACTAGTTGAGAATGTCACAGTCAGTTCAGCGAGGCGAAGACGTCACTGTGTGTGTGTGTGTGTGTCTGCATGTGTGTGCCTCATCTTATTGCACACACACACACACGCACACACACACACACGCACACACACACACACACACACACACACACGATCCAGTTGATTACATTGCTGTGGTAATAGCTAATCAGTGGTTGAAAGCTTAGCCTCGGTGTGTTTTTATGGTAAACCGCCGTGTGAATATTCATCCTGATCAGCCGCTGTGACCCCTGGGGCCCCTCTCTTATCACTGCACACCCCACCTGCCGTCTGGCATCTGACACAACCATGGCACACACAAACACACACTCAAAATACAAGCCTGCGCCCGCAAACCCCTGATTTCATTCTCTTTTGATCTCAAGTTTTACTCCAGGTTATTAAATGTTTCCCTCTTCTTTCCTTCTCTTTCACCTTTTTGTCCTCTCCCTCTCCCCTTCCTCAACTGTAGTTTCTTTGAGAACATGACCCGCATCATGTCTCCCGACTACGTGCCCACAGAGACAGACGTTCTGCGAGTACGACTGAGGACAACTGGCGTGATTGAGACGCAGTTTAAAGTCAACCACCTCATATTCAGGTTGGTTCCCAGCCATTGTCCACTGGCGCGTCCAGTTATTGATTCATTTCAATCTACTTATATGGATAGAAAATACATTTTTAACCCTAATACTTATGCAAAAGTGTCAAGGTTGTATATTTCTTCTGATTTAGAGGATGATTGATGATGGACTTCTTAAACATCTACATCAGCAGTTCCCAAATGATAAATCTTAGTCTCCTCTACTCAAACTCAATCCTTAACCAAATTGCATTCTGGTTTTCCTCTTGCTCTGTCTTCTGTGTGCTCAAAGGGTCTATAGTTAGTATTTCTACTTTCAAAACTTAAAAATGACCTGAGTGTTCAGAATAACAAGCTCTGAAGTAGTAGCTAGTTGCCTCATTTGTGTCTACTCTCAACTGCAGCATCCTAAATATCAGCATGATATCCATTTGTAAATGCATGTAGACTTACTGTATATTATGATACTGTTTATTATTTCTGTCAAATCTCATCTCCACACAAGAATCAATGGGCTGGACATGTTTCATTTGGATTTTTATTAAGATGTAGTTGTGCAGAATGAGGATGTTAAACCCCATGACGTGCTGCTGCTGCTGCTGTCACATCTACACTTCATGCACACAGACATCTTCCAGACCGCCTGTCAAACCAACTTAACTTTTTCAGCTTTGACACTTTTATCTCTGTCTCCAGTTCAGTCTGATAGGCCCAAGATGCGAGATGGAGATGAGGTGAGCAATATGTCAATACGGCACCCATCATTTGGCTTTATGCTCATCTGCAGACCACACACACACATTCAGAGGCATCAGTGGCTCGGTCTTATCAGTGGAGCAGCAGAGGGCAGGTATCAGGGCTCAGGGGGCTGATGTCAAATGACCATATTTATCTCTGATCAATGAGGCAGTGTCACATAATACACATAGTTTATCATCCTTCAATGGCTGAACTCATTTCCTGAAACTGCTGATGGTTCTGACAGGCTGATAGATACTAATGAACTCCGTTTCTCTGCTGCTGTGGTGATGCAGTGCTGAACGTTGATACCAACGTTGATGTCGAAGGACAAACGCTAATAATATTAACCCTTCAAGTACCAAAGTCGCAATATTGTGACAGGCAACATAACTGAATGAAACAGCCCGTTGCTCCAGATAAAGTTGCCCAATCTTGTCACCACCTCCCACCAGTAGGTAGTGGACATGTGCCCCTTCAGTCCTAACACCAGCAGATAGGCAGAGGGTTTTCAAGTGCAAGCATATAATGTGTTTCACTTGTTTTTATCTGCTGTACTGTGTTTTTATTGTGTGGGGGTGTTTTTAATGCCTGACTGTGGTTTTTCGATTTTGTTTTACAGCCGTGACAAAAGAGGAATTTCTGTTCTTACTTGAAACAGACAATAAAGTTATCTATCCATCTTTTGGTGCTATTTAGAAGTCAGTACAACAATTGCCCTTAGGGGAGATGTTTGTTGTAGAATGGGAATTTTTGGGCGACCATTTTACTTTGAAAGGGAAATTGCCAAGTTCCTGTTGGAGTTAGCTTATGGTATGATTTGTAGGGCTCGGTGAGACAAAAAATTTGGCTTTGTTTCATGTCTCTATGACATTCCTGCTGGCCGCTAGGGCCGTTTTCATTTACCTAGGTGGGGCTAGAGAGCACTATTTGACACCTAAGGAGTTAATTTTTATATTTTATCAAATTTTTCACCAGATGTGACATGTGTGCCAAATTTGGTGAGTTTTTGAGCATGCTGGGGGGTGAGGGTGTGTCCAAATCCCAGTTTAAAGTGGCAAAAGTATATTATAAAAATGGAGAGAATACAATACGACCTGGCCCACAGGGCGAGGCCCTCTCCACTCACTCACACCTGCAGGCTCTAATAAGAAGCACCACTGATGGGCAGTGACCGGACTGAATATATCATCATAATCATGTATTAGTGTAAAATGGTGTCAGTATATGTTAAAATCAAGCACAGACCTTGAGTACATATACTTAGATTCATTCCACCACTGGTAATCCTAGGCTGACAGGAATATATAAGACACACATTTTTTCTGCATACATTTTTGTGGCTGATAATCAGATTATTTTGCCACTCTTTCTTTGTAATGTCTACCTGAGGAGCACCTCCTTCTTCATCTCACAATAACAATCGTTCCAGACTGATGTTATAGCTCATATGGAAAGGAAATGATGAAATGTCAGTTTTTCATTAAATCTTTGTTAGTTTGAAACCATTGTTTGTCAGCAGGTGTCCTCAGTCTGTGCATTTGTGTCACATCTAAATGCTTCATGTAAATCTCTGGATGCCAATGATTGCTATGCATGTGGTGTCTATGAGCTTATGAATGCCGATCTCACACATAAATGTACATTTGACTTGAACTGAAGTATCTCATGTCAGGAAAGTTTTGCCATCAGAGAAACACTTTGATCATAACCGCATCTGTTACTGTGTACAAATAAATGCAGCTCTTTCCTTGCAGTCATTTTGTTTGCGTCACTGTCGAGTCAGTGCCTTTTTTTCCCCCTTTAAGAAACTGTGGCGATGTCGTCTTCTCCAGGTGTCAGATCCGAGTCCCATGTGGGGCTGCAGGACTGGGACCCACCTCCCATGACTTTCACACAGCCTCTGCTTATCTGCCGGAATTCTTAAAGGAGATAAATAATTTGGTTTATGTAATTAACACAGGCATCACATGAGTGTGTGTGTGAATATTTGGGACTTAAAGAGATCAAGCCATTGGGGTTGATGAGGAGCTTTGCATAACTTCGTGTAATTATTTTGAACCTGGAAAGGATATTAAAGAGATTTTCAGAAGTAGGTAGTTTGTGTTTTCGTCATCAGAAAAAGGAAGAGGGAGGAAAGCAGTTTTCTATGACACTACAGACAAGCAATATAATGTGTTAATGAACTAATAATGACTATTTTTAATTATAAGCAAAGACACTGGATATTGACTTAACCCATAAGGACCCAGTGTGACTTTTGTGTCAGTTTCCAAATGAATTTTTCTCTATATTTAACCTTTCCTAAGTGATTGATCACCATAAATTATAATTTTATCCTCTGAAGTTTGCATTTTTTACCTGTGAAAAATCATCTATTTTCCTATGTTAAATTGACTGATCATGTAGATGTTCATAAAAGCCCAGAGTAAAGTCAAAGGCTATTATACCAAAACAGAAAGAAATTAAGAAAAAATGACTTTTCCAGTCAAATATGTCATTAACTGATCATAAGCCCAGTGTGTCTATCCACTGTCTTTGATCCAACTGCATGGGTTTTACTGGTGAATTAATGTTGTAGAAGATGACAGTGTTTCCATGGTAACTACGGAGCCTCTGAACATCTGAATGGGTCATATATGATGACCTTGAGAAGATGAATAACTGTACCAATTATTTACATGGATTGATAGGATTAGTGGATCAACAGTTCAGATCAGTAGATGCTTTTGGTCAACAGTGGATGTTTGGGTCTTTATGGGTTAAATCCTGTATTCATTTCCTGCTTTTGAAAGATGCATATAAAGAGATTTTCTTAACAGAGGTTTAGAAGCAGCAGAGGGAGATTTCAGCTCCAGCATGGTCTCATTTTGTAAATATTAAGTGTTCACTTTCATATAACACAGTGTGAAACTTTCTCTTTCAGTTCAGTGATTTGTGGGCTGATACTTGAGATTTCTCATCTGTGCCAGCATCTGCACCCAACACTCATATGCTGGACTTGACACGAACAAGTCTGGATGTGGGTTTTATTGGACTGTGTCTCTTAACAGCAGGTGCACAATGTCTGCTTTAAAATGATTTTTTGTTACTTGGATATTATTGCAGGGTGGAATTGCTGTGTGTTGAGTGGTTGAAGTGATGCTACCTGTTGCATTAGTTGCTTGTTCTCATCCTCTACTCCTGCTCTCACTGTTTTCTGTTGCACTGAAGTCATACGTTGCCATGAAATGTAATCAGAGAAAAGTACATAGACCTATGATAGAAACCATATCCTTACTCTAGAAATAGGAATGAGGCAGTCAGTAAAAAAAATTGGTAAAATTAGAAAAAAACCTCTGTGCAAAATTTGTGGTTTATTGTAGTGAAAAGTACTGCAGCATGTATGTTAAGATGGTATATTTTATTTAAAAATGTTAACTAATCTTACCTATGTACTCAATAAAGTCTCAGCTTTTCAGTGATAAATAATAGGTCTTATCTGAGCATTTACATTCGCCATAGTGGATGTATTTAGGTCTAAACTTTATCCAGTATTTCTTTTCCTCATAAATTCATTCATTCTCAAACAAAACAAATGTTAAGAAAGGTGCCTTTTAATGAAACAGATAAAAGTAAATATCCTACCAAAAGTAAATAAATAAACTAGTACAGATCAGCCGCCACAAAAACTGATACAGATCTGAGAATGAAGACTCAGCCACAGTATATCTTACTCTAAAATGCAAAAGCTCATTTTCATTCATGTTTATTAATAGATTCTACAAATCAAGCATGTGTCCATTTGCTACCTATATGTATTTGAGTGAGTTTTGTTAACTTTGAATAGAGCCTGCCTTCCTTAGCTGCCTCAGTCTTCATGCTAAGCTAACTAGCTAATGCTTAATATGCAGCTTATGCTGGAGACACATTGTTGGTATAATCATTCTCTAAGACCTTGTGCACATCGAGATGAAAACAGTATATTTGTCTTTCATTTCAAAAAAGTTTTCCATAAACAAATCGCAAGAAATGTAAGTAGTGCTCTAAGTGGTGGAGTAACACCTTCACACAAATATACCAAACACAGAGAAGATGACAAAGAGCATGTGCATAAAACTTGCGCGATGCAAACAAAAATAAAAAGAAGAAGATGGCAGCGAATATGAATGAATGAGCAAGAAAGGAGACATTAGAGTGTCACATGTGGATTAAGGGAGCGGTAGGACTATGTTGCCATTGTTTCAGAAAAGATGTGTATTGGTTGTAAATATAGAAATGCAAAGGTGATGTTTTGAGATTATTCACTCTGGGATTAGGTTTTTGAAAATGTGCATATTCTGGTTTCCAAAATGTTGGTTCCATGTGGATGAAATGCCCATATGATTTAAAAAAAAAAACAAAAAAAAAACAACTTTTGCACATACTCATAAACTCATCTTCATGTGGACAACCCCTTGGTTTCTACAAGAAAATTAAACAAACATTTCCCAAACATGATAAACTGAAGACAAATTTTATTCTAGAATAAAACAACTAAGCTGACTATGCGTCTGTGTTTATCTTCCTTTCTCTTTCACTTTTCTTTTTCATGTTTTGTGAGCATGTCTTCAGTGTGTGGGCTGGTAAAATAGACGAGCTGTACAGTCTTATAGGATGGTTAGATCTGACTGATCACCTCCTGTGAATGTCTGTCGGAAAAACAGATACTCAGTTATAGAATAATAAAGAGTTACCTTTTCACCTCATCTTGACATGGAAATATCTGAAACTCTTAAGTGTCTAAGTCTATATAAAAATAATATAAAATCCAGTCATTTATAAATTGATAATAATCTCATCACCTGAATCTTCTAAAACGGGTGTCAAACATATGGCCCGTCAAAGGGTCAAATTGAGCCCATGAGATGAATTTGTGAAGTACAAAATGACTCAGAAGACGCCAACAGTCAAGAGTGTCACTGAGTCTTGACAAGTTGTTCTGATCATAAAGTTACATACTATATTTTTCATACTATAGTTCCAGATTCCTGTTAGTACATGTTTTGTGCCGTTGTAGATCCACTGTGATCTGTAAGTTCTAATACACATGTGTATATGGCGAGGGTAATATTGTTAAAATTCACGTATTTTTCAGGTGGTTCATAGGTATTCGGGCTATTCACATTTTCATAATTACATTTTCATAATGTAATTTGACTTTTTTGCTCCAAAAGAAAGAGACAAATTTGGTGTTGTCATTATCTATATGTATTTTTGTTATTATTTTACTGGTCCGGCCCACTTGAAATAAAAATGAACTGTGTGTACCCCCTGAACTAAAATGAGTTTGGCACCTCTGTTTTAAAAATATGGACTTTCTAAGTGTAATTATCTCACCAGCTGTGTTATGAACCAGTCTAGAGCTTTTCTATTTCAATACAGATGAATGCTCATGTGTGTAATCGTGTGCAGTGTCACAACTTTACGCCCTGACATAACCTGTTTTGCATGCATACATCCTCCTTGACCTCTGAACTCACTGTGTAATAAGGATCTGGATTCTCTCCTGCATCGTTAACATAAATTGTTCTGATAATTATAATTAGTGCTCTGCAGATGAGGGTGAACATTATGGGGCAAGAAGGCGTGGACAGAGGAGAGCAGGGAACAGAGGGTGATGTGCTGAGAGGCTGTCTCTAAGGATGATGTTTTTACACTGAAAAGGTCGGGGGTTTGTTTGCTCTTTGTATCTTGTTAGTTAGGAAAATGACCAAAACACAGTAGATTGTACGCTCAGGTGTATGTCCTCTTAAACTTAATTTACCCTGGCAATAAACTTTAAACTGAACTGAGGTATCAGTGATCAGTCCTGGTAATCCATTCATCCATCCAGCAGCAGGATTACGCAAAATCTACTACGCTAGTTTTCATGAAGGGTAGGGCATGTGACAGTGACAACCCCTGAAAGCAGGGGTGTCAAACTCATTTTAGTTCAGGGGCCATATTCAGCCCAGTGTGATCTGAAGTGAGCTGGACCATTAAAATAACAACATATATATGATATCAACTTCAAACTTTTATCTATGGGTTAGAGCAAAAAAGTTAAATTATATAGGAAATGTTTACATCTACAAACTATGACATGAATAACCATGAACAACCTGAAATTTCTTAGGAAAAATAAATGCAATTTTAATAATATTATGTTTCAGCTTATCATTTACACCTGTGCATTACAAGCAGATCTACAAATACACAAAACATTTAGTTACAGGCATAATATTGTTAAAATTACACTTACTTCCCTTAAGAAATTTCAGGTTGTTCATATTTGTTCAAGTTATTCATATTTTTTTTTTGTGAAAAGATAGTTTGTAAATGTAAACATTTTCATGTAATTTTACTTTTTTTTACACTAAAACAAGTTGTCATTATTTATATGTTTTTATCATGCTATTTTACTGGTCCGACCCACTTAAGATCGAATTGGTCTGTATGTGGCCGCTGAACTAAAATAATTTTAACACCTTTGATTGCTGATATTTTCCGTGTAATTTTTACATTTCACAAATTCATCCCACGGGCCTGACTGGACCCTTCAGCAGGCTAGTTTTGGCCCACGGGCCATATGTTTGACACCCCTGCATTAAACCCTTAACTTTCTGATCAGATCTATGAAATGAACGTGACGTAGCCTGGATTGTGTTTGGGTTTGATTTTCTTTAACATAAAACTTACAAAAATAAACTAACCTCAGTATTTTTGCCTTTTGTGGATTACATGGTCCTGTTGTGGGGGATGAGTTGCTTCTCCAAGTGCAGAGTTTCAGGTATCTCTGGGTTTTGTTCAGAAGTGAGGCAGTGATGGAAAGGCCGTGGACCCTGATCGGCAGCAGGAGATGAATTGCTGAATAAATTAACCAGCAGCTGAAGAATTAAGACTAAGTATCTTATCACCATGCTGCACAAAGAAAGCATTTTTCATGTAATTTATGCATTTTTCCTACTTTTTCTGTCCTTTCAGAAGTCAGATATCTTGACTTAATGAAAACAATAACTGACTAAAGGAGCTTGGAAACAGCACAGGGATAGTGATCATAATGTGCGTGTCTGTGTCTGCTGTCTTTCCTTTGAGAGTGTGTGTTATTATCGGTTGTGTACATATGTTTCTAGCAGGTTTGTGTAATGAAGCACCAGCTCCACAGACATGTCCTGTGTCAGGCCTCAATTTCCATGGAAAATTCCCATTGGAAATCTTATCTCAGCTTTACGTTGAAGTGGCCGGTCTGTTTGTTTCCCTCTTTGTGCATCTGTGTTTCCACATGTTCATTTCCTCTCTCAATAGAGGGCTGCATTAAGCTGATAGATGTTCAAATGGAAGGTGGGAGTTTCCACATCTGGTTTTGAAAACAGATGAAGTGGGATAAACTGATCCCTGTCTCTGTCTATGTGTTTCTGTTCTCACTCGGCGTTTGGAGAACAGTGACCTTTACGCTCTTTGTGCTGCCGTGTTGTGATATTCTCAGAGAAACTGTTGTGGATGTTGTAAATTGAAATAGCGAGGACCCAGGCTACACAGATGTGTGACACACTCCTTTGTGTGTGTGTAAATTGCATATTTGAGGAATACCTGACCTTATCCCAAACCAATACAATCTGCCATTGATTAGTGTTGCCCTCCAGTTCTACAGTAGGCTATACTATCAGTATGTAAGGTCATGAACACACAGACAGCACACCTGTACTCTGTTCTACCTGAAATTGAATCCTGCTAAAGGACATGTCAGTCACAATGAGATCTCATTTCATATAAAAACACTAAAAAAACTAAAGTGCAGTGCAGCTTTCCATGTCAGGATGATAAATACATAAGACCAGAGACCTGTTTAAGTGTTAGGGTTAGAGCTAAGTTTGCATTTCTGCCATTATTTAACTCATGTAGTTGAGTTTTTCCTTCCTAATGGGGTTCATCCCTATGTTTCCACATTTCTAAGATTTTTTTTTCATCTGTGTGCACATCTGGGAGCAGGATGCAAGAACTACTGCTGTGATTTGCACCAAATTTTATGGAGGTGTGCAGTGTGGGAAGGGGAAGAAAACATCTCACGTTGACCACTAAGCATAATGGGTTAAAACCTTGCATACTTTACCTGCATTTTGTTTATATCACTGCTCGGCTCCAGTGGATGAGACTGACTTGGCCATTTAAATGAGGAAATACATGTATGGGTTAAAAAAATGTTTCTTTCATTTAAAGAAAAGAGTTTGACTGGAAAAATAATTGTTGCTAATATTAGCTCGCTAGGCATTGAGCATTAGACACTGACACGACTAAAATGACTTCTGGCTTAAGAAATGACTTGTGTTCGATAATCTGTGTGTGTGTGTGTGGGGGGGGGTGTCAGTGCGATAACTCTTAAAGCTTTGCTGTTGGACTGAGAAGTCAGTGTGCGTTATCCACACCTCGGTCGTGTGTAACAATGTGCATCTCTTATTCCTCTTCACATGGGAAGCTTTTTGTCACAAACAGTATGTGGAAGGATAAAAGTCTAATAAGGCACGTAGAATTTTACATTTGATACATTATATATGAATGAATTTCTTTTGAGGCATCACAAACAGATCTAAAACAATGCTTCCAGTTTGAGGACACGCTGCCAAACGAATTTAGACTAGTTTAGATGGTATATAAAGACAGACTGCAGATATTTGAGAAGAGAGGAGAGGAGAGGAGAGGAGAGGAGAGGAGAGGAGAGGAGAGGAGAGGAGAGGAGAGGAGAGGAGAGGA
>JAPQRP010000001.1:17860049-17870424 GCA_037367295.1 Apogon hyalosoma | reverse complement strand
GAGAGGAGAGGAGAGGAGAGGAGAGGAGAGGAGAGGAGAGGAGAGGAGAGGAGAGGAGAGGAGAGGAGAGGCTTTATAGTCATTGTATTTCCATACAGTGAAACTGTCAGTATTGATAGATGTTGTTAGTTCCACACTGATGAACTGCTTTGATATAGATGTTCGTTTCAGCAGTTATCTGGTTTCTAATACAGTGAAAGACATTTTCAGACATAATGTTTATATATAATGTGTTTACATTGTCAAACTTTTTGGAGGGAAGGGCAGGGCTGATATTTATGTTGGCTTTTTCCTCAGTCAACCTCTAAACATATTTCACCCAAACAAATATGCCAAAAGACACAAAGAACAGAATGAATGCTCTACTTTGTAAAAAAGATTTTTACCCAGATGAATATGCTCTGATGTAAGTTCTTTGTTATAGCCAACATTTTTATTTGTAACTGTTGTTAAAATGTCTGGCCCACTTCATGTTTGGTCCCAGCTGATTTGTGATCAGTAACGCACTGGTTTGACCCTCATTTATGTTCTCTAGTCATACAACTTAGTTTTAGTTAATCAAAATATAATATTGTGTGATTATTTTAAGGATCTTCGTGATTGATATGAATGAAAAAAGAAAAAGAAGGTAAGACCCTGGGTATGACGTGGATGAATTTGAGTTTAATCTAAATTTCTTGTAGCCTAGCATTTATCTTTTCTCCCAATTATATATTTAATTGTTTTTTTTAATGATTTAAAGAAATTAACCAAGCAGATCACAATACAACACTCCCAAAACACCCCAGTCTCCCCTCCCAGTGACACAACACTCAGCAACATTCAGCAAGTGATGTCATGCCCTTACCGTCCTAATAACTAATGGAGAGCAAAAACAATGACCAACTCTTATGAAAATCTTCAAATGTGCCAGATAAATAACAAGATTTCTCTTCAGTTCAATGATATTGGATGTTGTTCCCTTTTAAAGCAACATGTTTGTCTTACACCAATGAAATGATTGAAGGTTTTTCTCCTTCCATTTATTATTTAATCTTCAGGAAAATATGTAAAATACACAAATAGCATTAGCTTATAGCATTAGTTCAGTACATGATTGACAGCAGCTGATCTGAAATCTCTCCCACATCAGCTGATTCTATTCTGCACATCCTATTGGCTAATCTCATGCAGGCATTAAATGATTGCTGTTGCTTCATCTTGTTGACTTTGCTGCTCTTCTTCACAGCCCACCTCCACCCCAGTTCCACTGTTTCATTTTGTATCTGACTTAATCAATCTCATCTGTTGTCGTTGATGCCCGCTCTTCTCTTGTTGCTGCTTTTTCCTATTCTGGCATCCATGTGTGTTCATGGAAGAGCAGGAAGGTGTGCACTTTCCACATCTGCAGATGTAAGGAACAGAGCCACACCACCAAATATAATGTCCTCAGATTAAGTACTTTATTTTAATGAAAGCGGTCCTGACTGAAATGGGATTTTACAGGAATAATGACTTCTGTCAGTTTGTACAATAGAAGAAGAATCTTCTCACACTCCTATTTGCTCATTTTTCTATGTCATTTAATACAATTATTACAAAGCTTCTGCTTAAAATGTGTAATTTTACAGGTAATGCTGTTTCCGAGCAACTGTTTGTAACTTAAAAAGCTGAGCCTGGTGAAACTGGTTTGTGTTTTGGCCAACAGACATGGCCCCTCCCACAACTCTAACAAGACCTCAGAAAATTCCTCAAGAGTTTGCACAGACAGAATTAGACCCTTTACATTTACGCTGTATATTTGTGCACTATTTTTTATTTTTATTTTGTTTTATATGTTTATGTATTTGTACTGTGTTTTATATATTGGCATTCAGTGGACAACAAATCAAGAATTTCACTGTACAAGGAACCTGTTTCCTCACTGTGCATATGACAATAAATCCAATAATAGAATATCATAGTCCATTGAAAGCTGACTTCTATGTAGATGGTTTATGGCAGTGTTTTTCAACCTTGGGGTCAGGACCACACGTGGGGTCACCTTGAATTCAAATGGGGTCACTTGAAATTTCTAGTAATTGATAAAAATAATAATAAAAAAAATTATTAAAAAAAAATATATGGTGAGATGAGAGAGACCATCACAGTGCATAAAAGACATGACAAACTGTGAAGCTGAAACTGAAGCACTATGGTACTGTTTATCTGTCAAATGTTCACTGTGGTCGGTTTCAGATGCTGCAGCTCTTTCATAGTTTGAGTTATTGTTTGTTCAGTATTAATTATCAGCCTTGTAAATCCAAGCTGGACTGACTGTACATATCCTGACCAAGGAAAATCAAATTCTCCCTTTGTGCAGTAATCTACACCTGGCTTTACTGCCTCCGTCCATAATAATATACATTATATAGACTAAATGTAATCTAAAATTAATGTTTATTTGCAACATAGTATAGCAAACTATTACATGATCAAAAAACAAATAATTTTAGCAAAAAAAATGTCTCAGTTTTGAATGTCTGGGGTCAGCAGAAATGTGTGATGTTAAAATGGGGTCACGAGCTGAAAAAGGTTGGAAACCACTGGTTTATGGTGTGACTCAGTTCAGTAATGGATGTTGTCTAAAATAATCTTAATATGTATTTGTAAAATTTCTGCAGTTCCTCTTTTTCTTCTGTCTTCCCTCTCTTCAGCTCAGATCCTCATCCTTTTCTGTTTTTTCTCTCATTTTGCAGGATGTACGACGTCGGAGGCCAGAGAACCGAGCGGAGGAAGTGGATCGGTTGTTTTGAAGACGTCAGGGCGGTGCTGTTCGTGGTGTCTCTCAGTGGTTACGACATGACCCTGGTGGAAGACCCTTCAATGGTACAAACTGCACCCAGTCACTGCCTCAGAGCTCCTCTGCAGACGGAGGGAGCGCTCACTAAGTCTCTCCCAGACACATCACGACACACTGTGTGCTCCTCGGCTCTCTGTCTTCATGTGTTTTTGTCGTCTCTCCTCAGAACCGTCTGCAGGAGAGTATGAAGCTCTTCTCTTCCATCTGCAACAACATTTTCTTCCGTAGCACATCCATGGTGAGACATCCATCACTTCAACAGCAAAGATACACATAGTAAAACTAATTACACATTTTATTTACAGGACAGAGATATTAAGATCTTCTCATTATCTCAAGTCCAATTAAATTATCTATATAAATTATGATTGCTGATAGTCATTTATGAATAATAGTGAAGTTTATTTGTAGCAATTTTGCAATTTTATGATGAATCAGTTTATTTTCAGCTGTTAAAATAATGGGCAACTATTTTCATAATCAGTTAATACATTTTTGATTCTAGCTTATTAGCGCTGAATATGTTCCTGTTTCTCTTCAGTGACAGAAAATATTTGGGTTGTGTTACCAAACAAGACTGAGTGACATTTTTCTGCATTTCCTAGCATAGACACAACAATTAAAAATAAAACAAGTGGTTCAAGGCACAACAAACCCCGCCCCTTACACGTATTGTAGCTTATTTTGGCATCGATCCAGCTGATGTCATCATGTCTATGCATGTGCTGATGTCAGCATATCAATTGCCTCTATATATGTGCCAAGTTTGAGGTAAATTGAAACAAAATTGATGTTTGTATAGACATATGAAATCTCGCCCATTATAAGTAAATGTGAGAAAAAAATTATTTTAAAAAATTCATAAAACATTTGAACTTTAACCTACTTTTCCCAAAATGTAATGACATCTATTCTGGGTCACTGGCAATTTATAAACCCAATTTGATATGAATTCAACCAATAGTTTTGCTGCTAGAGTGTTAACAAAAAGAGAAACAAACAAACTGAACCAAAAACAATACCCCTTGCCTCCCATTTGGGGGGTAGGGTAATAGAATAAAAATTAAAATGATCAATTGATGAATCATTAATGGCAACAACAGTTACTTCCGGCTTTAACTACAACTATGATTTTGATATTTTTGTATGTGTTTATTAAGAAGCTGAATTTACATTATAGTATTTATTATTACGCTGTTATTTGATGATAGCGTTTTCAGTATGTTTGGGTTACACCTGCTTGTTCACATGAAACCAACATGGTGACGACCACATTAAAAACCAGTGGGTGACGTCACAAATGTTTCTATTCACAAACCAGGAATGTTAGATACTTTGGCTTTAAGTATTAAAGTAACAAGTGAGTAGCAGAGAAGTTTTTTTGTAGCGTGATGGTTTGGCACTCCAAGTTAAGTCTATGACATGATGAAACAAAAATAACAGTGTTTGATAAATGCAGTTTCTACAAACACAAAGATCTTCCCTTTGTCTCTGCGTTCTCTGTCACTCATAATTAAACGGCAAGTTGTAATTAGTGTCGGCTTTGGAGAGGTGATATTTTCCCCTCTATGTTTCTCCATTCCTGTTTCCGGTAAATGATCACATTAAAACAACCGCGTAACGACTCTGTTCAACTTATCCCACTTAACTCGCATTTAAAGGCCACTTTAAACACAGATCACTGTGTGTCAATAGAGACGTCGACGGCTGTTAACTCTGCAGGACTTTCTGATGGCGTCTGATGTTTTGGACATTCTCGATTCGACTCTATAGTTAAAAAATTCCATCTTTAAATACACCAGTGTGTTGGATTGTACATTTCATGGGGATGTGGGCCTGAAAAATTGTACATATAAAAGTACATTAATTATTCCACTAAAAATTGTTTTACGTGTAATATTGCACCAAATGCTTTTCAATCATAACAGCATTTTATTTAAGGATTCATTAGAGCCAAATGGGCAATTAAATGTCTGTGTGTGACGTGTTTATGTGCACATTTGTGTGTGGGCCTGCACGTTAACATGGCTAACAGGCTCATTAAACAAAAGTGTTTAATGATACCTTTTTACGTGGGAGGGAATTTCTAACCTCCACCTCAATTAACTCTTCACTGTGGCTGATCAGTGATAATTACACACCTAGGTGAAGCTCTGTATCCTCTTCATTGAAAATCTGCTCCAGCTCATCCCTCCCTCCTTATTATCAGGGCTTCATTTAATGTGTTTGTTGTTGCGATCAAACAGACCAGAAGAGAGAAGTTGGTCCTAGTTTTAATTGGTCAACTACAAAGACAAAAGTATGTGTGAAATGTATCAGACTTTGTTTTTAGAGGCAGCAACAAAAAAAGCCAAAAGGGAGATATATGAAAGTAGAAGCTGAGATGGTTGAGTGCCTTGAGACTACGTATGATTGATTACACACTGGAGCGCGGCGATTGATCTGCCATCATCACCTCACGCTGGTATCAGCAATATTGATTCTGCACTTTTACTTAAATATCTCTAAACAAATGTGGTAATAATTTAAAAACTGATTTATTACTTTCATTGTTTTGTCAGTTATTGCTGTGCTGTGGAGGTTGAGTCACCAGATTAAATTGTCTTCTTTTTCTCATGATCTTTTGGATTGATTTTTCTTTTCCACATGAGAGGTCTTTCATTTTTGATAAGCTCATGTTTGTGCTCACAGCTATTTGTTTCCCTTTTTTTCATTGCAGATTTTGTTCATGAATAAGATAGACCTCTTTCAGGACAAGATCTTACACTCTGGAAGGCACCTGCGCTTGTACCTGCCACAGTTTAAAGGTGAGACTGCAAAGACCACCGATCGAATGCAACAAAGTCCTTTTACAAACACATTCACAAAATATTTTTATACCTTTAACAATCTGGAAAATTATGATAAATGAATAAAAGCTGAAATAATACAAATTTTATTTTGAAATGTTATCAAAAAATAAAGTTAGGCACAGTGAATAAGCACTTAAAGCAAACAGACCAACAGAGATTGAATGCATTTCACCAATATGGATGTAGACTTGCACCATAACCTGTTTACAATTTCTACAGGGTTTTCCTTTCTCTGGTTTTCTACCACATTTTGCTGGTAGCATCAAGAATATTGTGTATGAGTAAAACATGACAGCACTTACAACCCTATGAAACCAAGGAAAACCACTGATGTATCACACATTATTAACAAACTAATGGCTGTTAATCAAAAGTACAACTTATTTTTCTTCTTTTCCAAGTCAGTTCTTAGTGTAGAACATATTTTACATACACAGCGGAGCTTCAAGGTTCTTTATAAAGACAATGAAGCACAATGTGATAATAAATAAATGTTTTGGTTAAATAAAAGAAAGATTAGCATTTTGAAAGAAGTCACATAACTCAGTTTAACTAAAAGTATCCGTGAACAGTTTGGTTTGAGTCTTGATTCTTGAACATTTTGAGGATTGGGTTAGGATAAGGATTATATTGAGATCAGTCACCCATTCAGGAAACCAAATTTACACAGATGAAAACATCCATGTTGTTTGTCAATTACCTTCTGTTCAGTTCAGTTTTATTCATACAGCACCAACCATGAAACACAATTAACTCAAGATTCTTCACAAATTCAGGACAACGCTATAGAGAAGTAGCCCAAAAAACAAAACTGAATTCACTGTTTTATTACAATTTAATAATAATTAAAAAAAAAACAGGAAGTTTCCACATATTGTAATTACTAGTCTTTTACAGAATCTGTGAGCTATAACATAATGAAGTGAAACCATATTACATTTTGTATGTTCCTTTTTCCTTGAAGCTTCATATATCTGTGTTGTCCATCAGAATAAACCTGGATATGAAGTAGTTCCACCAACACTGTTATATTTTTACACTCATGGCCAAAATATCAAGACATTTGCAGTTGCAACAGTTTTCTGGGAGAAGTGTTGCATTTTCTGACAGAATAGCAAGGATGCCAGTATTTTGACACATCAGTCAAAGGAGCCAAATCATTCTTTTATAACTTTATTTTTTTGCTAATATATACCGGGTATTGTTGTTTAAATATGATTTTTCATGCAGGACTTAGAGTATTTTTACATCACCGTGTTAGTATTTTTTTTTTATTTAAAGACTTCAAGACTTCTTCATCCAGTATTTTATACAAAAATATCTAATTCAAACTGCAGACACATTCAGTGATTATGTTATATGATATTTTTGTTTCCCCCCCTTCCCCTCAATGGGCTCAATAGGAGCCCCCTCTGCTCTCATGCAAATGTCAATATAAATGTTAAAACTCCGGAGATTGAGGTCAGCCAGCAGAAGCCTCCATTTCACACTGACCTCAGATATGATGAATGAACTAATACAGACCTACACACATTTTTTCATTCCTGTGTGTGCGTTGACATCTCATCTCCAGGTGCAGACTGTGACGTCGACTCGGCCGCCCGCTTCATCGCCGCCACCTTTGTGTCGCTCAATGACATGCCCAGCAAACTCATCTACCACCACTTCACCACGGCAACAGACACCTCCAACATCCAGGTGGTCTTCCAGGTTGTGATGGACACGATAATTAAAGAGAACCTGGAGGCTGTGTCGCTCCTGTGATGGCCGGTGGAGGTCTGGGCACATGGAATTGAATACTTTTTTGGATGACTAAAACTCAAACGTGAAGATGAAAATCATTTCCAGCATCTCTAAATCTACTGTTTTATCTCATGAGTTGTGAACGGGGAGCTCTAATGCTCTTCACTACTGTTGCATTTCATCCCCTGCAAAGCTGTTTGTCCCTGACTCTTGAAAACAATAACAAAACACGTCGAAGGAAAAGAACCACTTGGCTTTGTGTTTACAATAAAGGGCATTTTTTTGTACTGTACTGTTAAACCCAATCAGACTTTAAACATTGACTTTCCTCATTTCAACACTCGATTTATGCTGTTTATATGCCCACCTCCGCCTGTGTAAGTATGTGGGCAGGACACAGAGGAAGTGAGGATTTACTGTTTGTTCGTTAGTTCCTCTAAGCAATGTTCACTCATGCATACCATCATGTGTTTTCCCCTCATCCATCACTTTGTCTCTGCTGAGCCCAAGCACATCCTGTGCGTCACCCCCTTCTAATGAAGCCTCGATCACCTTAAAAGCACCTCAGTTTGTGTTTACTCACCAGGAGCTGAAATCACCCACGATCCGTTCATTTCAGCCAGCACCTTCACTTTTCCCCTGACTCTCACCCGTAAACGATGATGCTGGAAAACTGTAATATCCCGTTATAAAATGGGAAAAATGTTTGTATGGATGCTGCCAAGTCATATCCCTGAAGGTTCCAGCATTACTGGTTAATTCCCCTCCATTTATCTCTGATGATTTTTGCTTCAATATCTAAAACACAATGCACTCATAAACCCTTGTTTCTCCATCTTCTACATGTATTTGTATGGCATTAACTCAGCTGGAGTCTGAAGACTCCCCTGAGCGGCTGACTGTTATCACAGCACAGTGTTGGTTCTTCAGTAATAAACATGATACAATGATGGCTGATACAATCTGATATGGGTGTTCAAGGTGAAAGAAAAGAGAAAAACACCCCCAAGTGCCTTCTGATCTAATGTTTATATAGCCTAGTGCTTCCTTGTCCATATTTCTTTTTGTCAGTCATGCACTTCCTACATTTAGAGTGTTTCTTTTTTGTTCTTTTTTGCTCTTAAATGCTTACAGATGTTCTCACGCTGTTTTATTGTTTTGAGTGTATTGTACTAAATGACAATACAAATGTATAAATATGAGCATGTGTTGATGTTATTTTTGACACATTTCAGTTTTCTGTGAAGGAAACCAAAAGACAGATTGGCCACACAAGTTACCAGTGTTTGTTCATTTTAATAGATAAAATAAATAAAAGTACTTTCCAGGAAATCTGCTCTGCAGTCAACTTTCTGGACATTTAACACATTTTGGCAGAACGGGTATATGTCAGGGGTTAATAATAAAGATGGAAAGTCATCCGGGTTTCAACAAACATGTCTCGCGCTGTATTTTTTTTTCTTTTCTTTTCTATTTCCTGTCTACAACCGAAGCAAAAATAATGTTTGTGTTTTAAATAAGAGAACATTCAGAGTCTGCAGTGGTCCACCATCGACAGTGATCGGGGTTTTCTCCCAAACCCACTCGCGCATCCATCCCTCACTCCTCCCTCATCTTCTTTTCCAGATCGAGGATCGGTGGAGGACCGGGACCGTCCCCGCTGGTCCGAACGGGACTCATGCGGACAGACAGTCCAGGGAGTCCAGGGTGAGGAAGACGTCCGCTTTGCACTGGAATGTGCCCGTCCCGTCCCGCAGCAGCTCGCAGCTCTTCAGGTTTGGAGAGATGTCCTTTACGCAGATGGCCTGTAGGCAGCAAAATAAATAAATAAAAATAAATATTTAATTTACAGATGAAGATTTAACAAACTTAAGCTTTTCTTCTTCGTCTTGTCCAGATTTTACACTCAGATGTGCTCTTCCTCAGACTAACGACTGTATTTACAAAACTTACCAGAACTGGTTCAGCAAAACATTACATTTCTATATATATATATTTTCTATAACATTTCATTCACTTGTTTTCCGTAGGTAATGATTAAAAGTTAATTTGATTAATAGTCTCTCAAGTTAGTCACCATGCTGTTGCGCTTAAAGATGCGCCCTTTTACGCACAGTACAGCTGTTGATTCCGTCTTTTGAATTGTGTTCAAAAGAAATACAGCCTTTCCTATGTGTTAGGTTTATTTATTTAACCTACATTTTACCTGGATATAGTGATGGCTAGAAAGGAATTTACTCGTGCCCGTAAACTTTAAAACCAACAAAGCTGAAATTATTTGTAATAATGTAATGGACTAAATAACAGCCTACCAGTTTGAGTTATTGTGCGTAATCTTCACTCACCATGTTTTTGAGGATGGAGATCTGCTTGTTACCCTCTGGGATCACGTTGTTACCTGCTGTCTCTCCGCTCTCCATCAGCGTCTCTTCGGACTCGGACCTCCGGACGTACGGCGACCTCCTGATACCGGACAGTAAACCGGAGGCGCGGCCCACCGAGTAGTAGCTGGGCCCGGTGGACTGCTTGTACCAGGCTTCGACGGGATGGCATGAGATGAGCAGAGACACACCGACGCACACCACAGCAAAACGGACTGACCTCTCCATGTCTGGAACCGTCTCTAGGCTCTTTTTACGCGCAGGAAAAGCGGTGGATTCTCTGATCTGGTCTGGCTCTGTAGAGGCTGACTTGATGTTTTGGTGCAGGTTTGAAAAACTTTCTGCGGCTTATATAGGCTGGATGAGCGACGTTATCGTGACCCAGGACGTTCGTCAAATCAAGACTGAGGTGGGCGGATGATGTTCCGGCATAGGAAAAAAAAAAAAAAAAACACCGATCCAAATTGATCCGTTTGTGATGGTTTGGCGGGGCCACAGGAGGTGTGTGTGTGTGTGTGTGTGTGTGTGTGTGTGTGTGTGTGTGTGTGTGTGTGTGAGTGTGTGTGTGTGTGTGTGTG
>JAPQRP010000001.1:17846328-17859949 GCA_037367295.1 Apogon hyalosoma | reverse complement strand
GTGTGTGTGTGTGTGTGTGTGTGTGTGTGTGTGTGTGTGTGTGTGTGTGTGTGTGTGTGTGTGTGTGTGTGATATATAGGAACGTCAGACCATCTCTGACGTTCACTGAGGTAAAAGTGAAATGGATTAACATCAGTGGACCGTGTCAGACTCATGTATGGGCTCAAACAGAGACAAACACGTGTCCAGATAAGTTATGTTTTAATGAAGAGGGACTATTTGTGTCTCTCTAATTTGACAGGCTGATAGAACACTTCCAGAAAGACTAACAGCATCTCATACACTTAAAAAGGACAGTGTGTTTTCAGCAAAAAATACTCTGAGCTTCAAGTTGTTGTATCAGGTTGATTTAGAGGAACTCTGTGGAGACAGAAAGATGAAAACGCACTCAACAAAAATATAAACACAACACTTTTGTTTTTGCTCCCATTTTTCATGAGCTGAACACAAAAGGCCCATTTCTCTCAAATGTTGTTCACAAATCTGACTAAATCTGTGTTAGTGAACACTTCTCCTCTGCCGAGATAATCCATCCTCCTCACAGGTGTGGCATATCAAGATGCTGATCAGACAGTATGATTACTGCACAGGTGTGCATTAGGCTGGCCACGATAAAAAGCCACTCTAAAATGTGCAGTTTTATCACACAGCACAGTGCCACAGATGTCAAGTTTTGAGGGGGTATGCAATTGGAATGTTGACTGCAGCAATGTCCACCAGAGCTGGTGCCCGTAAATTGAATGTTCAGAAGCCATCTCCAAAGGTGTTTTAGAGAATTTGGCAGTACATCCAACTGGCCTCACAACCGCAGACCACATGTAACCATACCAGCCCAGGACCTCCACATCTAAGATCATCTGAGATCAGCCACCTGGACAGCTGCTGCAACAGTCGGTTTGCATAACCAAAGAATTTCTGCATAAACTGTCAGAAACCATCGCAGGGAAGCTCACCTGCATGCTCGTCATCCTCATCGGGGTCTTGACCTGACTGCTGTTTGTCATCATAACCAACTTGAGAGGGCAAATGCTCACATTCGATGGCGTCTGGTACTTTGGAGAGGTGTTCTCCTCACCGATGAATTCCGGTTTTGACTGTCCAGGGCAGATGGCAGACAGCATGTATGGCATCGTGTGGGTGAGCAGTTTGCTGATGTCAGCATTGTGAATGGAGTGGTCCATGGTGGCGGTGGGGTTATGGAATGGGCAGGCATGTTATAGACAACCAACACAGGTGCATTTTATTGATGGCATTGTGGATGCACAGATACTGTGACCAGATCCTGAGGCGTTGTGCCGTTCACTCACGACCATCACCTCATGTTGCAGCATGATAATGCGCGGCCCCATGCTAAAGGATCTGGACACAATTTCTGGAAGCTGAAAACATCCCAGTTCTTACGTGGCCTGCATACTCACCAGACATATCACCCATTGAGCATGTTTGGGATTCTCTGGATTGGCGTATATGACAGCATGTTCAAGTCCCTGCCAATATCCAGCAACAGCTATTGAAGAGGAACAGACCAACATTCCACAGGCCACAATCAACAACCCGATCGACTCTACACAAAGGAGATGTGTTGCACTGCGTGAGGCAAATGGTGGTCACACCGGATACTGATTGATTTCCCCGACCCCCCAATACACTAAAACTGCACATTTTAGAGTGGCCTTTTATTGTGGCCAGCCTAAGGCACACCTGTGCAGTAATCATACTGTCTAATGAGCATCTTGATATGCCACACCTGTGAGGTGGATGAATTATCTCAACAAAGGGAAAGTGCTCACTAACACAGATTTAGGCAGATTTGTGAACAATATTTGAGAGAAATAGGCCTTTTGTGTACACAGAATAAGTCTTAGATCTTCAAGTTCAGCTCATGTAAAATGGGAGCAAAAACAAATGTGGTTTGTTTATATTCTACATATATATATATATATATATATATATATATATACTCTGTTTATATTTTTGTTGAGTTTAGATGTACCTTTACCAGACTCAGAGTCAGATTGGGATTTGGTCACAGAACTATTTTTATGTATGAGCAATTTTTTGGGAGGCAAATTAATTTTATAAAATAAAACAGACACCCAGTGTCTTCCAAATGTTGGCAGCACCAACATATGTCATGTGTAAAAGATATAACAAGGGTAAAATGTTGATGAAAAACATTGTAACAGACTAAAACAACGTAAATGATGTACAGATTTTAACAAACAAAAAATATATAAAAGACAGTGAGGTTAAAATGATGTGAACAGGCGTGAAGACTTATAGACCTGTTCATGTTAACATTGGAAGTGTCCATTTAATGTGTTACAGTATGAATAGTATGAAGGACTGACCTTGTCATGTTTAATAATATATACAGAAACATAAAAATGGCTCAATAAATTAATTCACGTGCCAATACATAATCCAACAAAAAAGAAAAATTAAAAGGCATTTTCTATGAAGTTATCAGTAAAATGTGACAAAAATAGTTAATTGTATTGTCATTTTTAATTGTTTTAATTTAATTTTGTGTTAAAACCTCTAGTTATTTACTTTAACATTTAATTTTCAGTACCATTTATTTATTTATTTTATCCTTTTCTAAAAAATATTTTTCCTTCTTTAATTTTTATCCCTGCATTCATTTCTTAATTTTTTTGTATTTACATTTTCTGAATCTCTTTGTGGCCACAAAATTATTTATCTCTATATTTTATTTTCAACTGACATTTTATTAATTTATTGACATTTTTTACATTCATGGCCAGATTTATCTCCCCATTATTCCCCCTCTTGCATTTTCTTCCTCTATTTATTTCTCCAAGCCTATTTATTCCAGTGTCTCTATTTCACATTTCTGCCTGTCTTTTTTACATTTCTGTATGCATTTTTGGTTCATTAGGTAAATGAGGGGGGGCGGTCTTTAAAGGTGTGTCCTGGGGTCAGCTCTTCTCCTATTGGTCACTTTCTGTTATGCTGCTGTGCTCTCAGTGTGGAATTGACTAGGCATACCTGGTTCTTTAGGTCTTGGGAGAGAGACAAAGCTGTGCTATTTGAAAACAAGCAGAATTGCTGCTGCAGAAATCGTTGACTCTTTGAAGGATATCGCAGAGGAGTTTAGGTGCATTCGCAGTCTTACCTAAAAATCACACAGTCACTGAGGACTATTTACTGTTTTGTGTGGATGTAGTAACTGAGAGAGTGTTTCGGTTGAACCTATGGTGATACATAATTTGGAGGAGGTGGTTTGTCTACTGCACAATTCTGTAAACCATACCAGGACAGCTGGCAGACCTCCACATTTGCTGCCTCCCAAAGCCCTGGAATCATACCATAATCATTATCATTACCTTGGCACGGAACCAGGCATAACTAGTCGATTCTGCACTTTGGGCCTATGAAAAGCAGTATAATACAAATTGACCAATAGCTGAGGAGCTGACCCCATGACACACATTTTAGGACCACCCCCCTTGTTTACCCAATGCACCAAAAATGCATATAGAAATGTAAAAAGGATACACAGAAATGTAAAATGGAGACACAGGAATAAATAGACTTGGAGGAATAAAAAGAGGAAGAAAATGCAAGAGGGAAAATACTGGTGAGGTAAATATAACTATGAATTAAAAAAAAAAAAAGCCAATAAATTAATGAAATGTCAGATGAAAATAAAACATAGAAATAAATCATTTTGGGGCCACAACGAGATAAAGAAAATGTAAATAGAAAACAAGGCAAAAATAAATGCAGGGACAAGAATTAAAGAAGGACAAATATAAAGACAAAATAAATCAATTGTATGGAAAATGAAATGTTAAAGTAAATAATGAGGGTTTTTAACACAAAATTGAATTAAAACGGTTAGAAATGACAATAAAAATAACCATTTTTGTCACATTTTACACATAACTTCATAGAAAATGCCTTTTAAATTTTTTTTTTGGATCATGTATTGGCACATCAATTAATTTATCGAGCCATTTATATATTTCTGTATGTATTACTAAATACGACAAGGTCGGCCCTCCATATTACTGTGTGTCTGGAGACATAAAATTGAGTTTTCGGTTCTTGGACTGAAACCTGGTAATCACAAATGGAGATAAGTTTACAGTCATGGCCAAATGTTTTGGCCATGACGCAAATGTTTGTTTTTGCAAGTATTGCAGCCTCCATTTTTTTTTTAGGACTGTTTTTTCTACATGTTTCTAAAATATATTGAAGGGAAATTATAAACATGGTATACATTTCAAAGACTTAAAATTACAATTGCAGAACCAATTTGTGTCACTACCAAAGCTTTTGACCATGACTATACTTGACTATTAGGAGGAAGTTAATCAATATCTATTCAATAACTGATTAATTATAGGTTTGTTTGTTTTCTTTACATTCCTTGATTCCAGTTTCGTTGTATATGTTCTGGTTTCTTTCCTCCTCTGTACACTAAACTGAGTATATTTGGTTTTTGACCAAATAAGACATTTGAGGACATCTTGTTAGGTTTTTGTGTGACACCGATTAAGATTTTTCACCATTTTCCAACATTTTATCAACCAGCTAAAAGATAAATCAAGGAAATAATCAGCATATTAATTGACAATAAAATTAATCATTTGTTGCTGCTGTACATATATTAAAAGCCTCCTTTTTTGTTTCATTAAATTAAAAAGTTGTTCAATTTCTGGTCATTACAACCAAAGTGGATCAGTATATGTTTTTACAAGATTCACACTGACAGATTAGGATAAAAAAGATGAGAAAGTCAATAAACATCAACGAGCAACTGACACATCCAAATTGGGCTGAATTTCAACAATCTTTTGTATGAGTGAGTTCTGAAACACTTCAAAGTGGAGTTGGGAGTAAAAACAGGCCTTTATCAATACAACTGCTTTTCCCAATTGATTTACAGAGGTCACCGGTCATGCAACATAGATTGCACCGTCTGTGCAATTAGTGGATGCATTACTCCTCTAAAAACAATGGGATGGTGGGGACTAACACAAAGAGAAGTGCACCTTCATTTGTTCAAATAAATGGTTTAAAAACAGCTAAATTATTGGTAACCATGTTTGCTTTCAGTGAAACAGGGTTAGGAGGGTCTGGATGATGGCAAAATGTAGCTAAAATATATAGAAATGGATTAGAAAGACCACTGACTAAACGATGAAATGATCCAGAAACATAATGATATTAAACTGATTACACTCTTAAGACTTTGTTTATTTTAAGCATTAATACAGCTCTGAAATACAAAAATATACATATAAAATCAGTCATTTATCCTGCAAGAAAAATGTGTACATGTATGGAGATATCATGACAGTCAGAATGAATAAAAGTGCCATTAGAGTCCATTAGAGTCCATTGTAGAGTGGTCTGCAGTGGGGTTCTAGTTTGTCCTCCAGGACATAGTCAGGTCCACAGACCCACGGATCGCCCGTCTCCCACTGCCATTTCTGCAGACTCTGCCTGAGGCTCTCCAGAACGGCGCTGTATGAAGGCTCTGACACCAGGTTTTGAGTTTCCAGTGGGTCTGACCTGCCAGTGGGTGAAGGGTTTGTTAGTGCGTAAACCTCAAAACCTATGAAGAAATAATTTTATATAATGTAATCTCTAACTTTAATGAATTTGACTTAATTTTTTCTTCAATAAATGATGAAGTACATGTAAACAAAGTGTAATACTATTATTATTATTCTTTTTAAGCTTAGACGTTAGTGTGAACAGGACTGGTGGAGCAGATTGGAACCCATGCAATACCCATCACCTTACCCTCCCCAACTGTGTCCAAAAGGCCTTTGTTACAGCCAGTGGTTCGTCTGGTCTGTTTTCATTTTCAATTAATGCAATGTTAATTCTGTTTCACACACAAACTGCTTGGAAAAGGACCTGCTCTCTCTGTAGATAATTGAAGTAATGAATGCATGATTCTCAATTTCAGGTCATTATATATTTGTGAAAACATACTTGAATGAATATTATATCACATTTCTGCAGCTGGAAATTTTACATACATTATATCTACAATTGTTACTTCAGCAGCTTATCTTTTGACAGAGAGAACTGGCATAAATGAAAACAAATGGTCGATACCGGTACATGTACCAGTAATGAACTGTCAGATAAACTGACCTTAATTCATGAGGCACTTCATAATAGTTGTGTATTAGGATTGGTCTCATTTAAATAACACTGAAATGAATTGAATGATATGGTTTCAGAAATCGAGAGTTTAATAATCTTCATAAAAACATATCTGAAGAAGATATCTGAGTAGCAGAAAAGTCAAAGTGCAGCTTGTAAAAACAGAACAGACTTGTGATTCTGAAGATATGAGCTTACTTTGGGCCAAAAAGACCATTTTTGTGATTTAACTCTCAGTAATGATGTTTTCATGTGACTCTGTTATCCCATGGGATGGATGACCCTGGGATTAAGGGTCACATGAGGTTCCAGATGCATGATGGTCCTTATTATACTACAGGGATTCAAATGCCCCACTATGAATAGTCACAGAGTATAGAATTTATACAATTAATTATATATTTTAGTGGATATAATAAGATACAAGTAAAATATAAAAGCATTTCTGTACTTTTATCTCCTGTTTTACTGTTATTTCCTTTTTGCAGCAGCAGCTTCAATTAATTTGAACCCTTAAAGACTCGAAACATTTACTGATCTAAAATGTTTAATAACTACTGAACCACTAATCCTATCAATACATGTAAATATTCAAGGTAAAATGCGGTTTGCCGTCTTTTTGTGGTCATCAGATATGACCCATTTGGATGTTCAGAGGCTCCGTAGTGAATGTGGAAACACTTTCATCTTCTACAAAAGTGACTCACCGGTAAAACCCATGTAGTTTGTTACATAACAGTGGACGGAGACACTTGTTTTATGTAGAATTAATGAGGCAGTTCGCTGCAAAAGTCATGCTTTCTTCAGTTTTCTCTGTTTAGATACAACAACCTTTGAATTTACTTTAAGGTCTTATCAACACCTGCATGATCAGTAAATCAAATATAGGAAAATACATGGTTTTCACTGAAAAATGCTAAATTCAGAAGAATATATAATAATTGGTGATAAATCACTTGGTAACAGTTAAATGTAGAGAAAAATTCATCTGGGAGTCACCACAAAAATAGTTTTGGGTCTTTATAGGTTAATAGGCTAATTAAGTACAGTTATTTTTCTGCTTGTATCTTCATATGTATTCACAGTATGCTGAGACAAACATTGCTGTTAATGTTTAATAGTGTTAAACATTGAGCAGACCTGGTGTCGTACAGTTCCCAGCGCTCCCTGTAGTAATACTGCTGCAGGCTTTTGAACCAGTGCGTCGGCTGACTCAGCCTGGTGCGGTTCAGCAGGTCCTGGAAGGTCGGAGACACATACAGGTCCTGGTCAATGGGGAAGGGCATGAGGAAGTGCAGGTTGTGAAGGAGGTGGAACGCCCCCTGGTGGACAGAGCGGATGGGGTAGTACATAGTCACCTGAAATGAGAAACAAAGGGACGCAGGTGAAGCTCCGTGGCTGATAACATCCTGTCCTATGAAACCGCATTATGTAAAAACACAGCCATAAGTAAAACCCTGACAAAACATAATATATTTTAAATTCACTGTGATAACATGCACATTTTGAAAGCAATATGCAAAAAAAAAAAAAAAAATCCCTGCATTCTGCAACAAAATTTGTATATATTGTACAGAATACTACAGAACACAAGAGCTGCACTTTTAGGAGCTGCATTTTGAGTATGCTGGAGATTTCTGAGGAACTTTTGGGAATCCTCCTCGAAAAAAAAAAAACAAAACACTGTCACACTAAACGAAGCTTGAAATAAAGT
Source organism: Apogon hyalosoma (assembly GCA_037367295.1). Classification (NCBI taxonomy): domain Eukaryota; kingdom Metazoa; phylum Chordata; class Actinopteri; order Kurtiformes; family Apogonidae; genus Apogon; species Apogon hyalosoma. The sequence continues at coordinate 17,852,082 of JAPQRP010000001.1, read as the reverse complement.
TTTTCCAGGTCAGCTTCTGATATAAAATCCCTGGATTTGGCTGTTGATGCAAAGCAAAATATGATAAAAAGCTCATCTTGTTACTGCTAATAAAATACCATGCATTTAGCTCTCAGGGAGGTTTATTTTACTAGTAGGTCAATGCATAGTTATGTAGGTACAACATAATGATATATTAAAAAGTAACTGATTTATTACTGACAAGTTAATTGTTGTTTGAAGTTCTGAAAAAATAAATCATAGTAGTCGCAGTTTTTTGCAATCATTTTAGAACATGATCAGATAAATGTACCGTTGATCTAATTTGATCCTTATGGAGAATTAATCAAGGTTAAGTGTTAAATCGGACATTCATCCATCCATCTTCTGAACGCTTTATCCTCGAGAGGGTCTCGGGGGTTAAATGGGACAGATGAAGTTATTACATAATGTACTGTTTAATTTGATTTCTATCATTAAAAAAGTAAAACCCTCACATTTTGTAATAACATCATAATATATCAGCACAAAATGTGGGGAAATCTGTTGCACATTGCGTTAAAGCTGTATTTTACAAAAAATGAGCACCTTATTACATAATGTGGGTGCTTGAGACTGACCTCATGCAGTGACTGACTGGCATAGACCGTGGACCAGCCGCCAGGCTCCACCACCAGAGCAGGAAGTAAAGAACGGCCGGTGAGGTGGACCGGAGACAACGGGCTGCTGGGGAGACGGTAGGACGGGTAGGGAATGGAAAACCAGTCTAGAACGGTGGGAGTTATATCTGTAGGAGAAAAGACAGGAAACTCACCTGCTCAGACAATAAAATATGTAAAGTATATTTGCATTCTTGTACATTATGTTTGTGGTAACTTGTTACACTTTCTCTTTTATGGTTTATAGACACTTATCTAATTGATGGGCATATATTTTATTTTCTAATTTTATTGTTTTAACGTTGTTTTGTATTTATCATGTTAATCCATTTATTTATTTCACTCCAATTGTTTGTTCTATGTTATTATGACTCATTGACTGATTTCATACTTACACTGAATTAATCTTTTCAGTTTATCATGTTGTTTGACCTGAGACACGTGTTAATGCATCATTGTCGAGTCTCCCTCTTGTGGCTGTGTTAAGAACATCAGACAAACCCAGTGACCTCTCAGTTTGTTCATTTTTATTAGCCGCTAGTTTAAGAAATCTAAACGGTAACAAGATTAAATCAGCTACACAATATTATGACTACTATTTAGTAATTGATTTAATTAGAATTACTGTATAAAAGCATAAAATTTGGCTCATTTGTACAGTTTGGGGCCATGAATATCTTCAGAAATTGAGCCTTCATGAAAAACTTCTCCAGGATTAAAGTGATACCACGCAAAAATGTCATGGAATTAATGGTGAATTCTCTGCTTTATCCTCTTTTCTCTTACCCAACAGGCTGACGTACGCCTGACTGGTGTCCCCCCATCGCTCCCTGTGCTCCGGAGACGACACCAGCATGGGCTCTGCTGTCCCAGAGTGGTACAGGTTTGTTCTGCCGTTAGGGAAGGGGATGCCGTTATCTGAGCTGTAGATGACCAGAGTGTCGTTCTCATAACCAGCATCCCTGAGCTCCTGGAGAACCAAACCAATACCTGTAGAGGAAACTTACACTGTTAAAAAACCTGGCGTGTGCCACAACTTGAAGATTGGTTAAAAGCAATTTATGAAATCTACGTAATGGAGAAATTGTCCTTTTCATTAAAAGTAAACAGGATAAATTTATGGAAATGTGGTCAGAATGGATTGTATATATAACCTCACTGGGGCCAAATTTAACTTAACTGGAAATGAAAAGCTCTAATTGGACTGGTTAAATGTACTGGAGCTGAAACTTGTGTGGATTTTGGAATAAGAATAATGAAAATAATGTGAAAAATGTGACATCTTTTTGTTCTAAGGTATGTTTAACAAAATAGAACAAAAAAAGGGAAGACTTACTTTAAGAACAGTTGTCTTTGTTTTGTTTTTTCTCTAAACAGAGAACTTATATGGAATGTGTGTATGTTAAATTCCGGGCTTTACCATTGTTGATTTTTCAGACATCATATACAAATGTGCTTAGTTGTCTGTTGTAAAGTATCTTTCCAATGAAAGAAAAAAAAAAAAAAAATCTGGTGTGCATTATTAGTGCACATCCGAGGGTTGCGTCACTTACCCTGGTCCAGTCTGCTCACTGTGGTGTACTGAGCAGCCAAGTCAGCTCGCGCTGCAGGTGTGTCTGGAACAAAAGGCGGAACCTGTATGCATGCCATAAAATAAAAACAAAAAAAATTAACCTATACTTAACCTGTTGCATGAGTCCTTCGTCTACAGCTCTGTATTTCATGACAATAATGAGTAACTGTACAAATGAGCTATTTAAAAAAAAAAAAAAAATCTTAAATGATGGTGTAATATAACAACATTCATTTCTTTTTTTTTTTTGCATTCAATGATAACATTTTCCTATTAAAAAAAAAAATTCAAGGAAATTCAAATAATCTTTCGTGGAAAAATATACAAATAAAAGAAACACTTCTCACATCTATTACATTACACAGGTGGAGACAATGTGATGGAAAAAATACACATAATCTGTCAAATTTATACGCAGTTGGTTTGGAACTTATGCAGTTAATAAGCAGGGTCTTCCTCAGATCTGTGGTCATTTTTTTTTTTTTTATGCAGGCCAAAATAACTTTTAGAACTACATAAAGACTACACAGAATTGATATTTGGAAATGATAACCAATGGACATATTAATTCTGGACAATGAAAATAATTGATTTCTCATTCAGTTTATCAATTTAATTTTAGCACCAGCTGTTTACACGTATTTGTGACTATATCATACATTTTAATTTAAGGGTCTCTTGGAGGTTCAGCACACATTCTGAAACAATCCTATGAAAAATGACTGAATTAATGAGTCACTAAGCTAAAACAGCTCGGATGACCAAACCACTGACCTTTACTTGTTCTGGTTTGTAATACACTGGTGTCCAGTCAGGAATCCGACCCATCCCCATTTCACCGTTCCCAAATTTCTCACAGAACGCTCCGTACTGAGGCTGTGAATGTCCACATCTGTGAGTGTCATGAAAGGCAACATAGAGGAAAAATGGCCTCTCGTCATCTTTTCCATAGTCTCTGTTGCTTTCATCTCTTCTCTTCCTCCTTTGTTTAGAGTCTTCCTCTTTGTGGGTTTGGAAAAACTTGCGGACGAGGAGTTTGATCCGTGTGATGTTCCTCCCCACCTGAAGCACAGAGCTGTTCTCCTCTGTGTAGGCGAAGTCAAAAGGGTACACAGACCCAGGACCGACATGTTTCTTACCAATAATACCTGATGAGAAGCAGGTTAAAATTAGTTCATATGAGTGAATATGGGATTAAAATAAACACTGTGTTCATTACCGGTATGTATGTTGGCCTGACTGAGGAGCAGTGGCAGACTTTGTACTCCATCAAATGAGTTAAAGTGATGGACTCCTTGATGAAGGCCGTACATGCCGTTCTGATGCTGAGAACACAGGACAAACACATGATTCTTCTGCATCCATGGTTAAGGTTCTTCTGCATTGTCCAGTACCGTATTTACCAGATGCCTGAGCTGCTGAATACATTTACTTAAAAGGGAATGTGCAACAAATGAAGCATCTGTCAAAATATGGTATTCATTTACATTTATATACCTAAGTATGCTTTAATCTGTTAACACTTCAAAGTATACTTAAATACATTATATTTTACATATAAAATATTTTCTTCATTTTCTTTAATGGTACTTAAATGATGTTGACCATCATTTTCTGACTTTTTTTTGGGATCAGTGAGCTTTAATTATGAATACTCTGCCTCTGGTGTTAGAGGAACACTCACACAATACACAGTCCTTTCTATGAACAAATGAGAAAATGCATTTGTGTGTTGTATTGTGTGTATAACCTGTGGCAGGCCGGTGAGGATGGTGGAGCGGCTGGGGGAGCAACTGCTCACAGAGGTGAAGGCGTTGTTGAACACCAGGCTGCGCCGGGCCAGAGTACGTAGATTTGGGGTGTGGACCACAGAGTTGTTGTAAACTTCAGTCTCAAAACCTGCATCATCAGCTGGAAGAAGACAAACACAAGGAGTCATGATGGATCATGTATGTTTGTATAGAAATTAACCAAATAACTTATTTGTCTAACATTTTAGTATACTTCACATACAAGTACTTCTTGTACCTTCAGTACAATAGGAAGCAGATCCTTTAGGGACTAAACCCATCTTCTGTCAAGCTAGCACTCAAAAAAAAAAACCACAAACCCCCCCCAAAAAACCACAAATTCTACATGTGCAGAATACATGTGGTCACATGGGAAGCATATGGTTTTGGCACATTTTTTGTGGTTTAATAGCCCACATAAAATCCTATGTGAAACCTAAAAATCTGATATACGACATATTACATGGAGGATCTGTGTCACCTCATTGCTTGTCTTTTGATCGGTACATACTATAATTATCTTAAGTGTAAACAAATAACACAGGCATACAGAAAGAATGAATGAGTTCACATTGGCAGCTGCATTTCAAATACTCTAGTCCACTGTGTAATGACATTTTGCAACACAAAAACAATACAAAATTATTTTGGTCAGCGACTTTCTGTTTAAGACTTGGGCTGCACACAGCTGCAATGATTAACTGACTGTTTGTCAGTTATCAAATTAATCCACTATTACATCAAGGCAATTAATCAATTCAAATATTTTTGAAGAAAAAAGTAGGATGTGATTTCATCCTCGTAAATTATTTGTATTTCTTTCCTCCTCTGTAAAGGTAAACCGACTATCTCTGGGTTGTGGATCAAACCATAAATTTCAAGATGACAATCTATGGGTTTTTGACACTATGTAGACCAAACAACTATTGATTAAACGATTAATTTATCGTTTATTTATCCAGGAAGGTACCAGTGAGATACATGATCTTTTCTTCCACAGAATCCTTGTCAAAATAGCAGCAACAAACAATTTCAGACAGAAGACAATTTCACAAACTAAAACACCCTGAATACATTAAAAAAAAAAAAAAAAAACAACCATAAGAAACATAGGAAAATAAGAATAAAAGACAGTTAAATAAAGCTAGACACAGGCATATAGACCACAGCAGAATAACCCAAACAGTGTCAGTAGGGTCATCTAAGCTAATAAAAGGAAAGTTTGGGTTCCTACCAAGTTTCAAGTATTAAACTAACTACTACTACTACTACAACTACTACTACTGTTACTACTACTACTACTACTGTTACTACTACTAAATAGCAGTTCTCTAAAATACAGGTAGAAAAGTCACAAACAGCTAAGTCTGTTATTTCTAGTGGGTGATTTTTTTTCTACGTGGGCTGTGAAATAGTGACACTTGTCATTATAAAACCTCCTGAGACCCAGCAATGCATTTTTGCTCTCTGTAGGGGACAAAAGTTTCAGTTTTACTTAAAAAATTCTGTCCATTACAAAGGACATTCCATTAATACATTCATTCAACATTCCATTGCTGGGGGCTATGACCTCTGGGGCGAGTGGCTCCCTGTGACAGCGCCTCCTCTCTCTCTCTCTTTGGTTTATGGTCCCCCCGTGCCTAGCCTGTTTCTTTTAGTTTCATTTAGTTATTTCTGTTTGTGTTTGTTTGTTTTTGTGTGTGTGTGTGTGTGTGTGTGTGTGTGTCCGCACATATATGATTGTGCGGTGGTG
>JAPQRP010000001.1:17833877-17843937 GCA_037367295.1 Apogon hyalosoma | reverse complement strand
TATCTATCTATCTATCTATCTATCTATCTATCTATCTATCTATCTATCTATCTATCTATCTATCTATCTATCTACCTGTCTCTTTTTTTTTTACACGTACCATGCACTTTATGAAGTTCAAGTGCCAAGGCAATTATTGAAATATAACACAAACTCATAATGACAAGCAATAATAGAAGTTAAACGCCTGAAGATACACTGAATTCAACAGGATGACCTCATTAAAAATGGGCCAGTTAATGTTAAACTGTGGAAATTGTGATAAAATATGGTATTTCTGTTATTTCCATCCACCTGGTTTTCCACAAGTCAGTGGAGATAATTCTCACAATTCTTCAAAATAATCACGGAAAGGTGTTTATGTAATAATTGTGACTTTGATAATTACAATAAAACATGAGATTTTAAAAAATTACTAAAGAAGTGAGCAACCCTGCTTTTGCTGTCCTTTTCAGCTGATTTTGGCTCATTTTTGAGTCAAAAGAGAAGAATAATTTTAGTTTCAGCTTCTCAAATGTGCAGAAATGACACTTTAGGTCAGGGAAACTAAACTTAAACAGAAAGTCCACACTGACGCACAAACCATCTTCTAATTCACAATGGGATTTTTCTTTTAAATTCCCAGAAAGCTTAACTTGCAATAAGTTAATTTAGTTAATAATTTAAATTAACAAGTCAGTTAATTTTAAAGCAAAGAAAGGTAAGTGATGAGTTATGGCTCTTTTTAGCCTAGATGTTTAGTCATTTAATCTGATAAAGGTAGCCTAGTTTGTTTCTTAAGTAGTTCTCAAGTGTCATTGTCTCAGAGTTTAGTTATTTGTGAGTGTTTTTTCATTTTCTCCTTACATTTTCTTGTCCAATTTAATAAACACTTAATTAAGGAAATACTACAGACCAATTGACAATTTAGCTAAAAACCTTTCTGTCCACAGTATGGACTGTACTCTGCCTTTATGGGGGGCTTCATCTACACCCTCCTGGGGACGTCTAAGGATGTGACGCTGGGTCCCACGGCCATCATGTCCCTACTGTGTTTCTCAGTGGTGGGGGGTCAGCCCCACCGAGCCGTGCTGCTCAGCCTGCTGTGTGGACTCATCCAGGCTGTGATGGCTTTACTCCGATTAGGTAAGGGGAGGGCATGGCACTGCTGTTGTCATGTGAAAACCTTGTGACACCAATTTTGGTGCGTTTCCTAAATTAGTAATAAAAAAAAAAAAAAAGAAAAAGACATTTAACCTCGTGAGAGGAAAATTAATTCACTGCATTTTCAACAACCACAGTAATTATTTGTTTTTGTTTTTTTGTCATTTACTGTAAATTCTTTTCATGTGATATATCTGAAAACTCTAAAATCTATCAAATCACAAAGGAAAGAACAGCAGCAGTTTTTAAGAGATTTGTGAGCAAAAGCGAGACACATACATGACTTCCTCTGTTTAGCCACACAGTTTCTGAGACAGTTTCACTGTCCCTCAACAAAAAATGGCCATCAACAAGACCTTTAATTCTGTTGTGGTGTAAAGTAGGTATAGACTGGTGCATATATTGATATTCTTTAACTGCACATTATCTGTATAACTACTGACATTTTTTTTTAAATTCAATATCAGATTAAATAAAATAACTGAATTAAAACACAGTCATTCAGTTCTGATGCAGCCTGTCTACAGCACTGTCTGACTTGATTACATGTCAGGAGTCACAGTCTATTAGCATACTATTAATATACCCCGTTTCAGTATGAAAACTATTGTTGAAACATTTAACTGTACATTTTAATGTGATTTCATAGTCTGCTTAAAAGGCTTTCAACAGGTTTTTCTGTTACAGATGCTTTAAAATCTGACACAAAGGTTCTTTTTCACAGCAAATGTGTATCGGCTCTGAACATCATATTTTTGTTTGACTACTAATAAACTCTATATCTTTTGGGTTTGAAAAAACATATTAGACTAGGTGTAAAGTCTGTAAATCCTCACATTGCGTTTATCGTCTTCAGGCTTCCTTCTGGACTTCATTTCGTATCCTGTAATAAAAGGCTTCACATGTTCTGCTGCAGTGACAATAGGCTTTGGCCAGGTCAAGGTGAATTAAACACATATGCATGAACACATGACACACACAAACACATAAAACAGAAATGAAGGTAACAACAGATGGTCACAACTCTAAAATCACTAGACACGAGTTCCTGTACTCATGTTTTGATACTGTGGAAGTTTTGAGTTAACAGTAACTCCTGTTCAGTATCACAATTAAAATGAAAACAGCATTATCTCAAAACATCCACTACAGGCGATACAGGTACTTCCAACAAGTCAAAATGTAAGTCATTTTGATGTAATTCATGAGCCAGTTTAATAAAAGTGCTTCAGACTTTTGACTTGTAGCATTATAGTGTCAGACCGGTTTCAGTTTAGTTCTTCAATTAGTCTAAGCAGATTAAAAAACCTAAATAAACCACAAAAATAAAGACAGGTTTATTTTAGGCTTAAAAATGACTTGGAATTAAAAGCTTTTTTGTCATGGTAATGATAGTTAAAGTGACCTGTAACAAAAACTGACAAAAAGGAGGAAAATGTTTTTTATGGTTTAATGATATTATGTTTCAACAGGGGGATGAAAAATACTTAACCAGCTGTCAGTTTACAGTCAAGTCCATAAGTATGTTTTCTGTAACGCAAATGTTGTAATTTTGCCTCTTTACACCACCACAGTGGATCTGAAATGAAACAATCAAGATGTGACATAAGTGGTGACTTTCAGCTTTAAATCATGGGGTTTAATAAAAATATAGCATTAATTGTTTAGGAATTACAATCCTTTTGAATAAAGTCCATTTTCAGAAGCTCAGAAGTAAAGAGGCATCACTGGTTGCAGCTGATGGCAGTTGTTTCTGTGTTTAGAATATTCTGGGACTTAAAGGCATTCCCCAGGAGTTCTTCTTGGAGGTTTACTACACCTTCGCCAAGATCCCAGAGGCCAGGATTGGTGACGTGGTCCTGGGTCTGCTCTGTCTCTCTCTGCTGGTCATGCTCATGCTCATGAAGATGACCCTAGGCTCCGACGACGCACCTACCTACTCCAGAGTTGCACAGAAACTAGTGTGGACTGTTGCCACCAGTCAGTACTGTGTATGAAATGATGTGTGATTAATGAAGTGTGTCATTTTGTGTGGGTCTACATGGGTCAGTATTCTTGAAGCTGGTTGCTTTACATTAATAAAGTAGTTTGTAAAGTTTTTCCATATTCTGCAGTGTCATATTCAAAGGCAAATATCATACTTTTCACTCCACTTTACTTGTTTGACAGCTTTAGTTGCTTTCCAGATTACAGTTTTCCTCCCCTTTCTGTGCAATGAAAACCATTTATCTATAAATGTGTTGATTTTCTAGGTTTGTGATAAACATGTACAGCAGTAAAATGCAACACACTGATGAGTTCAGCAGTAATATCAAATCAAAATATATGTAATACTATAAGTTTTTAACTGCACAATGTTTTCTTTATTTTTCATAGTATGAATACATCTTACTGGTGTCAAAAGCACTTTAACTGTAATGGATTATTTTCACAGTATGGTTTTAGCACCTTCATAACTTCATAATTGAAAACTCTTTGGCCTTAATTTCATCTCTTTTTTTGTTTTTTGTTCAGTGCGCAATGCCCTTGTGGTCGTGGCAGCCTCCATTGTAGCATTTTCCTGGGATGCTTATGGTTATCACGTGTTCACAATTACCGGGAAGACTTCCCAGGGGCTCCCACCTTTCAGGCCCCCACCCACATCAGACACCACAGACAATGGCACTGTTGTCAGCTTTCAAGAGATTGTAGAGGTAAGAAGCATTTTATCCTCTCTCCCACACTCACACATTGTTGTCCTGAACATGTCCAGAAACCACCAGAAGGATCTGTCGTATCTTTGTGCATTATATTATTATTTTTATGGATATTTTATATGAAGTAATAATGTTGCCCCAGTGTTTTTTACTACTTTACTCTGCCTTGTTCTTAGGAGAAAAGCTGAAACTTTGGCTGCAACATGAAGTCTCGTAGCCAAACGTTAACATTTGTGTGTGAATTATAAACAGAAGAGATCAAAGCTATAACACCAATTAAAATGTATCATTGTGAGTTGGTTAATTTATTGCTGTACAAGTATAGATAAGGATCAGGACATGGATTTGTCTAGTTTTTATGTTTTTAGTAAAAAACATTTCTAAAACGAAGGGGAAATTATTTTAATCTATTCATATTAATGGTACGTCTAAATTATATTATTTACCCAAATTATCCAATAGTGGAGTTTTTACAGAATAAAATGCTTCAGATTTCATTTAAGAATAAGTGTTTTTCTATAACAAAGATGTTTGTGCAAAAGTGTAAAACCTTAGCTGACCAAGTGTAACAGAAAAAGAAAGGAACATCATTGCTTATAAGGTGATAACATGTATTTTAGCTAACTAAACTGTTAGGTATGAATGCAGATATCTGCATTGGCCTGGACTTTCAACAGACTATATCCACTAGTAGATAGTTTGTGCAATGTTCAATGATCTGATTGTGTTACGAGAGAATTACTGCACTAAGTAGATTAACATGTTGATGATGGTGAGTTGAGGAGTTTAGCTGGTTCGTATTCTATTCTATTCTGTTTGCCTGTATGTTGCTTTCTGTTCCTTTGAAGATATTCCAAGTACTTCATAAATGTTGTATCACAGTATTGCACAATGACATGGAAAACCTTGTGTTCTCCTAGTGATCCTTTACCTCATCATGTTTATATGTTTTTCATTGTCAGAAGCTCCATTATCATATCAACTCCATCAAAGTTCAGATCTCACACTGTTTGGAGTTCATATGTGGAAACGCCTTAAGTTGAAGCTTTCACTTCCTAAAACTCCTGCAGTTCCTGAGAAGTGTTCCTCCTCTGTCTTTCCTGTGCAGGGCTTTGGAGGAGGGCTTGCAGTGATTCCTTTCATGGGTCTGCTGGAGAGCATTGCTATTGCTAAAGCTTTTGGTGAGGCATTTTTCTGTGCCATTGTTTTCAGCTCATTTAAAATTTCTTTCACATCTTTTTCAGCACACTTTTTAAACCTTAATTAAAACAATGATATGCAACACTTGAATATTAAAAGATCTAAACCTCATTAAGTCTGTTACTTTACATCTTTCAGGATAATCTGTAATTTTATTCAAGGTAACAGTAATGGTTGCCTTCCTGTTTCAGCCAGTCAAAACAACTACAGGATCGATGCCAACCAGGAGCTGTTAGCAATCGGTGTGACCAACATTATGGGCTCCTTCGTATCAGCCTACCCCGTTACTGGCAGCTTTGGCAGGTGTGTGCACCTGGCAAATGAACACTAGGTTTCAACAGCAGCAGTTTTATATTGAGTTGATATTATGTTGTTCTGTTCACATCCAGGACAGCGGTGAACTCCCAGACAGGAGTGTGCACTCCAGCTGGAGGGATTGTCACCAGTGAGTCCAGTTCCAGATGTTATATTAACAGCTCTCTTATGCCCTCTTGTGGTCGTCTTGTTTTTTGAGACCTCCCAGAGTTGGCATATTACTGTTTACAAAAGCAGATTTAACAGATATCAAACAAAACCTGGCACTTTTTTTACCATTACCCTGTAACATTTCTTTTGCGCTGTCCCTTTGGTCTCTCTGTGTTTTGTTTATTTGTTTTTTTATTCATTTTTTTGGCAGTTTACTGTAGATTAAAATTACATATATAATATATATAATATACAGTGACAGGAGAGACTGAGAGCCCATGATTAGATTTGCAAAGTTATGGAGAACACAAAATTAATGAAAATAAGATGCTATATAAAAATAATGGTAATTAAAATCTCATTATGAAAGGGTGTGTCTGACTTTATCAGTCATATGTTTTGCAGGTGCAATAGTGCTGCTTTCTCTGGCCTACCTCATGCCGGCCTTCTACTACATCCCTAAAGCTTCTTTAGCGGCTGTGATCATCTGCGCAGTAGCTCCTATGGTGGATTACCGCGTTGTAGCTAACATGTGGAGGATATACAGTAGGTTTCCCCTCTGTATGCAGATATTACATGTGTCTAAGAAATGCATTTGTTTGTTTTCCATTATACATACATGTGTGTTTTACAGAGTTGGACCTGCTGCCTTTTGCTGTGACATTCCTGATGAGTTTCTGGCAGGTGCAGTATGGCATCATAGGTGGTATTGTTATGTCTGGAGTCCTGCTACTGTACAACATGGCCAGACCCCGAGTAAAGGTACTGTAATATTCTGTGCATTCACCTGCTAATCTTATTGTTTTCAAAAATGGCTCAGCAGCTATTATTAGATTTAAAAACTACAGCAAAAATATACTTGGCACTATTATATTATTTGCATACTTGTATGACATTGAAAACCTTTGAGCTCTGATCTAGAGGAAAATAACTGGCCTCAAGATGTAAAACAATACAGGACAGGTGGGGTGACAAAAAATACTCAACAGTATTGTGAAAGACAGATGGAGAACATGTCAAGGTGCATGAAAGCAATACTGAACTCTTCACAAAGTTAAAATACAGAGTGTCCCAAAAAATTTGACATTGTTTCATCACTTAATAATTTGTTTAAAATTTGTTTGTTCTTTTTGCTCAAAAAAGTGTCATAATTTTTATTGTTCTGCTTTCAGGAATAGACATGCTGTTTACGGCAACAGAAAAGGCATTCTGTGTATTGAAGTACATCCACACTTAGTCAAATGTGAATGCACAATGTGAATTTGTTAGAAAATTTCATAAACAAGCGTCAACAGGAAAGCAGATTTGGACGTGGCATGAGAAGTTTCCAGAGGAAGACTGTTTGTGTCAGAAAAAAGGACTCCACTACCGACTTGATGTGTGCCGCTTCACAAGCGGCGCACACATTGAACATATGTAATAACTTTGGAACATTATAAAATTACCATCCCCCAGAATTTTTTGTTTGAAATTTGTAGAATAATACATTTTATGTCCAAAATAAATCCTATTAAGTATCATTTCTCCTGACTATGTAGTTACTCTGATATGGACATCTCAAATGATGTCAATTTTTTTGGGACACCCTGTATGAGTATCATGCTGTTTGAACATGTTTTCTTTTCTTCCCCTTTTGTGTTATCATTGTCCATTCAGATGTGAAATCTTGGTGTATGAATAACACAGGGTGGCCTTTCAATAGATAATATAGAGACACCCTTTGTCATTAGAAATGGGCTTAGAAGACGCACCCATCACAGATAGGACCATCAGCTGATTCTCCACCTGCTCTGTTCCCCTAAGCTGTGCTGGGTTTAGTAATATGTTTCTGTTGCATTCAGGTGTCTGATCATGGGATACTGGTGATGGAGCTGGGCAGTGGACTCAGCTTCCCTGCCACTGAGTATCTCAGCCACATCATACACACTCAGGCTCTGCAGGGTAAGGCCTTGTTAATGACACATTAAAGGTTTTATATGACGTATGTTCTGTTTACCACTATCCCATTAAAAAAAAAGTTTCTCCATTTACTTTCCCGATACTTTAATGTGTCTGCCCCCAGCCTCTCCTCCACGGTCAGTGGTCCTGGATTGCCATCACGTCAGCATCATAGATTACACTGTCATCAGTGAAATCAGAGATTTGCTCAGTCAGTTTAAATTACGAGGAGTGTGTCTTGTCTTCGCGAGGCTGCAGGTACAACCTTTTCTCGTTTGTGTGAGAATCCAGTTGCTATATAATATGACAAAATAAATCTGAAACTTTCTCTCTGTTGCATCTTTCATTTCTTTTTAGCCCTCTGTTTTGGAGGTCCTATTTGCCGCTGATCTGCAGGGTTTCAGACATACAGACAGTATCGAGGCTGCACTGGAGGAGTCAGAAAACCTCCTTGATGAATTAAATGAACACCAGCAAACTTGAGGTGATGAGGCTGCAGAAGCAACAATGCAACAAAAAGAACAATGTTTCTGATCTGAAACAGGGAAGTGATAAAACTACCTCCACCAACCGACTGCTACCTGCTTCAGTGTATAAAGTGGCCAGGACATGACCTTTTTTTTTTTTTCAGTGGAAGGATCTTTGAAGATCTTTATCTTGTCTGTAAACTTGACTTGTGGTGGAATTATAGCACTACATTACCTTTGCACAACATTGGACCAGATTTATTATAGCAATGTTCATGTTTTTATGGATATTTTGTATTTTATATGAATGAAGAAATGGTGTTGCCCCAGTTTTTTTTTTACTACTTTACTCTGCTATGTTTTTAGGATCAAACATAAAAGTTTGGCTATGACATGATGTCTGGCTGCCAAATGTTAACATGCGTGTGAATGAACAAAGGAGAGCAAAGCTATAACAGTAAATAAAATGTATCATTGTGAGTTGGTTCATTTATCTCAGTACAAGTATAGATAAGGATCAGGAGATGGATTTGACTAGTTTTTATGTTGTTTCTAGGTGAGAGGGAAAATTAATTTATTCATATTAAAGATGCTTCTAAATGACAAATGATCACATCTATAGTGGGGTTTTTACAGAATAAAATGCTTCAGATTTCATTTGTTGAGGTTTTTTTTTCTACAACATAAAGGCATTTGTGTGAAAGTGTAAAACATTAACTGACTGAATGTAACAGAAAAAGGAAAGAACATTGTGTTTAAAATGATGATAACATTCATGCTAACTAATTGCCACAAATTAAGAAGGGTAGTTCATTACAATTCAGCTGATTTACCACATAAGACTACATTCTTTTACAGAGTTCAAAAGTAAAGTATTCAGAACTCAAAAATAAACAGCAAACATTACTTTCTTGAAAGCAGTTTGTCAGAGTGAAGAAAAATGCATCCGCCCTTTGGGTCAGAATGTCCAACAGTCATTATTAATCTTTCAACGTTCCACAGTCTTGTGTCAAATGTACGTAAGGACCAAGTGTTGTCACAGTTTTAGGTTTGATGATTGTGTGCTGCATCCATCATCCTGACAACTTTATCACCAACGAGGTGTTACACAATCAAAATGCAAATAGTCATCAGTTCTGAATGACAAGCCTGGGAGAATGCACTTTTAAAAATAACATATTTCAGCTGTGGTTCAGTCTGACCTTTGGTCTTCATACTGATGTTCTTAAACATGATGGAGCCGTTTACCACACCAGTTTAATCACAGTCAGTTTGCCTTAATGCTGCAGGAGATCAAATCAGGGGAAAAAATGCTGGAATTTAAAATACACACATTATATCTGCAGCTGTTTCCTCTCAGTCTGAAACAAAACTCTTTAACACAGATGATGTTGTTTCATGCTCCTACACAAAAATGAACCAGTATCGTTTGCTGCTGTTTGAATAACACTCGTCCACAGTCCAAAGCCTCCAGTCCGTGTCTGCTGTGGCCCAGTTCAGTGCACCGGTAGTCGGGTTCACCGATCCCTTTAAACCCAGTCCAGCAGGTCCAAATGCCGCTGAGTCCAAGCTGTCTTTTCTGCTCCCTGTAGTCCATCTGTAACTTCTGTAGTTCATTTAGAAGCTGGTCCAGGTCTGGTCCTATCCGTCTCTCTTTATATTTGTTCCAGAGGCCCCTCCAGCTGGTCTTGGACTTCAGATGAAGACCACAGAGCCAGAAAGCACTGGGTCTCCTCCTCTGTCCACTGCTGCATGTTTTTGTCATCTATAACTCTTTCTCTAAAAATTAAACTAAAAACCCGCTGGTTGTAGTTCTAAAAAGGCTGGTTCATAGCATTGGCTGTTCCTGTTTGGGTCTGCAAACCCCGCCCACCGATGACGCAGGGGGCGCATCATCGGTTCTAAGTTTGGCCCTGGTTTAGCCCAGCTCTGCCTGTTGGAACCTGTAATCGGTTTGAGCGGTGGTTGAGCAGTGGAAGACAAAGAACTGGTGCTATGTCAGGCACCGGCTCCGAACCAACCCTGGAACCACTTTGGTGGAAAAGGGGTGGGACTTAGCCAGCAAAGAAAAGTCAAAACGATAGATAGATAGATAGATAGATAGATAGATAGATAGATAGATAGATAGATAGATAGATAGATAGATAGATA
>JAPQRP010000001.1:17814019-17826880 GCA_037367295.1 Apogon hyalosoma | reverse complement strand
GTAGGGCTCGTTCAGCACTTTCAAATGCAGCTTTTGGACAGGGGACTGGACCCATCTGGTTGGACGATGTTTACTGTTATGGAAATGAATCATCAGTAACAGACTGTAGACATCGAGGATTTGGAGTCCACAATTGTGCTCATGTTGAAGATGCTAGTGTTGTCTGTGAACGTAAGTATATTTGAAGATCTTAACACCAAGTTGTGATAAACTTACCATGGAGAGGTGAAATTTTTTCTTTTCCCTTTTTTCCCTTCTCTCTTTTTATTTCTTTCAATAGCCCAGTTCTCTCTAATCCAGATTTCCCACATATATTGTGCTCATGATAAACTCCAAGTTGGTCTGAATTTGAATAGCGTGACATCGAATGGTTTTAACCCTCTTTCTGGACACCTGGTGGACCGCAACTGCACTTGGACCAGAAGACAAAATAACATAGTGTGGTATGAAACGGAGGCCCAAAGTGGAGCCTGTGGAACTGCACAGATGGTAAAGAATTGACTTTTTTTTCCTGTTTCATTTGTTGTGTTGTATCCGTCCTGTACTGCCCTACATTGTGTGTACATTTGTTTTTTAAACATCCTAAATGTTGCTCTGACTTACCTCAGAAAGGAAATTTCTCACTCAAAAATACAGTGATGAAAACAATACATAAAGGATAAAACTGCAGATTAAGTAAACACACTGATCACCATCTTTTTTACAGACCAACAGCACACACGTCATCTATTCCAACAGCCTATTTGTCTACCATCAAAACAATGCATCCTTCAGCATCCCTGTGAGCCTTCCCTTCTCCTGTGCCTATCCCCTGGATGTAGACACCAGTCTGCAGGGAGCTGTCAGGCCATTAGAGTAAGTCATCTACACCACATCATACTATGATACTATAATGCAAACGTACATATAGAGTTTCAGTGCAGTTCATAGAGGTCCACAACAGACCTTTGATGAGATTAATCATACTCAACATATTTGCCTGTTTTCAAGTAAATCTTAAGGCAGCATTTGTGACTAAAATACATTCAAGTTTAAATTCCTTAAAAATTGGCACTAATAACTTTACTCTCCTTGCAATCCAGTTAAAATGTCCTGTTACTGTATTCACTGTAAAAAAAAAAAAAAAAAAAAAAAAGATCCAGAATTAACTGATGTTTTGAGTGAAAAGACAAATTAATAAGTGTGGACTTTTTTTGTAATTTTAGGTTGTATGTAGGTGATTTTTTTTTTTTTTTATCATTCAGATTGGATTTTTTTCAATTTAACAGTATATCAATAAATCCCTATTCTCTGCTCCAGATAATTTACAAACTTGCATTTCATTTGCTTTGTGTATAAACTGAATTGACTAACTGGTTGATTGAAAAGTGTCCATAATATAAGAATATAACAGTAATCACAAAAACTGGAAACTAGACTTGACTCATTTATACAAATATATGTTTTCTTGACAGGCCCTCAGGTGGAATTTCAGGTGCAGGTAGTGAACCCCTAGCCTTCCTGACTCTGTACCCTGACTCTGAATATATCAGCGCTTACCCATCTGGCCTGATCAGCCTGCCAGTGGGTTCACCACTGTATGTGAAGGTTACTGTGGAGAGGAGCGATCCAATGTTTGTGGCTGTTCTGGAGGACTGCTACAGCACTTACACACCAAACCTTAATGACCCATTTCGATACTATATGATCCAGAACAAGTATGTGTCCGTCTAGAGCTTCAGCAGATGGTTTGTAATATAACAGGGAAAAGTTTCAGTGTGAAATAACTCGTTTCATCCTCTGTGCTGTAGGTGTCCCACTGACTCCCAACAGGTGGCACTGATTGAGAGCGGCTCATCCCTCCAGGCTCGTTTCTCTGCGCTGCTCTTCCCGCCACAGGGTGAATACAGGCTTGTTTTCCTTCACTGCCACCTCAGTCTGTGTAACTCCAGAAGCTCCCATTGTGTTCCAGTGAGTCACTCATTTCACATTTACCACAACACCCACATTCCATAGTTGACACTAGTTAAAACACTGGGTTTTAAAATGTTTGTTCCACTTTGCAGTTTTGCAGAGGGAGGAACTCTCGCTCTGTTTCCAGCTCCATCCCAATAAAACCTCTGACCATTGGTCCGATCACCTGTGAGTAGTAATAATCACAATCTGATTTTGAGCTAACATTGATTATAGTGAACTCATTTTTTTCCCCCTTTTTTCCTCATTTTTCAGGGAGAAAGCCACTGGACTGAGGTTGTTTTTTTTTTTTTTTTTTCAAAATCAGTAAAAAAAAAAAAAGCATTTTAAGTTGTTTTTTTTTCCAAATAATAATTAATAACAATAGTTCTGTATATTTGATAATTCATAAACATTAAGTAATCCATCCTGTACTCTAAATGGAGAGGAACTCCTAATAATACAATATGTTGTATATAGTATAACCCTTCCAACAGCTGCTTTGCAAAAAATAATAAAATAATAAATAATTCATGCACATTTCTTATAATAAAAGTGAAGGCGACAGAACATCCCTGCTTCTTGTGTTTATTTAATCAAAATATCACAATATGACAACTGAAAACAAATATTTAGAGCTAAATCTTGACATCCATGTGTTGTCCACAGTCTGCATGTGGGCCACATTTTCACTTTTATATTCACTCTATCACACAATATAAAGGTAACTTTAACTGTATACAGTGTGTGACAGAATAGGGAAGTCATCTTGAGACCGGGCTTCAACTGTCATGTACAAATAACACAGTATTGAAGTAGAGCACATGTACAACCTAACCTAAGTCTATACCTACAAAGATTTACATACTAAGTTTGGCAGATGTTTTATACTGGATGCTCTTTCTGATGCAAGCGTCTCCATTTATCTGGGCATGTGACTGGCACGAGAGACCAGAACTAGAACTACGACTAGACTTAAAACTGGAACCAGTGGCTGGATTAAGACTACAATATACATATGACTGTGCATAAAGGAAGAAATAAAAATAAATTAATGAGCTGTTAATTCTGCTATAAACTCATCCATAGAAAGTAGCAGCAATATCACCGACCATCAAACAGAGAAAGGAGACAAGTTGCTATACAACACAATGGTCTGCTCCCACTGCTGATATAAACAGCTCATTCTAATTTAACACAACCACCTCCAACTCTGCCTCCTGACTTTTCATCAGTGCAGACATCTCTAAACTGTTCAACATTACTGGTCTTACTACCACCCTGTAAACCAGTGGTTCTCAACAGGGGGGCCACTGGCCATTAGGGGGCCTCAGAGAGCTAAAAGGGGGTCCTGAGATGGCTGTGGATGTTTCAAAGAAAAATACATAAAAATACTCTAATAACAAAATAGTGAAATAAATCACATCTAACTGAACAAATAGTCAACAGGTAGTGCTTCATTTATGTAAAACAACTTTTCATTGGACACGGAGGCCTTGGAAGAAGAAAGGCTGAAAACCACCGCTGTAACATTTACTTTAAAACATTTTCCTGTGGTCTACATAAACTGTAAATGCTCTGCTTGGGTCTGAAGTCTTCATTAATTCAACTCCACAGGTCCATCCTCAACCCTATTTCTGAGTCATGACACAAGAAAGGTCGTTTTTAGCGCTGGCCATTTAAATGCACATGAGCCACTTCATGCCCCACCCCCTCCAGGTTGCTGGCTGTGCTTTCTGTCCCATTCAGCCACTTGTGTTCGTTAATACAACCAACAACTGAACATTTTAGGTAATTGGCTTCAAGTTTGGACAAATTTTCAGTATGGACTACAACCGCTGCTGCTGACAAACAATTGTTGTACTCTGAAAAATGTTCAATGGAAGTCTTGACCTTACATGTGCAAATGTTGTGAAATAATTAATTACAGACATAGCAAATTAAACAGGAATTAAAACGAGTTGTAGAAATCCACTTGATTTTTGCCAAAATTAATATAAAGATAGCTTTGCAGCACCTGGAAGGTTCAAATTCAAACTTTTTGAAGTAGGTTTAACAACATATGACCCCTTTTAACTTGTGCAGAGGCTCTTCTATCCCACATCACACCTGACACTTTTCTCCATCCCAGGGATGTCAAACATACAGCCAGCGGACCAAAACAGGCCCTCTAAAGGGTTTGATCCAGCCCAAAGGATGAATTTGCGGTGCAAAAATTACACGAGTCAAGAGAGTCACTGAGTCTTTACAAGTTGTTTTGATCATAAAGTTAAATGCTATATTTCTCAGTTCCAGATGCCTGTTACTAAATGTTTTGTGCCTTTGTAGATCCACTGTAATCTGTAAGTCACAATGTAATATTGTCAAAATATTATTTTTCTTTTCTGGTTGTTCATGTTTGTTTGTGTTATTTACATGTTCTTGTGAAAGTATAGTTTGTAAATGTCAGCCTTTTCATATGTGCATACAACAAAGAGAAAAAAAATTGAGTTTTCTTTCTTTTCTTTTTTTTATAAATTATTATCCTATTATTTTTATCATTTGAGATTGAATTGGGCTGTATGTAGCCCTTGAACTAAAATGAGCTTGACATCTATGCTCTACCCTTTCCACCTAATCCAACCTCCCCATTCCTGAGTCTGAACTATTGATCCTGAACATTCAAAATCCTTCACCTCTCCACCTCGACTTCTTGCATCCTCACTTATTCCAGCACTGTGTAAAATTATATTAGTTATGTGTAAAAGTGCTAAAATATATTAAAAGCATGGAGAATAATTATTGGTTTATTCACCCTCCTGTTGAAGGTCACTGCTCTCTTATTCTGCTTTCCAGGAAACTCACAGTACAGGCAACTGGCTGCAGGGGCGTGGTTTTGGCCGCAATTTTTTGATGAACAGGCCTATGAACTAATAGGAGGTGTTGTTTGTAGAAGGAGGCGGGGCATGTAGAAGCCAACATTTCCCAGTTGGGTTGAGGGGTTAGAGCAGTTAGGGTTAATATCCGCTCAACAGTGAGCATAAAAAAACAGACATAAAGTTTTCTTTACTGACAGCCGCCATCATGTCCAACAATAATGCCAGCAACAACCTGATCATCGCTCAGAGGGCCGTGAAGCAGCTCCGGTTAGAGGCCAGTGTCCGGAGGATCAAGGTACGAACCCCAAACAGTGACAGACAAACACGGAAGACTGAAGTTTGTTAACCGACAGTTGAATGGCGGAGAGGGGGAAAAAAAACAAAAAAAAACACCGACTTGACTCTTACATTGCATCATACATTCTCATAATGGTCTCTAAATTTACATTTACCTTCTGTTTCTGACAGAATACACACAGCTAACAGTTAAGTTACCAACTTTCTTCCGTGTTTTGACGGCTGTCATTTGTAAAGAGCTAACCTGAGTGTCTGTTTTGGAAAATAGTTAGCTTCCACCGTGGAGGAAATTATTGAGGAACATGTAAGTTTTCTTTAACCGAAGTGAGGTCTGTTATCTAAAGAAAACAGGTAAACAGTATCCCTTAAGGGTTGCATAGCAGACACACCCATGTTTTTACGCTGTTACTTGCAAATGAGATGTAAAAAGTACCAGTTAGCTTAGTATGTACGTAAAGGAGTCAACAGCTGGCAGCCACATTGTGTTGTAATTTAGACATTCTGGCTAGTTTTTTTTTTTTTTTCAGTCTGGTTTTGTATGTTATTTAGTTTTCCATGTAACTAGATTTTATTTTTGAGGAACTGAATACTTCGAGTTGAGTTTTTATTTAGTTAAGTTGTAGTGCTCGATTTAATTTTTCAGGTAAAATCACTATGAGGAAAGAATGAAAAAGGCAGGATGAAAGCATGCATGGCTTAAAATATGACGAACAACAAAATATGTCTGATGTGTAAACTCTGGTCATAAACCTTTTTCAACTATACTATCTGTTTTTATACTTAGAATTTATTATGCATGTGTTTTTGCTCTTGTCTCATTTTTATTGTGGCATCCATCCATCCATCCATCTCTTAAACACAATCCATCTAGCTCTTAAACACAATGAATTCTATGCTGGTATAATGAAAAATGTCACAAAGTAAAAAAACAAAAAAAGTAAAGTATAAATAACAAAAATAAACTCTATATACATATTTGCTCTATTCTTTTTTTCTGACACATGGGTTTTATATTCATATTGTTTGCACTGACTGGAGTAGCACTTTCATTGCAATGTCACACAGTGACATTAAAGGCGATTCTGATATAAACACTGTGTACATAACGACACAGGATCAATTCACAATATGTCATTTTACTTGCAGTACATTAGGATATTATTGTCTGCTGATTCCCTCTATCACTTGTATTGTTATATATATTGAAGAACATACATCATCTCAGCCAACAAAATTGTATTTATCCACCACGGGTTCATGCCTCAGTTGTAACTGTAAAATCCCTTGTGTTAATGCTGTTTGTCTGGCTCTGCAGGTGTCTCAGGCTGCCGCTGAGCTGAGAAACTTCTGTCTGCAAAATGCCTCCAAGGACCCTCTCCTGATGGGGGTCCCCTCCAGTGATAATCCCTTCAGACCCCCCAAGTCCTGCTCCCTCTTTTAAAGTAGGCCTGTCTTTTTCTCTTAATCGCTTCAGCAGGGGACTTAAGCTGCTCAGTTAATTACACTAGGGAAGGCCTTAATTACACCTTCAGTTAGTATACTATGAGTTCAATTTATTTAATCAGGCAGCTCCACAGATGTATTACAGATAACTGTAATGTATGAATTTGGTCTTCAGTCGGTGATAGACCAGAAGAAGCTCAAGCATTGAAATGTTGATGGACTAATTATGGAGTGCATATTAAAAAGTAAAGCCACAATCCCATGGTCACAGGAGCTGCAAATTTGCAGTAATTTGGAGCCAGAGTCTGTGCAGTAGACTCTGGGATGTACCGGTAATGCCTTCCCACTGGTTGATTGAAGTCCATCCACACATCAGACGAATTCTGGACAGTGATGGGTCATTGCGACTATTATTCTTTAATTTTGCATGAAAACAAACTGATCAGAACAATGACTTGAAGACAAATCTGCACTAAAAATCTGCATAAATAGACAGTAATCACTTTTAGGAAAAATTCAAGAGATACTTAGATTGCGTTTCAAGTTTTGATTTATGACTGAATTTGCCTGTTGTCTAATTAATGGATTGAAAACCATGTGACACTGAAACAGGAAATCACGCTCCAGTGAACGTCTTGTTGTAGGGTCTTTGACATTACATCCCAGGGTCTACCCTACATAGTCCCTATATAGTGCAATATGCTGGCAACAAAACCAAGCAACGTTAAGTGTGGATATGATCAGTGGAAAAGCAGCATTAGTGTAAGATAAAGGTAATTGACCAGTAATAAGTTAATCAATCAATGCAGGGTAATTGCATATTAAATGAGTTTTCTCACCAGAATACCAAGTCCCATACGAAGAGATGTAACTCTTATTAAACTCATCAGCAAATCAGACAGAATGTGAACATGGATGATTAGGTGTGTAACCTTCGATAAATGTATTGACTTAAACGTCTTTTTAATTTTCATTCTTTTTTTTTGTAGAGCAAAAAGGAACACGGAGGATTTCAGACTTTTTCTATTGAAGGCTTTCTTCACTTTAACTCGATGCCGCTGTAGATCTACCAGCAGCTCTTCCAGGGATGACGGGGAAATTGGTCCAGTTGTTTGCCAAGAAACTATTGGTATCATAGATTCCATCTGTTACACTCAGACACAGCCAAACTACATGTTAAACTGTTATTGACACTAACTTGAGTAATTATTAAGCCATTGTTGGTTTAAAAATGTCTGATCACCCTTTGGTGACCTAATGTCTCTGCTTGGTGAAATTCACTTTATGAGATGGGATACAGACAGTGCAACTTCCTTTTTTACTTTGTGGCAAGAGATTCAATAATCAAACATTATTTAAAATGGGTGCTGCTCAAGAGTATATGAGATACATAAATAAATAAATAATTTCATATTGTGTGACTTACTACAAAGCACCACAAGCATGACATTAGGTAAAAGTGTTTGTGGCCAACTGATGTAATTATAGCTTTTACAGCTGAAGGTGTTTTAGTTTTACATATTTGTGGCAGTGAATATGGTATTACTACTATTCTGAGATATAGCAACATGGTACAGACTTTAAACCTATCACATGTAAGACAAATGATTGTCATTTATCTTTTCAGCCCGTCCATTTTTCTGTATATATTTAATGTCCTGGTTGCTTTTATCAGCCTCTTTGTTATTGTTTATCACATGAGATACACAAATGGCTATATGTTCATGTTTGTGAACTTATAATTTTATGTCATAAATCAGGCTGCAGTCACTTGTAATTCAGTTATTTTACACACTGGAATCATCCAATCAAACAAACCCTTTCTTTAACTTTGCTACTGTGCACAACCTTTTAGAAATTAAACAGTCTTTTCAACACTGATGAACTGTGTGTGATTCATTTCATGGTTAGATTGGTGACAGTCTGATGTTGAAACCTGTGAGACAATTCTGTTCTGGCTGCAGGGTTTTCATCGATGTTTCACCCCTTTAATCAGAACATTTCAGGATGATGAAGCAGGTTGAGAACATCTCCCTGAGTGGATTTATTCAGGTGGTCCAGCATGGTTCCTTGTTTCCGTCAGCTGTTATATTTCCTATGCAGCTAAACCCAAAAAGCTTCCCTTTTCTGAGTCTTCCGAGACTTTTTTTTTTTTTACAATATACCAGGAATTCCCTCCATCCTTCCACCTGTCCATCTGAGTTTTTTGTCCAACCCATTTCTTGAAGGCTGTTCACCTGATACTTGTCAAATTTGACACATGGTCTTTACATGTGCCTTTCTTTTTTTTTTTTTTTTTTTTGAAAAGATTGAAAGTTAAGACTCAAATTCTTCCCTGGGTGGCAGGGTATCAGTGAGCAGGAGGGGTAAAGTGTTGTGCAACCAGGCCGGGAGTATTACTTGTCGGGTTGTTTGAGTAAAATACTCACATACTTTATTGAAATACTTAACTTTTTAGACTGATTTGTAAGAGAGTTATATTGTTGTGACCAGAACAATCACACATGAAAGGTTTGATTTCAAGTTTAGATGCACAAAATATCCAGACTCCAAAAGAAGTCAAAATTCCTAAATAAAGTGTTTACGTGATAATTAATATTCTACTCAATTCCTGTTTACATGCAACATACATACCCTGTTTAAGAATAGGATTTTTTTAACACTTTTTTTTCCCCATAGAGTAAGTGTATGTATTTATGTGCATGGTTGAGTGTATGTGTATATACAGTTTATTTATTGTTTGATTATTTTTTTTAAATGGTTGTCTCTCAGCATTATATATGACCAATCCCAAACTCTGCTAATTTACCTTCCTTAATTATTTCCCTAAAAAAATGGAAAAACAAAAATTTAATTCTATTATTCCATTCTTCTGTCTCCTATAAAAAAGAAAAGCATTTCATTATTCTTTACTTCCTTAATAAAAGTCAGTGAACCAAAATATTTCACAATATTGTTCCTTCCTTCTTTCATAAAATTAATAGAAGACACCTTTCTCTCTTTCTTTTTCTTCATCCTTCCTTTGTTCCAGTTTTGTTTTATTTTTTTCCATTTTTATTCTTTACTTTCTGTCTTTAATTTACCAGAAAAGCAAAAATGAATTATACATCCTCATCCTGTTTGTCAAATTTACCGCCTCTTCAATTTTTTAACATGTAGCATATTTCTTTTTTGTCTTTTTATTTTATTTTATTATGAAAGTGAGTAATTTTATGCTAAAATGTCATTGGCTGACACATGTCTGAGTGTGTGTAAATGGTCATTGCTCCTCCTTCATAGAGAGCTTGTAGATATTTCCACTGAATTCAACTTTAAGGTCTTTTACAGTGCACATCATAAAACAGACAATAATACAGACCACAAAGGTGTAGGGTTTGGTGGGAAGTAGTTTGACCCAAGTCCTCCTGGCTGTTGTGTGTAATTAGCTGGAGTGTCATCACCTGGAAATAAATTGACCTGAATTTTTCTGGAGAAGCTGCTCTTCTCAGGTAAGACATCAACCACACAAAAATAAACCTTTTTCACAGCAGAAAACAGACAGGTGTCAGTGGTATGGTAAAAGAATCTCAGAGCCAAATAACGGAACAGAGCCAGTGTTTATGTTATTAGCAACACCTGTGGTTTGCAACCAACACATCTGAAGTGAAAAAGGTCTGTTGATCCAGTCTTGATTCATGCATGTTGGTCAGTTTTATAGTATAGACATGCCCTTGAGCAGCAAATTAAAGGAAAACCAACATTATCAATAGTTTGTTTGTAGGCTGAAGTGAAAGTTTAGCAGGAGATTCATCTTTCGGAAAGGTAGAGTGAAGAGTATGAAGTAAATATCTCCAAAACTAGATGAACATTATGCATCAAACACATTTCCCCTTTTTTCCCCAAAAATACAGTAAAACACATAATAGAATGAAACAAAGTGACTTTTCATGGTGTTGGGCCACCATGTGCCTCCAGAACAGCTTCAGCGCTCCTCAGTTCTAAAGTAATTGATGGCAGTAAAGAGTACTGTCCATAATCTCACATATGTGTTCAGTTGAGTTGAGATCTGGTGACTGTGTAGGAAGCATTATATGATTCACAGCATTTTCATCAGACTGTTCAGTTTGTCTTTGTGTCTTATGGTTTGGGTCCCTGTCACTATCGGGTTTTTCCATTTATTTATGGCCTGTCTATCTCAGAATGGTGCGAGCTGTTATAATATGAAACTTTGATTTGTGCAGTGTCCAGATGGCCTCCAGATTTGTCCAGAGGGAGGTTAGAGGACATCAAGATGCCTCAGGTAGCTGTGTTCACTTTTACTTGACCTCTTTTTATCCCCTATCTAGTTACCCCACCCCCCAAAGGTGAGGCAAGGGGTATTGTTTTTGGTTCAGTTTGTTTGCTTGTTGTATGTTAACACTCCAGCAGCAAAACTACTGGTTGAATTAATTTCAAATTTGGTTTATAGATTGCCAGTGACCCAGAATAGATCTGATTACATTTTGGGAACAGTAGGTCAAAGTTCACATTTTTTATAACTTTTTTTAAAATCCTTTTCTTCTCCCATTTACTTATAATGGATGAAATTTCAAATGTCTATAAAAACATAATTTTAGTTTCAATTTACTTCAAACATGGTACATATATAGAGGCAAATGATATGCTGACATCAGCACACACATATACATGATGACATTGCTGGATTGATGCCAAAATAAGCTGTAATAAGGTGTGAGGGGCGGGGTTTGTTGTGCCTGGAACCACTGGTTAATTGACTGCTTCCTCACAGCCCCTCTGGTTTACTGACTACTTTACTTCTACTACAGCTTCAGTTACTCTTCAGATTATAGTTTCTCACCACCTTCCTGTCCAGTGAGAACCTTGACTCTCCAGATTGTGAATGTTTGTGAGAAACTGAGGGACTAGGTGCAACTTTATTAGATTGCATTTTTCTTACGCTGAATGACCTCTTGGATCAGCTGGAAAATGAATTGTCAGAAATTTGAGAGCAGGCCTGTGTTTCTGAGCTCATGGAAAATTTACTTTTTTAAGAGATACATATACAGCAACACTACATTAAATACAACAGTACATAAAGTAGTTAAACTGAGTTCAACCTATAACATCTACAAATCTAACATATTCATCAATGTAACAGTAAAAGATCTGAATACTTCTACCTCTGTTGAACACAGACACCCACCTCCTCAGAGACCCCAGCTTCATCACCCTGAGTGCTCTCTCTCACAGCGCCTCCTGGTGGATGGACAGGGAGGAGCAAAGAGACCATGGTGACTCTCTCAGGGTGAGTAGAAAGTGAATGATAGGCATAATAGACTGATGAATGATTTCTAGAGTAAAAACTAAACCCTTATCTTTTAGGAGCAAATTAAAGAGATGGATGAGCATGTTGCCAGGCTTCAGGACATGTTGAAATGTGAACGAACAAAGGTAAGTCATATTTTAAAGATGCTACAGTGTATTTAGCCACTAGTATGTTTTTGTGAAGTGCTGAAAAGCTGAAAGAGGCTATGAAGGGACACAGGAAAACCCCAAGACACCTACGGAATCATGTGATTAATTAAAATTCACTCAATCTATTTATCTAACCTCACAAAGAACAATGAACTTTTGTCAAAACAGGGAAAATCTTAGGAAAATGACACATATTTCAATTTTTTTTTATTGCAGTCTGTCTTAGGTTCAATCCACGTTTCTGTTTTTTACTTAGTAAATATGAGACAAAGTGCATCTGTGCCAATTTCCTGTATTTAAAGTAGTTTAGTTGCACATCACGTACATTAAAAAAACAAAGTAAACACATTGTGCATGAGAGATTACAAACCAAAAATGATTTATGCAAATAAAAATCACACAAGCATCAATATGACACAAAAAAGAAAAAATAAGACAATGTAGCTTAGATAGTATTCTATACTTAAAACCTGAGACAAACAGTACAAGGGAAATATGAGCGACTAGTATGAGATCACTACTTTGAGTCTTTTTCAGATGTTTTGTGAATAAGGATAATGAAGATGCTTGGAGTGGGGGCATAGTTTATTCCAAAGAGATGACCCTGGATTTTTCAGTGAATATTGATTAACAAAAGTCTGGCAGAACTGAAGGGGAGAGTCCTTAGAGTGTCTTGTGTAATAATTGTAAATGTCTGCAAATAAAATATTTGACATGAAAATAATTAATGAACAACTTTTTCTTTTTTTTTTTGTCAGTTTTTTTTTCTGTCATTTCTATAAATTTAACATGTTTATCTTCACCTTTATACTGTACATCTAAATCTTTACTGTGATAATTTGGCTCTTACAGCCTACCAACAATTAATTGAATATAT
>JAPQRP010000001.1:17750504-17800041 GCA_037367295.1 Apogon hyalosoma | reverse complement strand
ACATTCAGTTACCACTGCTGTTTGTCTTGGCTCTTCCTTTGATCATCTCAGCTTGCTTCTAATAACAATAATAATAAAAAAGTTGAAGTGAGTTGATAAGGCAGATCAATAAAAATGTATACTACTATAAAATGAATACTGTTTGTAATAATGACGCTACTTCCCATTGTTGTTGCTGAAATAAAGCAGTGGTAGAGGAATAAAATTCAGTACTTTCCCTCAAATATTACACTTCAGAAAAAATGTGAGGTACTTGTACTTTAAGTATTTACATTTCATACAGGTTTATACCTCACTTCCCCAACACTTTAGAGGTGAAAGTGCTTTACATGTACCTCATGGCTTTAGTGACTCTTCATACTACAGTAAGCAAAGACTACTTTATATTTAACTTTCTAAGTACATCTTCTTGATAATGGTAACATATTTTTTACTTAATTGAGGTGGTAAAAGCAGTGTTCTTCTTACTGTGCAGTATTTTCACCGTGTTATATTAGTACTTTTACTTAAATGAACAATTTGAGTACGTCTTTCATCACAGTTCCAGTTTCTGACAAAAACAGTCAGTGAATAGCTAATGCTATATGTATGTTTTTATTAAGTACCTAGCTAACAACAATTACATCAGACTTACTGAAGAAAGCTGAACATTATCTGGATGCTAATTATTCTTGCGAAGGATCAAATAAGGATGTTTCAGAATATTATCTTAATTCACAAAGAGCAAATTCACGTTCTATCGCTATACCCACCTGTCTTTACGTTAGTCATAGACGTATATTGAGCTGCCGTAAAGCGTGGTCTGCGTTGCCAGGCGACGCAATCTAGGAAGTAAATTTCACAGCTTGCCGTTGTTGTTTTTGACAGCTCTTATTAAACGTTAAATTGTATCTGTGTGTTTATACATGTTCTGTGTTTTCCGCTGTTGTTTTCTATCAGTGGTAAACTTGAATAACCGATCGATTCGCTGTAACACTGACACACGGTGCGTGAAAGTGCCGAGGTGAGTAGCTCGCCAGAGCATTTAACTGCTGAACAATATTGCATTTGTGCTAGATGTTAGCATGTGCAAAAATAGGAGCTAACCTAATTACCTGACATTCACAGCAGTTAAAATGACAGCAACAAGCGGTACAAATTTGCGGATATAGAGTCAACTCAAGCTAGTGGATACTGGCATTTACTGAGACTTTAAGCTAATGTCATTGTGTTATTTAATCAGTTCAATTAACCTCTCCAGATAACAGAAGTTCTCTACATTAACGATGAGTCGTAGTAGGAACCCTCCTCCCCGGGGTCAAGGAGCAGCTCGAGCCAAACAGGTAACGCCCATGTTTGCGAATAGAATAATATCCACTGCAAAATGTCAGACACTGATATGATTCAGCAGGTTGTCTTTGTGTCTGCCTCTCGGTATCTTAGATGGGGCTTTTACTTGACCTGTCCCCGGATGGAGGTATGGATGATGATGGAAATGACGACGAGCTGGAGGCAGAACTGCTGAGTCTGGTGGGCTCAGGAGATGGAGGAGGAAGATCACAAGGGAAGAAAGGTGATGGAAGAGGTGAGGAAAAGTCACAACTGCTCCGTCATTATTAGTGGACATGTTAAATAATGTGGAAGATTGCTTTTTCCAGTCTTATACTTCACCACAATTAAAATTCTTAGGTTTTGCAAAATAGTGCAAGTATTATCATCAAAATGTACTTGGTTTAAATTACTCTATATATTGTTAGGTGACTTAACCTATTGAAGAATAATAATACGTTATATGTAAGCGCTTTTCATGAAACCCAAGGACAGTGTACAGCAAAGGATAAACAGACAATAAAATGCAAAAGAGGATAATTAAAATACAGAGGAAAAACAAGTGCAAGAAATGTAAGCTGTTAGGAAATTATTACGGTGGGTAGTCAGTCTTAAACAGGTGAGTCTTGAGTCTGGACTTGAAGATTGGAAAGAGGGTCACTATTTCAAATGGATGGTGGCAGAGAATTCCACAACTGGTAAGCAGAGTGACTGAGGGCTCTGCTCCCCGTGGTACTGAGGCGGGCAGGGGGCACAGTGAGGTGGATGGAGGAGGAGGACCTGTGCGAACGGGCTGGAGTGGTGATATGGAGGAGGTCAGACATGTACTGAGGAGCAAGATTGTGGATAATTTTGAAAGTGTACAGAAGGAATTTTAATTTCATTCTTTGGTTTATTGGGAACTAGTGGAGGTCCAGGGGGATGGGTGGAGTGCGGTGGTAGGAGGGGGTTTTGGTGATGATCCAGAGTTGTGAACCAGTTGAAGCTTATGGAGGGACTTTTGGGGTAGACGGAATAAAAGTGAGTTGCAGTAGTCAATACAAGAGGTTACCGGGCTGTGGACAAGAATGGAGGTGGTATGGAGGTGGTTAATGTTGCGTAGGTAGAAGTATGCAGACTGGGTGACGTTATTAATGTAAGATTTGAAAGATAGTGAGCCATCAAGGATGACACCCAGACTCTTAACCTGGGGGTAGGGGGAAAGTGAGGAGCTGTCAATTGTTAGAGAAAATGTGTCGGCTTTCAGATAGAGTTGATTTGGTACAGGTGAGTAGTATTTCGATTTTATCACTATTTAGGTTTAAGAAGTTGGAGGTGAACCAGGATTTAATTTCAGAGAGACATGAGTTCAAGGATGAAGGTGGGAGTGTGCATCCTGAAGTGATGCAAATTGACGTGCATCTTATTCTATTAGAACATTATATGTTTGTAGTGTTGCTGTAAAAAGTCAGCTTTTTGGCTCTGGAAAACAGGCATGTTATCAACTTTGTTTCAGCATTTTCCATCTGATCGCATCATCGCAGTCATTCTTAAAATTCAAAATCAACAAATTTAAAGATTACATGGTTGTCACAATACAAGAAGGGGATTAAAGAAATTGTAATCTGAAAGGTAACAAGCTGCCAGACAAACGTAAAGAGTAAATATATATAAAAATAGTATTTGCATCGAAGGTGTAGTGGAGTAGAAGTAAAAAGTAATATAAAATGAAAATACCTAAGAAAGGGACAAGTATTTTGAAGATAAATAACAGACACACTGTTCCTCTTTGATTAAATATACTTAATTGCATACCACTGCAGCATATTTAACCTATTTTGTTTGTGCATAAAGCTCCTGTTCCCATGGCTGAAATAGAGCGAATGGCAGCTCTTTGTATGAAAGACCTGGATGATGAGGATATGGGGGATGAAGATCTGGATGATGATGATGAAGATCTGTTGGTAATACACACACTGGGAAAAAATCAAAATCTTACCGTGTGCATTTTTCTCATTTCTAGTCAAAATATCTCATCACACTTAAAATAAGACATAATCACCTAAAGACTAACTTTTCAGTGAGATATAAGAACTTATTTTTAGACAGTAGATCTTGAAAATCTTATTTCAAGAAATCTTACAAGATAATTTTCACTTGTTCCTTCGGCAGATTTTTTACTTGAATTAAGCAAAAAAAATCTATAATTTAGCAAAAAAAGTCTGCCAATGGAACAAGTGAAAATTATCTTGGTAAGATTTGTTGAAATCAGATTTTCAAAATCTACTGTCTAAAAATAAGTTCTTATACCTCACTGGAAAGTTACTCTTTAAGTGATTTTGTCTTATTGTGATGAGATATTTGGACTAGAAATGAGAAAAAAACACTTGGTAAGATTTAGATTTTTGCAGTGCACAACTTCTGTATTTTATTGTATTTTTTTTTAAATTTTTATTAAAACAGATTAATTGATTATTTGGTGTACAATAATTTGATGAAATATAACACCAGACATGTCAATATTCACTCATTCTAGCCTTCTAGACTTTAAGGCTTTTTTTATCCTAAGAATTAAATCTAACTATAACTCAGATCACTCAACTTTATCCTGCACTAAATTATGAAGTTTTCTGAAAACTCTTCGTGGATGTAATTCAGTATTTGAAAAATTATGTTTTGGGTCAACAAAAAAAATTAATTATATATAATTAATTATTAACGCCATCTCTCAGGTTTGTATTCCATTAAAAATATTGTTCTTAACAGATTAATTTTCACATGCTTAAGGATTCTGTTTTCGTTTATGTGTGTGAAACCATAGGCAGAGCTGAATGATGTTTTGGAGGATGATGAGGGGCAAACCTCTGCCCCCAGCCCTCCTGCCATGTCCCCACCTGCCCCCAAAGGGAGCGCCACATCCCACTCTCCAGCAGCAGCTCCCAGTGGTGCATCTGGGCTGGAGGCTCAACTAGCTGAACGCATTGAAATGTATAAAACAGCCATTTCCAACGCCAAGGCTGCAGGAGAGACTAGCAAAGTTCGAAGATATGACCGTGGGTTGAAGGTAAAACAGAAGAATAAGACTCCTGTATGTATTCAAACACTGTTAATATTTTTGTTTTCTGTCACACTGAAGACTGATTCTTTTAACCCTAGACATTGCAGTCCATGTTGATAGCAGTCAGGAAAGGAAAACCAATCAATGAAGAGGAGATCCCACCTCCTGTTGCTGTAGGTGGAAAGCCCAGTGTCACAGCTGCGTCTAAAACTGCAGAGGAGCAGAATGTGCCACAGCCCACACTAATGCCATGCCCTCCAACCACTCAGAAACCTCTGAGGGAGGCTGCGCCACCAACTCCTAACACTAAACCTGTCCACTTAGCCCCTCCCCAAAGAACTTCTGCTGCTGTCACTCCAGATACTCCTGCTATCTCTCCCCTCACTCCCAGCCAACCAGATGCACAGTACTCAGGTAAACAAATACATTTATATACGTACACTATGTAGATGTAAAGCTTTGAATAGATGTTTGACATTAGCACTAGAAAAAAAATCCCTGTTAAATAGTGTAAGTTCTGCTGGTTTAATATGACATGACTTTTCTGAATCAAATTCAGTCATGCATATTTGGTAGAAAAACATCATCCACCATTGCCACATGTGAAGAGTTATCGTATTTACTGATAACCATTGTCAGTTATTAAGGCTAATATTGATAGTGATATTGCTGACATTTCTATGGTGATGCTGCACTGGTCACTTCAGCTATTAGCTGTTATTTTCAACATGTCAACTATATTCTACCAGTCAAGACTGAGAGTCAACACAAGCAAATGTAAGGGGCAGCTGTTTTTTTTTCTGGATTAAAAACTTTCTACTTTTTGCATTTGACAATTTAGTGATCAGCAATTTAGAATATGTACAGCTTTTGCACAATGTGGAATAGGGATTTAACAATGAACAATGAACCACGGTAAAATTCCTGACAGTATTACCGCTTAAATTCTAATTATCCTTAAAACTGTGTTCGATTACCACATTTTTAAAACTCATGGTGATACTGCTCATTTCCTGGAGAAGCAGCGGTACACCAGGCACGCATGTGCAGTTTGCAATGTTTGGCCTGCGAAAACATGGCTGAAGGCAGCCGCACTGACAGCACTCCAGAGATCCGGGGTTTGTGGGCTCCCACTCAGACCAAGTCCGTGCACTCGGACCGGGTCCCATACATCTCTCTCTCTCTCTCATTGTGACATTGTGAATGGTTTGATATGGAAAATGGTCAAACAAGCGCCACTACTTTTTTTTTCCCACTCAAAAAACCACTCAGGAATCGATAGAAGAATTGATAAGGAATTGGATTGGTAAGCAGAATAGTTGGTGTTTGGTTAAATTATTTAAGTGTGTGTATAAGTGCTTTTTGAACATTTTGAGCACATTTCAACAATATCGTGATAATAATGATAACCGTGATAATTTGGTCATAATAACCGTGATATGAAATGTTCATATCAGTACTTCTCTAATGTGGAATAAAAGAAGGTTAAGACAAAACTTTTTCAACCCTACATACATAAATATAAAAATCACTTATTGAAATCATTGGATAAATGTAATTGTTACAGTGTGTTTTATCAGAAAAAGCACATCTCCCTCTTGTGTACTTGTATGCGTTTACAAGCCAGTCATAACTGGTCTAAAGAAGCAACAACACTGACACATGATTCAGTGGCCCATGAAGCATCTATCTGTTTACAGTATGTCTATGATTATTCCTCCTTCACATTTACAGAAATTGACTTAACTGACATAATTCCCCAAATGAATCTTAATGAGGATGATAGTGTTCCCAAATGTAGCAAAGCCATAGTGAGAAAAATATTATCTCATTATTGACTCATATGTGTGTTTTCCCACATTTCAGAAGAGAAGCAGACAGTTTTGACCAGACAGAGAGAGTATAAGTTGGCTGCCATTAACGCCAAGCAAAGTGGAGACATTGATCAAGCCAAGCAACACTACCTCATTGCCAAGGTAAAAGAAAGAGCATCAGTATTATCACATAATTTCCTCATTTATTTATGAAAGTGTGCAGGTTGTATGTGTCCAGTCTATCTTCATTGTATTTACCTCCATTAATGTAGAAGCTGGATGTGCTGGTGGAAGCACTGGACAGAGGAGAACCAATAGACATTCGCTCAGTACCTCCCCCTCCTGGTCAGTGGAACCACTTCATAATTTTTATCTCCATGTTTTTTGACATTCATGTTAATTGTTCACCCATGTTCTTAGATAGGTTTTTATTTCTTCATTTATATTTGAGCAATTTATATTAATTTCTTGTGCATGACATTCCTGAACATGTTTATTACTCGCCCATTGTCTGATTATTTTTATTTCTTTATTAATAGTTCAGTGATGTCAGTTTTCTTCCAGCAAAATCCTAAACAATTGAAGCCTGCATAAGATTGCTAAACATCTGTCATATTTTATAGATTTTAATATACACTATCCTTATAACTAAAGATCCATATCAGCCTCATCGACTGGACTCAGTGTTCATCCACTTTTTTTTTAATACTTTGTGAAATGCACTAGACACTGTCTTAGGTCACAAATCAGACAAAAAATTCAGGGAATTTGTGGAATATCAGGACCACGGAGTAAATCTTGTTTGAACTCACCTTTATCTTTATTATTATTATTTTCCATTCTCAAACATGACCTTCCTGCAGGGGAAGTAGTAGCAGAACACCGTGCACCTCCTCCCTCTCAGTCTTCCTCTAAACCTACTGCTGCTGCTGCTCCTGCTCCTGCTCCTGCTCCAACCCAGGTGGCCACTTCTGGTAAGACTTACAATCTGTCCTACCTTATCTCATCCAGGTGAAACAAAACACTGCAAACTTGATTTTGGCTTTTAATAGCTGCAAGTTGTTTTATTTTGTTGAATTTATTTTGTTGGGATCTCAGAACTATGGCATGTGTCTGAAATATTATTTAGTACACAAGAGAAAATGAATATGATAATTATAAAAATACAAGGAAAAACAATTGTTACCCTTCAGAAATATTGATTTTAGTGTGTATGTGAAGATTTGTGATGTGTTTGTGTGTTCTACAGACCTTCCTCCTCCTAGCACTGTGGCAGAAGCCCTTCAGCAGAGGATGGACATTTACAAGTCAGCAGCAGAGGGAGCTAAAAGCAAAGGAGATGACCGTAAGGCTCGTATGCATCAGCGCATTGTCAAGGTACAAACTATGAGCCTTATAATGCTGTACTTACTATTGTTAAAACCATTTTTACTCAAATATACAGCTATTTGTAGTCCATCTTGTATTCCCACCCTTGAGCTGCTGTCTGGTGGTGTGTTTTTCTTATTTCCCGGAATAACTTGTGTGACACATTATTTGGTCTGAAGATCCCCACCTTTACTTTAACGGTATCTTCCACTAGTACTCTTTTCACCTCCCAGAATAACCTGCAGGAACCTCTGCCTTGTTGTCTAGGAACTGATGAAGGCCACAGTGGAAAAAATATGTGAGGCATTGTGTGTGGATAAAGAGAAAAACATGCGAAAGATATCATATAGAAGTGTAAATCCACAGAGAAATACCTTTAGGGCATATTGCTAAGAATGGAAGCACACTGATGACATTGATTTTTACACCTGGTGACAGCTGTGACAGGAATCATTATGTTTCCAGGTTGTGTTTTCTGTCCTTTTCTTGTAAACACAAAAGGCTTCAGGACACCTTGACTTCACACAACATATTTTTAGCCATAATTTAATAATTGATTCAAAATTTAACAGAAATGTTTAATCAGATCAATATGACATCATGGCACTTTATATCTGAATTGCCAACTTTTGCTGTAACATCATACCTACTTCTACTTGGATTTCATAGAACAGATTCAGGTCAGCTATAACAAAACAAAATGAGGACAAAAGCTCATTTAGTTGTTTTACTTTACAGTGATTAAAATACATAGAGGTATTTGTTCCCAAAAGCAAAAGGAAAACCTTGTGTCATTTTGCATAGACTCATTAAGACCCTTATCTGTTTCTTTAAATCTAATGTAGACATAAACACTTTACTGTTAATTCAACACTCTACACTTCTGAAGAAATACTAAGTGAAGACAACATTTTTCTCACTGAAAATTATACACTGGAATCATACATGTCAATATATTGAACAACCTCCATTTCACACACTTTAAAACACTTCCAACAAAGTCTTTATTACATATATGGGTCTGGACATGCAGGGATGTACAGTACAACTCGCCATGTTGGTGGAGGCACAAAACCACAAGGTGGTAATTCTGGTTTGTCGTCATTTTTTGTATTGTGTGAGTGGGGTGGGAACTTGTGGGTGCTTGTAGAAAGGCCAATAGTTGATAGTTATTGATAAGACAAGGAAACTGACTTGGGGAAATGAATACTGTATTATATTAATGAGCACAGTAATGCCAGCATACATTAGTATCAGTAATTAATTCTAACAAAATGATCAATAATCTTCTTTTTTAAAAGCAATATCAAGATGCCATTAGAGCTCACAAAGCGGGACGACCAGTCAACCTGTCTGATCTACCTGTACCTCCAGGTAACTTTCTGAATCCAGCTGTTGGAGAGGATTCTGTTTTTAGAATACACTTAAGAGTTCAGACGGCTGTGTGTGTGTGTGTGTGTGTGTGTGTGTGTGTGTGTGTGTGTGTGTGTGTGTGTGTGTGTTGCTCCATTAGGCTGTCCACCACTTCAGGGCTCAGAGGGGGGTCAGCAGAACTTCATGGGTGTCCTGGAAACCGCTATGAAAATAGCTAATCAGGATGCTGATGCAGAAGATGAAGATACACCGAGAGAAGCTGCCAAGGTGAAAAAATAATAAAGTCACTGCCAAATGGTCACAGAGCTTTTCCACAGCCAAGAAGTTAGTTTGAACCAAAGTTAACAAGGCCTTATTGTTATGCCATGGCAGCTTTTGTGAGTCCTGTCTATTTTCTCTGCTGCATCTCCTGCTAGTTTCATTGCTGTCACTGTGCTCAAATAACAATAAATTATGCCAATGTTGTCTTTTACAGAGACACAGCTTAACCTGGGTCATGTTAAATTTAGATCAGTTACCTGAGTCTCTCAGGCTGTAGAAGTGTGCAGTGGTTAAATAGGCTTTTGTGATTAGGGGAAGCTATCCAACCATTGACATAAATGGTAGTAATATTACTTAATGAGTTATTCACTGATATATGTATTAATTTATAGTGGTATTAAATTATTTTGTCTTGGTCATTTTAACAGTAGCTCACAAGCTGAAAAAGTGTGTCCAACCCTGCTGTAGGCTCTAGAATTCTAGGATCTGTTTCAAATAGATCATGGTTTAAATGAGTGGTGCATTAATGTTGACATACTGAGATACTAGAATCATAGAATGTGTTATGACGTGACGTCTGACAATCCCATGTAGCCAATTTGGGTGTGTCTTTTGGTCGTCTTGCTCTTTTTCAACTTCATAGTTTATATCACTTATCAGGAAATAACAGAAATAGTAGAGGGTTGTTTTACATGGAGGGAAAGGGAGCCGAGCTGTGGTGGGGTTTGTTGTGGACCTAAGGAAGCAGAGCTGAGCTCCGGTGTGCTCCAGCCCTTAACCTATGGTCTCCCTGTGTTTGTGTGGGTTCTCTCTGGGTACTCCAGCTTCTTCCCACCATCCAAACACATGCACTAATAGGTTAATTGGTAAATCTAAATTGCCCATAGGTGTGAATGTGAGTGACTGATTGTTCATCTCTATATGTCAGCCCTGTGATGAACTGGTGACACGTCCAACGTGTACCCCGCCTTCACCCAAAATGTAGCTGGGATAGGCTCCAGCACCTCTGCTTGCCTCTTGAGGATAAAGCAGTTCAGAAGATGAATAAATAACAATAATTATAACAATAATAATATTAGTAATAATGACAAACCAAGCCTTTCAGACTGTTTTTCCTCCATTATATACTACTTCAGTTGCTGTTTGAAAGTGAAGACTGCATAGGTGGGAACATCTGATTTGGGTGTTTTTGTTCAATGAGTGAAAGCACATGAATCACAAACCACTCAATTGGTGAAGTATGTCATAGGAAATAACAAAAAGGCAAAGTTATGTCTTTTGTTCTCCATCTTGACCTGCTGGAAAATTAATGTCCATTTCGTGTTGAATGAACTCCATCTGTATGTGACAATTTCTGAGCATCTTGTAAATCGTACATTAGATGGACTTCCAAGTGCAGATGGAGGGCAGGTGGGCAATTTCTATGTAGAAAAACCTGTCACGAACTGTAAAGTGTCTCGGGCTTCGGTCAACTGTCAGTCTGAGAAACGACCAGAAACATTTCAGATAAGTTTTTCCTCCATTATGTACTACTTCAGCCGTTGTTTGAAAGTGGAGACTGCAAAGGTGGCAAAATCTGACTTAATGGAAGAAAAAAATAGTCTGAAGTACTTGGTTTGTCATTATTATTATTACTATTAAAGTTACTTTTTTCCACTCGTTTTTCAAATGTCAGTCATTGAACAAAAACCCCCGTCAGATTTTCCCACCTATGCAGTCTCCACTTTCAAACAGCAACTGAAGTAGTACATAATGGAGGAAAAATAGTCTGAAATGCTTGATTTGTCATCATTATTATTATTATTATCTATCTATCATTCATTCATTCATTCATTCATCTTCTGCTTTATCCTTAAGAGGGTTGGGGGGGTACTAGAGCCTATCCCAGCTATGTTTTGGGGCCAGTTCATCGCAGGGCTGACATATAGAGATGAACAACCAATCACTCTCACATTCACACCTATGGGCAATTTAGATTTACCAATTAACCTGTTAGTGCATGTCTTTGGATGGTGAGAGGAAGTTGGAGAACCCGGAAAGAATCCACGCAATCACATTTGTTGTGAACCTAAGGAGGCGGAGCTGAGCTCCTGTGCACTTTGGCCCAATTTAACCTATTGAAGTATGGGATTTTAGGACTGAAAATCGCCACTCTGAGACAAGGTGCTTGATAAGGAAAATGTCTGTTTATTTGAAGGCCTTATTTGTGTTCAGATAAAAGCTCACACAGCAACCAAAGATGGTTAAGGTGTGAGTAGAGATCTCTCTTGATCGTCCTAAAGAAAAACACCTTCATACCCAAAAGTTGCCATGTCAGCCACTTACTGCATGTATTGGACGCATTACAGTGATAACATAGGATGACATTTAGCATACAGGGTGACATTTTGATAATGATGACATCTTAAGGAGAGAATATCATCTTGATACACAGAGCAATCCCACTACAGGACATACAAAGACCATAGCAGATCAGGGCACTTACATTAGACTAAACAGTAGTAAGAACACAACTAGGGCACACAGGCATTTTTCTATCCAGAATGTAATGCTGTGTTTTGAAATCTGTTTGTAGCTTCGTTTTGGATTTATGTGATGATCTTAATGTGATCCCTTTCCCTCTACAGCCTGCTGTGCGTCCACCTGCCCAGAAAGCAAAAGCCCCAGCACCTCAGGCCCCTGGAGGCCCCAGAGCCCCAAAACTGGGACCTAAAGGTATGTTTACTGACTGCTGGTGTAGGCATGTCTTTGGTGTGTATATGAAGCTGAGTTTCACTTTAGTTTCTCTTAATTGTACTTGTAGCCCAGCAGCAAGTGGATTTCCTGTTGCTAAGGCGACAGGCATTTTTGCGTGCAGCGCTGCACTCTAAACAGATGAAGGTAAGCTGTGAGCTTTGTTTTCTACCTTTGTTCTTTCTTTTTTTCTTTTCTATTCATAGAATCCCTGCCTTAGTTTTATTATGCCTCCGCATCAGCGACAGCCATCTGTCCAATCGTCAGGAACAAATTTTGTAGAAACATTCATGTATGTTGTGGCCAAATATCAGCTGAAGAGTTTATATGCAAATCATGAAAAAGAAATAATAAAACAAGGTCAATTTCACTGTGATACCAATTTTAAAATAGGTCACATAGGTTCATATCAGTTCACAATGATAAAAGCAACACAAAAACCATCACTCAAATTGAGTGTAACTAGAATACACTACACAGACCTTTCTGTGTGGAGTTTACATGTTCTCCCCATGTCTGCATGGGTTCTCTCCGGGTACTCTGTCTTCCTCCCACCATCCAAAGACATGCTCTAAAAGGTTAATTGGTTAATCCAAATTGCCCATAGGTGTGAATGTGAGAGTGATTGTTTGTTTCTATATGTCAGCCCTGCGATGAACTGGTGATATGTCCAGTGTGTACCCCACCTTCACCCATAAGTAGCTGGGATAGGCTCCAGCGACCCCTGTGACCTTAGTGAGGATAAAGTGGGTTCATATAATGAATGAATAAAATACACTAAGACAACTGTGTCAGTGTTTCTAAAAACAAGATGAATACAGAAGCAGAGGAACATCTTTTTGGGAATTCCCTCAATTTCTGGACAGACATGGATCCAAGCTGCAACTTGACCTGTGTTATTTCTAGTTTGTCATTATTTGAGTGAGTGACATGGAAGCAAACTTTGGAAAGTTGTATATTTACCAAATGACTGCTTGACTAGTGTGTAGGATTTAGGAGCATCCAGTTGCAGAGATGGAATTTAATATTCATTTTATTTAATTTCTAATCCCACAGTGACAATAATTGTGTTTTTCTTACCTTAGAATTAGCTGTTTATATCCAGAGGCAGCAGGTGACCTTTCAGTCTTCTATGTCTCGAAGGAGGCTCAGAATGGACTCTATCATCTTGTTTCATTTTAATGGTATTAAGGTGCATTACTGTCATCTGCCATGTTTGAATGTGGAGTAAATATCCCCTTAAACAAAAAGCCCAGAACACATAAAGCAAAGACCGGCCATAACACGGGCCTTTGACTTTGTTTGCTGCCACTGGAGTGAAGTGTGAGGTAATTCAGATCCCATCTGTAACTTCACTACTAGATGTAACTGAACATCTCACACTGAACCTTTACTTTGTAATGCTAATATTAAAGAACATAGAGAATATTTTTTTGCATTTAAGTGCTAGACTGAATATGTATTGCAGATATCTGTGTATGTTTTTCCTATACTCTAAATGTACTGTATTCTTCCAGTGACAAATGGTGTCACCTTTTTAGAGACTTAACCACAACTGACAGTTGTCGTATTTGAGTGTTAACATTTGCTTCTGCTTGTTTTGTCGCAGGACATGGCCGGGGCAGCACAGCACCTCAGACATGCAAAGGGACTAGACCCCATGGTCACTGCAGCCAAGTCAGGACTTCCTGTTGATATCACAAAGGTTAGAAATACAAGATGTTCTGTTAAATAAGTCATCGACAGAAGCCCACAGTGCAGGCATGTGTGTGTTGATCTGTTGTTACAGGAGCATTATTGCGAGGTATGGTGACGCAAAAAGTGACAGAAATAGAAGGATTCAAAAACACCTTTGTAGTCATGATAATTTAACCTTCTATGTTTGTGTCTATAGCTGTGTATTTATATAAGGGTTTCCTCTTTTGAGGTGTAAAGGACACATTTTGCACAGACTCTTATTGTTTCATGCTTTTTTCTCCTTTTATTAAAAATCCTTTGTGATATTACTATGACACGTGCATTTTTTTAATAGTAATAAATGAATGTTTTATTTTAGACATATAAAAAAACATAATACAAACACCAACAAAATCAAGACTAGTAGTGTAGTTAAAATTATATTATGTGAATTTTAATGCATTGTAAAGTGTTTTTGAACTCCCCCATTAAATTAAATGCGTCTTGGCTGTGAAGGCAGTGATAATTATACATTACTATGTTTACAGTATGCTACTATGCATATTTAAAAGAAATCCACCTGTGCTTCACATATAACTCATCCTTAAGTCAACCAGTCAAGATGGAGTAATAGCATTTGACATATTTTTCTGTCAAAATGTCTTGCTGAAATCAAATTTCCGCCCTTTATTATGAAAGTCTTAAATAAGCCTGTTAGATGACATTTGTTTATCTATGTCTTTTAGTTTGTGCTCCAAAAACATAGTTAAGATCCTGTTATTATTTTTAGGCTTTATTTTCCTTTAGAATCATATTTTCTTTTAGTTAAATACATTTTAATTTACATCAACATTTATTTCTGACCTGGATCACTCTATTCAGATAAATTTTTGACCCTTGATAGGAAAATACTTCTCTGGTCTATATTAATATATTTATGTCCTTTTCCCATTCATATTTCATACACTTCCGGCTTATCCCATGTGGCTGTGCCTTGTTGTGTCTCACTTTTATTAACATCTTTCCTCATATATCATGTTTGTAACAGTCTCTCTTTAATCTCAAGAAAATTATGCTGGTGCCTCTGTTAGTTTGCCTTTCTTTCAGTCAGCAGGACCTCACACAAGGTTAGACGGATATTCATAATTTCCTGTGGATAGTGTTGGCAAAGGGACAGTTGATTAGTTTTTTGTACAAGCTTGATCTGGGTTTGTCTGGATGGTGTGCTTACTGGACCAAATCAGAAGTGACTGGTTCCTATTTTTTTGTTTCATGTTTATAAATTGCTCTTTGTTACATTTTTCTGTTTCTAAAGGAAACGTTGGTGTTTGTCTTGTCCCTGTCAGATTCCCAGTGTTCCGGTCAGTGAGGAGGATTACTCCCTGGCTCGTTCCCGCACCTCCCCTATGTCTCCTCGGTCCAGTGAACAGTATCACGGCCTCATGGATCTTCTGCGAAAACAACACGAGGTTAGGACACACCTCCTCCTTCCATTTAAAAATACATTCATACAGACTTAGCTTGTTGCTTGTCCATTCCATTAATGCTACATTTTATCATTACATGTGAGTGGGTCCTTTTAGGGTTTTGTTGTCTGTTTGTGTTTGTGTATTCTCCTGTTAAATGAAATACTTCCATTAAACGTCTCGTACATTACTCAGGAAACCATTGTCAATGCAACTAAGCTTAACTGAGTATCTCTTAAATGTTGTGGGCTCTGGGTTGTATCCCATCCTCTGATAGTTTGTTCTTTATTCACAGAAATGTCTGAGAAACTCTCAACAGTTCACAGAAATGGGAAACGTAGTTGAGGCTCTCAAGTAAGATGCATTCCTTATTTATGTTTTCTGCCTAAATTAAATTATTGTCACATTAG
Organism: Apogon hyalosoma; assembly: GCA_037367295.1. Lineage (NCBI taxonomy): Eukaryota > Metazoa > Chordata > Actinopteri > Kurtiformes > Apogonidae > Apogon > Apogon hyalosoma. The sequence continues at coordinate 17,784,593 of JAPQRP010000001.1, read as the reverse complement.
AAGTAGATCAAACAAATTCTGGCACTTAACTCCAAGAAATTAATTTATGAGCTAAAAATAGTCATTAACTAATGAGTTACTGAATGAGTACTTTTAATGTCTGAATGTAATTTTTCACACATATTTATTGATCCAGTTGTTTTAGTCACTGTTTGTGATTTAACTGTTTTTCCTTCATAAACCACAATGTAATACATACACTGTAACTTCATTGTCACACTGAATATTTTATGTTTCTTTCACAGATATTTTCCCATGTTTTCATGTCCATTTACTCCGTGTACTCCCATTTATTTCAGTGGTTTTGGCATCCTAGAACAGTCTGTATTATCTTCCTTTCCTAAATGGGCTTATATTAAATCCTATTTTGTCAACACCCAGACACAGAAAATTGTTTTGTTACAGATCAATGCTTTCCAGTGTTCTCAGTCCATAAATTTAAAGAGCTTGTTCACATTTGTTCTTTGTTAGTGTTACTACTTTATTATAATGCCATCAACTTTCTGTCAGATATGAACATTTCCTTCCAACTGTCAAGTATTTCCTCAACAGGGACTTAATGGTTTTTTTTCTTAAATCCTTTAGTTTTGACCGAACTATGTGAAGGACCTTGATATGACTTTTATTGTCATTTGGCATCATAAAAACAAATCTGAATTAAATTGAAAACTGTTTCTGTTTGAAGGTGTGAGAGGCTTGTGGAGGAGTGTATGAAGAACATAGAGATCCTGAAGAATGCCTACACCAAGGGCCACCCAGTCCCCAAGTGTCGCACTGAGGAAAGGACCTTCAACACCTTCAAGTCAGCAATGAACCCTTACACTACAATTTAATTCACAAGTGTTGATATTACAAAGTAATAATTTACTGCACACAGTGTGGGGCAAACATAACATCAGCATAACTTTGCAAACAACCAACCACTTCACACTAGAAGTTGTTGAACAGCAAAGCTACTCAAGGGAGAAATAAAGTATAAAGTATTCTAAATGACTTTGAACTACTACTTCTTACTATTACTTTTTTAATACAAAAAGAATTAAAAAAAACAAAAAAAAAAACAAAAAAAAAAAACTGAAATTATAAGAAAAAATAATACTAAAAAAATCACTTAAAAATGAGTCAGTTCAGTTTACTGGTAGATTTCAGGTACTTTGTGTAGTCAAGTTTACTTTTACAGAAAAAAAAAAATCAAAGGCAAAAGTAGTAGTAATAACAGTAGTAACAACTGAGGTCAGTATTATCCTGGTCATAATTGGATCATCTCCTAGATGCTTGAATGTTTAGAGATGATTTATATAGCTGGACACACATGACAAATAATAAATAAATAAAATACCATATATCAACCCTATTACCAACAAACTACTGCAAATTTAATTATATGTGGTTCACTTGCCCCCAACGCTGGTTATGAAACTTGTATATTTGAGTGATTTTCTATTTTAATTTAGGTTTTTAATATGAATTTGGCACTGTGCTTTTATTAATATTTCACTATGTACTGGCATCACAGACTTTGAATAGATTAGATGTACAAAATAATTCCAACTTTTTTTATTTAGTAGAGTATTACTTTCGGCTTTCCTTGTTTGGATGAATCAGAGTGAGTCATTCTGGCTGTGGTCCAGCATCATATGATGATAACAGCGAGGCGATTCTGGCACTGACTCATTCAGCGGTCGGGCTGTTTGGTGTTCAGTGATGAAGCCGGCGCTGTCTGTCACTCATGATGTTACTTCTGATTGACCGTATGTCCTGTTTTGTCTTGTAGAATCTACCCCAACCTGACACCTAATGACCTGATACTCTACATCATCAGAGGCATCAACCTGCCACCTCCCTCAGGTAGGCAGCTCCAGAATAACTAGGCAGTAATGTGTGACATTCAGCCACACATCACATACGTGCACTAACACCCACTGTATCCGTCTGTCTTCAGGTGTCTCACCTAACGATCTGGATGCCAGCGTGAAGTTTGAGTTTCCTTTTCCCAGCTCGGTGAGAATCTTTCTGACTCAGTGAGAAGACTATACTGTGGATGCATCATTCTGTTTTATATCTAGTTTTTAATGGATGCATTTATATATTTTTGTGTGTAGGAGGAGGCTCAGAGAGACAAAACCGGCACAGTAAAGAGCACCAACAATCCAGAGTTTAAAGAGCAGTTCAAGCTCAACATTAACCGAAACCACCGAGGCTTCAAACGAATCGTCCAATCTAAAGGCATCAAGTTTGAAGTCATCCATAAAGGGTAAACACGTGCACACTGCTTATTACTGCTTTTGAGATGTGTTTAATTTGGTACCATTTCAATGAACAAAAACTAAATTTATGAGGGAAACAATAACAGTGCAGAGCAACCTGCGCTAAACTGAACTGGACTAGAAAAATAAAATAAACAAAAAACTACTGCAAACATTACAACTATAATAACTTTCTCCTGTCTGTGTGTTCACAGTGGCCTCTTTAAAACAGACAAAGTAGTGGGCACTGCTCAGCTGAAGCTCGAGGCACTAGACAACCACTGTGACTTTAGAGAGATCATAGAGGTGAGATGGAGGCATGTGGGGTCAAATACATAGACACATGCAGGAAAGGCAGCAGATCTGCTCAACAGTGTGTATGTGTTTATAGGTGATGGATGGACGTAAAGCCACTGGTGGTAAATTGGAGGTCAGAGTGAAACTCAGAGAGCCGCTGTCAGGTGTTGATCTGCAGTCAGTTACGGAAAAGTGGCTGGTTCTTGATCCAGTCTCCCCTCTTTCACCTCCTGAAAGACAAAAAGAAAGGGTGAGTAGAATTACAGTTTTTTTGCCTTCGTATCTTAAATTGTGGGTGAATACAGAAGATTGTAGAGCAAGTGCTTGTGGACATTCATGCAATAATCAGAATTTTAAGCTTTAGGCCTAAAAGTGTTAACAAGTGCTCATACTGTATAATTTTGGGCTGTCCCAGATGAAAGATGACACAATGTGGTATGACCTTTGGTTGTGATTCCAAAACAGCAGTCATTAATTGTAATGTGAGAGAGGTTCAAAGACAATCTGGGATAAAATTCTGAAAGTGTCAGAAATTCAGGATGACCATCTCACTGTGTGACTGCTGCGATGACCTGTGTCCACTAAGCAGCTTATAAGAATGTAGCATGAAAAGACACAATACTCAAGTTGACACTGTCCTTTACATATGCCACCATCAATGTCCAAGCTGCCCTTTTCCTGAGTCACAACTAGGTCTTCATTCTCTACCACCTCATTTTTAGATGTCTTCTTTCTAAGACACATGTTAATGACTGCTCATCCTTGTCTATTAAAATGGTTGTTATCATCATACAGTCAACCCTCAAAATTGATATATTAGATCCATGTCACACAGTATGATTGTAAAAAACTTATCAGACTACTGAAATTTTACAATCTGTTGGCACTTATTAAATATGACTCAGCATGTCTTAAAAATGTGATGTGCTGCTTCCTTAGTTGAAACCCATTGAAAAATATGTGAGGCCGGCTGTGTCTTTTACTAAATCAGTTCCAATTAATTAGTGGAGTTGTATGGAAAGTCATAAAAAAAAACCTCACAAAATTGCTATAAAAAGCCACCATCAAACATTGTCCATCACCTAATATTTATTGTCCTGTTTTCATATCAGCCAAAGTTAAGATGCAGCATGACAGGATCTCAAATCAGTCTTAATTTACATAGGTTATGGTTAACTTACTTTATTATCCCTGTAGGGAAATTCAGTCTCTGCTTTTTACTCATCCTAATACATGCACACACAGTACCTTGCATTCGCATTAGCATATAGCACACACACATTGGGAATAGTGAGATGCCGGTGAAGGCACTCAGGGACCAACTCCAGATCTTTATCAGCATCGTGGTCAGGTGCACCGACAGGAAAATTAACCTGTATTTATGGTGCCTATTTTTTAATGGTGGGGGAAACCAGAGTATCCAGAGGAAACATCTTATGTTTAACTTGTTGAAAGCTGCAGAAATCTGACAGAATGAGAACACAAACGCCCCACATAGGTCCAATCTGGGTTCTGTTTAAACCCTCAAACCCATTATTTAATGTGTTTCTGTTTAAATTAGGCTCCATCTCCACGATCCAAACCCAGAAATGAAACGAGCAGCAGTAATCCCAGCAGGTCTCCTCCTCAGTACAAACTCCACAGCTTCAGCCTCCTCAACTACGACAGGGAAAGGCTGGAGAGAAAGGTACCTGTTTTGTTTGTGTATGTTTGTGTAGTCTAACCCTATCCACAACATCTTGTTTTCTAACGTCTGTAATGGCCTGAAGGCACGAAGGTCTCATCATTCATTATACTTGTCTCTCAGATAACAGAGTACAGAAAAAACAGACGGGATCCCCCATCTGACCTCATCCATCAACACAAGGAGGTCATACACAGACTGCAATGGCAGAAAGCTCAGTTGGAGCGAGCCTCTCCTGCCCTGCTGTCAGGTAACACACCGAGTATCCACAAGCATGTGCATCGCTAACACATACTGTATTCTATGTCTTAGCCTCTCATGCATGTAACCCCATTTTCCCATCACCATATGTGTAGAATATGAAAATGTGCTGCAGCGCTTCGCCCAAGGACTTTCCGACTCTGTCAAGAAATACTCCAGCCAAGGCAACAGGGTGAGTGTGGGGTCGGGGTTGGCTGGTGTTCAAGTGTGACTGTTACTGTGTGCACACGTGTGTATGCGCATGTTCTGTCACATTGTGTTGTGAAGTTGCCATTCTTTTTCTTTTTACAGGACGCCGCTAAGGATGCTCTTGGCAGATTGAAGTTGGTAGAGAATGAGGTAAGGGGTTTTATTTAGTGGTGGAACGTAACTAATTATATTTACTCAAGTACTGTGCTGAAACACATATTTGAGGTACTTTACACCTTTATATTCCACTATATGTGTCATATGTGTGACAGCTCATGTCCTTCCTATCCAGTGAAAACCACATATCTCCAAATGGGTTGATTTAGATTGTTTGTTATAAACTGAAGGATTGAAGCCTCAGTGTGTGATATTCAAGTATAAAATACAACAAACTGCATACTTGTCCACCGTGACCTACAGTCATACAAATAACATGGAAGTCCCTCATTAGAGCCAGTGTTTTTGTCCATTCTGGGCTTTTTAGTGATGGGAATAGTAACTCTGATCCACACTCAAATGAAGTAAGTGACAATGATGGCCCTTGACACTGGGTGACACTTGTAAAATGGAAAAAGGAAGAAGAGGAAGTCTGTTCAAAGCTGATGTAGAAAGACATCTCTCTATAGTTATATGTAAATGGCTCCTTCTAAAAACTATTCACATTTTTTGTGTGATTTTAGACAAATGAAAACATAGTTCTGAATATAATATTGCATTTCTTAAAGAAGCCCTCTATCCCCCTAAGAAAATTATCCTTTTTTAATTTAAATTAACTCTTTAAAACTCCTAGAATCCTAAGTTACTAGAAAATGCATGGTTAGTAAGCTATTAATAGGCCTGTTTTTTCTGAGTGCTTGAAAAATGGTCTTTTTTGAGATACTCGTTTCCCACAGGACAGCAACATTACAAACATATGATGGTCTCATACACTATGATGTAATGCTGGAGAATAAATACACACCTGTGTATATATAGTAATTAAAATGAAGTCATCGTTAAACATCTACCACAGTAAAATGCAATATACAGAATCAGAAATATGAATCCAGTGCATCATATATAATAATAACACACTCACACGAAGCATATTTACTGCATAATGACTACTGTTTTGATAATACATGTTTTTACTTAAGACAGGCTTTGATAGAATATTTTACAGAATATTTACAGAATATTTACTCATAGTGGGGCATTTTGACAGTGTGGTATCAGTGCTTTTATTTAAGTAAAGGATCTGAATACTTCACCCACCACTAGTGTCATGTATTCATTTCATCTTTATATGTTACATCAGCTTCATAGTTACAGTGTTCTCTGTTTACTCCTTTTCTCTCTGCTTTAGCTGGAATCACTAAAAAGGAAACGAACTGGATGAAAATCAAGTGAAGGAGAGGAGATGTGGCTGTAATACTGTTATATCATCTGACATATACAAACACTACAGTGGGTACTTTTAGCATGATTCTCTGATACTCATGTGTGTGACAGATGCATGAAACAACTTTCTCATACTGTCAATCTTCAGTCAACTCCTTGTTACTTGTGGTTGGTTGCCTGCTAAATATCTTTCAATACAGAGGGACAGAGAATTGAAACGAGCATTAAAACACGACTTATTTGCACTTAAACACAACCAACACTACAGAAAACTGCCTCGTGTTCCACTTTACAGGTTTTACTTGGACTCTGCTCATTGTTTTGATTTTAGTCTCTTTTTTTTTCCTCCTTTTTTTTTTTTTTAAGAACTGGTGGTGGAGAGACCCATTAGAAGGTTTACTGTTTTACATGTGACACCAGTGTATGAAGTGACTTGGTGTCTAAAGATGACCAAAAAATGTCTGTATGTGTGCTTGGAAGCATGAAGTGTGTTTAACCAATAGATGGAGGGTTTTTTTAACCCCTTTCCCCATATTTTATGTGTGTAATGAGCTTAATCTAATCTGTCTGCTCCAGTGTTCTCAGATTACAGTAATCTGCTCCATTTGGAGTGGTGTGATATGGGAATAAAAAAGTGGGGCTTTGGGGTGCTGCAGCCTACATCCCATAATGAAGGATTAGTGTTTGTGTCACCAAGGAGACGACTAGATCAGACGTGGAGTCGCCTTTGGGGGCTGGGGAGGGGCGGGAAAGAGGGGGGCATTATCAGCGTACGATGAATGTGTGAGAAGCTTAGCACCATGAATAGATTACTTTTACTTCTTCATCATCGTCTATTTCGTCTTTGTTGTCCTCTTCGTCTTCTACATACTAATTCTTTATACACATTCATAGATTATTCAGATTGACTGCTCCTCTTGGATTTTCTTTACACTCTTAAACAATGTTAAATCCATTGTGCTGTGGATGAGAAAATAATTAGCATCTGCCGCATCTGTGAGATGCACACTTTATTTTCTACAGTTTTTGATATTCTACAGTACATGCTATTTATCCTAAACATAATCGGCCTCACTGAGCTCTGCAGCAGCAGTAGGCGCACATTGGATACTGAATAGTCTGGCCACAGAATGACAGCCCAGTGTGTCAGAATGCCTGGATAATTGCTCTTTTCTATTTCTGTTTTTCCATAGAAATCCTTGTCACAGACGTCCCTGTCATTCCTCTCTACCTTACAGTGTTTTGGACAATTAATTCATAATCCAGTAAAACTAGTGAGAAAAAAGTGGATTCCATCTTGAAATTGCCTTGAAATAAATAATCCGCCACAACCGTTCTAAAAGTACAAAGACTATAACAGTGATCTGACACACACGTCACGATGCTGTCGTGTTTTGTCAGCTCTGCTAATACGTTGAACAGATGTTTCTTTCTGTATGTTTGACAACCAGCAGCTGCAGAGGACAGTAAATTCCGTTAATGTGGATTCACACTAATCACATGCTGCCAGAATGTAGCAAAGTACTTTAAATGAGCCTTACTGTATGTTAATATCTGACCTGTTAATGCAGACTGGATCTGTTGACTCCACTAACAGTGTTTTGGTCATGTGACACAGTGGAGACACTTGTTTGCTCTAATCCAGACTCAGCCTCTCTCCCATTAGCGAATAATCCTGACTTCATGTAGTCTGATAGAGTCCTTCTCTCTTTTTTTATTTAAATCTAAATAATACCTATCTAAACATTATATATTTGGACCTTCTAGGACTGATATGTTTTTTGCATGGACATGGCAGTGGACAGATAAATATAAGCTTACATAGTAACTCTATCCATTAACTTCATGTTGAATGGCACTTTATGGATTATGACGTATATTTGCAACTTTTAGGTCCATTACTACAAAGCATTTCCTGATGCATGCTCTTCAGTGAACGTCAGGTCTTTTTTTGCACTGCTTATGGCAGCCATTGACTTCCTGAGAGGTTAATTAAATATAGACCTTAAAAACACTTACTCTGCACTTAAAACTCGCTTAATCTGAGAAATCCATTACAGAGGACATCACTTGGATCATGCACTAGTGCAGTTAATGCAGACTTTATTGCAAAGGATTAAAGGTTTGTGGCTGCCTGGAAGGTGAAAAACCTGAAAAGCAGTCACCTAATGTTTAGATGTTTATTAAAATATATATGATACAAATAGGCAGGTTAACATAGGATCATCTATTTGTACTGTTTGTATGGGCAGAGTTTGGTTCCAATAGCGAATCACAGCTAATGTCAACTGGAATTACTAAACATAGAGAAAATATTGCTCCAATCTAGATTTAGTTAGCTTGTGTGATGGTATAAAGGTTGAAGTTAAAATTGTAGTAATGTGATTTATTACTTTGATGGTCAGCGAGCCCAATTTATTCATATATTTCTTTATTTTTCTTACATTTCTATATTTCTTAATTTGATGTGAATGGAGCTCAGTGGGGAGTAAATATTATAGTGGATAGTTTGAAGTGATTTGACTTTAATAGAATCTGGATAATTATGTAACTGAACTGCAAAGATTTAAAAGTGATTAGTGATTATGCAACCTCAATCTCAAAGCAATACATTAAGATTAAGGATGCTTAATATGGATCAACTTCTGCTGATATTCATGATTTGTTAAACATCCTATCAGCGCTATTTTATCACCAAAACTGATCTAGTGATGAAGCTGCAGATTGTAACCAAGTGAATGCTTACAATCCCCGATGGTGAAAACAAAACACTTAAGTTTGTTGTTAGTCATGTTTTTTTTTTTTTCTCCATTCTGGATGTTTTTGTTAATGTTTTTGCAATAGTGCACCTTAACACTGATTCAACCAGTTCTGTCAAACGCTCATTCGGAGTTACAGTAGAAACATAGTGGTACAACATAATGGACATGGAATAAAAATGTAATTATCACTATTATATTTTGACATTTAGATGTTCTTAAATCCTCCAATTCAACCATTATCGGGTCAAAGATTATTTTTCAACTTGTGTTACATTTTTTTCCAGCATCTGCAGCTCAAATTTATTTGCCTTCTAAAAGTTCTTTATCAGTTGACCTCTCATTTGCGATTTGTAGTAAATGGACCTAAAAGATGCAAAACCCCTGGTACGATGTCGACTAAACGGCTTTGGATTTTTAAGACTGACCCTGGGTTCCAGCCCCCGTGCGTCTGTCTCTTGCCCTGTGTCACCGTAAACACACAAACTTGTACACACACTCCTGCCACATCGCCCCACTCCTCCAGTACCCTCGTGGGCTCTGAGGCTGTTCCGTTGTCATGACGACAGGCTCATCAGCATTCAGTTGTGGTTGTTGGATGGTCAGGGCCCGAGCAGAGGGACATATTGTTAAAGTTTGTCCTGCTGGCGACCCCCCCCTCCCACACACACACACACACACACACACACACACTCCCTCTCACTTTCTTTTTGTTATGCTTTGGTCTCTTTTCTGTCTTTTTTTTATTTTTTTTTCCCTGTAATCTAGCTTTGCTCCATTTTAAATAAGTCTGGTGGATCCTTTCGTTGAAATTTTTGTCCTGATTAGCAGCAGTAAAACTATTCATGTGGGCTTGGGCAACTGCTATTTTTTTAAACCCATTAAGTCATGTAATGGCAATCAGTATAAATGTAATATTTGTATACAGTAAATTTACAGCATTATATTTGCTTTGTCTCTATTTTTAAGTGTAAGTCATAATTTGTCGAAACAAAAATGGGAATGTATGAAGGCCTGATTGTTAAGGCTTTACTATCTTATGTATAAGATGGCTGTTAATATGAATAAAATGGTGAAAGAAACAAATGGGTTTGTGTCATCATTGTACTGTAGTCTTTATCAGGTGGTTTTAGAGTGGTACTGTTTTTTGTTTTTTTCCTGAGGGTATGGAGATATCTGACTGACTGAGCAGTCAGAGGTGCTATGTAGAACATGTGAAATGACAATCCCTATTTTTTTGGGATGACTTTGGTTTTTTAATGTTTGACTTGGCAAAAAAAAAATTATCAGTAATCTGTATGTGTCCCTTGAAAACTAAGCAAATACATGGAAATCGCAGCACAGCTCACAAAAATGACAATATGACTCCTTGGGCATCTATGGTACAGTAAGTGTCCCACTTTGTGAGGACCTGCACAACATTATCCTCTGTCCTTCATCCCACATAGAGATGATGTCCCTCATTTTAGGTTCAGAGAAATTAAACTCATACTTCCATTCAAAAACATTAACTGGATTTTCAGAAAATCTGGAGAAGGAGATGTGAATTTATACACATTTCTATTCATTAATATTAATGTCAGTGTGATGAATGTCCTGGTTATAGATGACTAGTTACTCTGTTAAAATGTATTACCCTCTTTTCCATTACTTCATCTGTGTAATGACTCTCATTATATTTGATTACTTTTCTGACAAATTGAAACTGGATGGTGAAGCTGGAAAGTCCTTAAAAAAAAAAACTCAAAGAATTCTAGAGTAACATTAGGGACCCTTTCTGACACTGTAAGGAAAATATGCTTGATATGTTTTCTTCATTGTGGTTTCATGTTATGAAATTTGATTTCTCATTCAACTTTTTATTCTTTTTTTATTTTTATAATAAGCTTTATTCATCAAATATGTAAGCACATACAAGGTCAGCGGTTGATGTCTCTCTAGATAAATATGAATCTTTTATGTCGGAATTATAAAAAAAGAATGATACATCTACCAAAAAAGCAAATACCAGAAGCAAATCAACAGAAAACAGCCAAAACAAAAACTAAAATTTACTCTATTATACAGAAGAAATACTTCATAGAAATTTTGTGTTTTAAACCATAATTTTAGTGTTATTTACACATCAAAAAAGGAGTGAGAAGATGTAATTGCTTCTTTAATCCCACTCAAATTTAATTAAAAGTAGAATAAAAAAAACCTCTGTATACATGACATCAGAGGTATCTGTTTCAGCAGAGGGAAGCGAAACAATGCCAGGTAGTCTGAAGAGGCAAACTGGACTTGAAGCTTTTTACACTGAAACAAAGAGAAAACTGGAGTTGTCATTATTTATAGGTTATTATGATAGAATTTTACTGGTCCCACTCACTTGAGATTGAAATGGGCTGTTTTGCGGCCCCTGAACTAAAATGAGTTTGACGCCTTCGATTATTAATATTTTCAGCGTAACTTTTGCATTTCATAAATTCAACCAACGGACCGGATTGGAATCCTACGGACGGGCCAGTTTGGTCCGCGGGCCGTATGTTTGACACCCCTTTAGTAGAGCTTGAATATTAAAACCCAAATTGAATACGTCTTGACACTGTTCGGAGTTTATTTATTGGATCTAAATGTAAGTGCGTTTCACATAAAGACACGTTTGGTTAGTCGGGGTGCCTGTGCTTCTTGGAACAATAACCCAGAACAGGAACAGACAGATGTGTTCTCTCTGTTGTTGGAGGGGGAGCGTTGCTCTTATGCTAATTTTTCGTCTTTGAATGTGAAATTTACCCCCTTGACAAAAGGGGGTTCGGGATGGGAGAGAGAAAGAGAGTGGGGGGTGGGATAGCGCACACAGGCAGATCCACGGTGGAGGGGTGTTTTGGAAAAATTGGACACCCGGCGAAGACTCGGGTGGGCGTGGCCAGGGAGACGGGGCTTCCTGCTCGGCTGGACACGTGGTTCCGTGTCCGCCTGCCTGTCTGTCAGCGTGTGAAGGTTTCCAGCCCTTCTTCTCTCACTCCTTTCCCTTTTATCCTCCTGTGCTACACACCAGACCTTCACCTCTTCTCACTCCTCCTCCCTGTTCCAGCTACACTTTTCCTTCCTGCTTTGTGTGTGTGTTTGTTTTGGTTTTTTTTTTCCTCCGGACCGCCGACAGCCAGGCCGCGGTCACTTCAACGAGTGTGTGTGTGTGAGTGAGAGAGAGAGAGAGAGAGGGAGGGAGAGAGAGAGAGAGAGAGAGAGTGCGCCGGTCCATCCGTGTTATTTCCCCCCTTTCCGTCCCTCCCAACCCTTTTCGGTCATGACGCTGGAGGCGATCCGCTACCGGGCCGGGTCTCTGCAGATCCTCAACCAGCTGCTGCTGCCACACCAGACGGTCTACGATGAGATCCGGTCTGTGCAGGACGCGTACGAGGCCATCAAGTCCATGAAGGTAAGCAGGCTCTGTCTTTATTCAGCCCCTCTCCTCCTCCTCCTCCTCCTCTCGCTGCTGCTGCTGCTACTCTTCACCCACTTCCACGCCGTCCTGCGTACCAGCTGCGTGTGGACGGATCCCTGTTTGTGCATGTGTTTTCTTTCATCGGCTCTTTGTGTTTCCTCCTGCGCGCATGTGTCTCCATATGCACCGTCGGCCTGTATTTTTGTTTTGGGTTGGTTGGGGGGGGGGGGCACCTGCAAAACCCGCCAGCCGTGCATGCACACCCCCACACCCACCCCCCACATTACAAAAAAAAAATCACCCTTTATTTCTACTTAGTGAGCGCTACAAAGTGTGTATCCGCACACAGCTACCCACCCATGAAACGTGCCCCCTCCTCCTCTTTCTTTGGAGATTATTGATGAATTATTAATGACCTTTGCCAGGGTTTTTGTTCGCGTTTTTGGTCTTCTGCTGCACTCAGTGGCACCTTTACTTGATTTCTCCCTCTATACTTGAAGCTCTGGCACACAAAGGTGTTCAGATTGCAGACTGACCAAGTTTTTTTTAATCAGGACACATTTGGAGATGTTCATTTCAGAGGAGGTGAACAGAAATGCCCTCTTTTGTCCTCTCAGATTCACAGCAGCTGCACCTTTGATCCCTGTGTCTGAGAGGCAGTGAAGGAATGTACTAAAAGCACAGGATGATGTCATGATAATAAAACCTAATGCCAGACACAGAAATGAGTCCAGCACACAGATGATATCATCTTATGTGGTCGACATCGTGACCACTTTTGGCTCAATGATCTCACTTACTTAAAACTCTGTAGTGAAAAGAGGAGAGAAGCTGTAGGAACCTGGCACTGATGCCTAAAAGCTGAGGGACCACCTCCGTGATGTGTTGATAATGTTGACGACTAACGCCTCCCTCTCTTCCTCTCCTCCAGGTGCGAGGTGCTCCTGCCATCGCCATCGTCGGCTGCCTCAGCCTGGCTGTGGAGCTGCGAGCAGGTGCCGGTGGTGACGACCCTGTGACCTTTATCCGGGAGTCTTTGTGTCACCTTACCTCTGCCAGGCCCACTGCCGTCAACATGGGCCGCGCCGCCCGTGAGCTGATGGAGTTTGCTGAAAACGAGAGCATGGAGAAGAACTCGGAGCAGCTCAGAGAAAGGTACAAACAGAAGAAACACTTTAGTCACTCTCTGTGGGGAACATCGATGTAGAACTACACAGCATATTAACACCAGTACACAAGAACATATGTAACGTGTGTCCTCCACAGACTGTCAGCTCATGGTTTAGAGGAGAAATTGATGTCTCTCTAAGACCCAAACATGCAAAAATTAAAAACTGATAAAATCTACATATTTTTACTGATGTTTTTATTGTAAGAACAATCACAGTTTCTGGTTCATGTTCACAATAAGGGATAAAGTCCTGCAAGAAGCATCTGAACTGGGGACACCAGCATAGCAAAACGGAATGCTCTTCTTTTTCTGAATTAACTATAATAGATTCACATATAATTTCTACAAATGAACAACCTATTAAAAAGAGAAAGTCTATAAGTTACAGGTGGATTATAGGGAGGTTTGACACCACAAAGTTAAACAAACTGACCTTCAGGCCCAGTACAGTGGATTGAGTCAGTATGTAGAGGTGTATTTTATGAGCAATGATGTCTGAAATAATTAACATATTCTTACATATATACAACTTGAGTGCTGCCCACAAGAACACTCCAACAACTGGCGATTATGTAACAATAACTAGGGATTTGTAGAAATATTCATTTAGTCAAAACAGTGAGTACTGTTGATGTCTTTTTAATTTATTTTTTAAAGAGTTGACTCATTTTTGTTTGGGGTTAGAGGACATCTATTTTACTCCATAGAGATGTGAACCTAATGTTTATGGTGGTGTTTCTGCTTCACTGCTGTTAATGTTAAAAACAGTGTTCAAAATGTTTTAACCTGTTAAATCCTGGGTCTTTTTTTTTCATTCATATAAAACCAAATTATGATCAGAAAACAGCAAAGGTAAAACAAAATTCATAACCATTGCTTCATAATGCAACCTTTGTTTCTGCATCGGAGTCAGCCAGGTGTAAAAGGGTACAAAATTCATTGGTCTACTTATGGTTCACCCACTCTTTGTTTGGTCATTTTTTTTGTTGCTATTTTAGTTTGATTGGAGCGCACATGTTAATGATGTCACAGCTAAACAACTTATATTGGCAAATTTTTCAACTGCTGAAAGTAAATAAAATGCCTGTCCCTTACGATAACTCTAATGTCACATTTACATGTCACACATTTTAATGTCAAAATGTGAAAATAACATGCTCTGATGTTACAAGCCAAGCACTGGGGTTTACCTGTCAGCACCACAGTTACTACAAACAGTACTTTCATCTGCAGGAGTTCTCCAAAAGGTCTGTTTTCATCAACTTAAAACTATGAATGTGTGTATATGAAATGCCAATGCATAGAAAAAGCGATGTTTGGAACATACCTGTGTGGATCAGGCCTGTTTAAATAAAACACCACTAACAGGAGGGGCTGATTCTTTTTTTTTTTTTTTAAAGCTCAGGTCTCCTCATGAGCTCTCCTTAAGTAACAATTCTGGGAAAACTTGTGTGCATGGCACTTAAATTAAGTTGGAAAACAGTAATTAAGTTAAGGAGGAGTGATTGATTGTGGCCTAAAGTAGAAGCAGATGAGTTCTTTAGTTCTTGTTACATCCACATGCAGTTCAACATTTTGACTGATTACACAGACTGTCTGAATTTAAATAGTGTTTTGATCTGTTTGAGGAAATTGAAAATTCCAAGGCAGCTCTTTCTGAGAAAATGGACAACATCAGTATATGGATGTGATCTATAAAATCATTTTTGCAGATCAGTTAATAACTCACAAATACAGCCATACAATTATCCAGAACAAACTCTGAATGATCAGGGTGTCACTGCACAAATGCTCATGTTGTCTCACAGAGTGCAGATTAGCAATGTTCTGTTATTTGAAACAGAAAAACTACATCATGTATTAACTTAAAACTATGTCTAAATAAGTGTTAAACTGCATGTGGATGTAACAAGAACATGCAGTCAGCCTGTGAAGGAATCTGTTGCTAACTCATGTCCTAATACAGAGCTGCTGCTGCTGCCACTGCTGCTGCCATGGCACTTCCTATCTCAACACCTCTTATTGGTGCATCTGTAAAAAGGTTGTGAAAGTTATCAGATCTGATGTGAAGCGCAAATTGGAAAGCTCCCCGTTATTTTTGTTTCACTGTGATTTAATTGCTGGTGGGTAAATGACACATTTAGAGTTTGGTTACTTTTACAGTCAAATCCAGGTTTACTGTCAATTCCACAGAACATGCAGGGAAAGAAAATGCTGTTTTGTTGCAAACCAGAGTGTTAAAAACAATCTAAAGAGTTGAGGGTCAGCAGGACTATCATGTAGACATGCATATTATCAGGAAAGAAGCAGGTTGTGGGTGATTGGATTCAACTTGAAAAGTGCAAATTTGTAAAATGTACCAGGATTTGGTGAATCAATAAGTGATATTAGAGTTATTCTGAGCACTAAAACGTGTTTTCTGAGCTGTAGACTGAATTTATTGACTTGCTTGTACTGAAGTGCATCAGTGCTGGTGATAATAACCATAGAAATTGACAAATATATGGGAAAAACTGAATTTTCTGGATGAAAACAGCTCACCTTTCCACTTCCTGTTCTTTAACCCTCCGTCCTTGGTGGCGAAGCAGTCAAATATTAGGTATGAAAAGAAAAAAAAAAGACGAATGTCACAGCTTCTGGTCAGACTGGTTCAGACCTCCTTATCCTTCCATCAGATTCTGCCAAACTTTGTTCATGTTGTTCTGAAGCTGTTTATCCTTTTATACTGACCTACCACACATGGTGGCAGAGATTTGTAAAACCACCTCCTCGATTGGTGAATTTGTCAGTTTCAATCCAAAATAACTTATTAAAATACTACAGTGACGCAACACAGACTGCAGCACTGTACCTTACATTGGGTAAATCTGGTAGGTTTAATGGCACTTAACACCGTCAGTTCCCCTGAGGAAGCACAAAAAAATGCAGTGAAAATAATCTAAATACAGTGCACACATAAATGGGTATTAAGTTTTCTGTGGGTCTTTTATTAGGTGGAAAAACCAGCACAAACTAACCCTTTCAAAGCAGTGCACATGTATCTTCACTTCTTTCTGTATGGAATTGGATCAGTCCTTTGACCCTCCGCTTGTGCTACATAATTCAGGGTTCCTGCAGGGTCTAAAAAAGTCTTGAATTTCCAAATCTGCATTTAATACCTTAAAAAAGTCCTTAAAAGGTGTTATATTTGATATGGTAGACTTGATAAACTTGTTCACTGTATTGTGTTTAAATGTGTCTGGGAAATAGTTT
Source organism: Apogon hyalosoma (assembly GCA_037367295.1). Lineage (NCBI taxonomy): Eukaryota > Metazoa > Chordata > Actinopteri > Kurtiformes > Apogonidae > Apogon > Apogon hyalosoma. The sequence goes on along the minus strand of JAPQRP010000001.1, from coordinate 17,767,927 downwards.
GGACATACTCTACTCAGTTCCAACCTGACAATTTCTATTGAAATTTGGAACCATTTATCACTAACTTTGGAGCCCCCAGTGAGAAATGACTCGGAACAATGGGAATCAAGGCACTGGAGTAAATAACTACATTTTCCTAAATTGTAGGAGTCAGAAATTTTTGCCAGTATGGCTGTGAAATTGGAATTAAATTCTGTTCTAAGTAGTCTTAAAAAGGTCTTAAATTTAGCTTGTAGAAACCTGTAGGAACCCTGATAATTGGTTTAATCCATCTTCTGTCAATTGTTACCAACCAATAGGCACTCTGGAATCACTAAGGCTATTCCAGTTTTGTCTGTAGAGGTCTGAGTAGAGACGGGAGAGAAATACTGTAAACCTGTTGAAAATGTGATGTCACCCTGGACAAGAACTGTTTTACTGCACGGCATGAATAAAAAAGAAAAAACAAATTAATATACAGTATGTAAATATGTGTTTTTAGTAATATATGATATAATGTTCTATATATTCTAATGAAGCATGATACATAATATGAAGTCCATTATTCTGCCCATTTGAAACATTAAGTGAAAAGAGAACAGCAGACAATATTTATGCTCAAAAAACAGTATTACAAAATACACTTTTAGACGGGTTTTCCAGATTTACCTAATATTTTATTCATAAATTCCACTACTTTTGTGAAGTGGACTTTGGTAGACCTATTTCAAGCACCAGATCACCTAGTTCTAATGAGTGTGAGTGTGTTTTCACAAGAGCTTTGAACATTTCCAAAAATCAGATGTCAGATTTTCCATATTTGTGCTGAATTATCTGTTTCTACAGTGCTTTAGGACAAAAATAGGCCACAGTGTACACAAAGCTCAGATTGTTCTGAACATTTTGATATAAAACACTTGAGTATTACATTATTTGCAAGTACCTTAAATGGGTGAATTTTCTGAACGCGTGGAAAAATTGAGAAAATCCCCTTAGACCTGGAGACTACAGATGTAGCGTATGACACACTGAAACTCGCTACAGGTAATATACCATGGCATTTTACTATTGCCTGATATCATTTGATGAAGTTCAAGGAGAGAGAGAGGGAAATTAGAGACACAGTATGAATTGTAATTAATTGGAATACTACAGATATTTCCATTGTCTGTTAATATGTATTTTTCTCAATGAATTGTTTGGTCTGTAAAATATAAAACTAGAGGAATAAGATAAAAGATAAAAAAAAGATAAAATTTTGGAAAATGTTAACTATCCAAAAGCCCAAGTTCACATCCTCAAATGTATTGTTTGGTTTCATGGTATTTGCTTTACAGTAACATAGAAGTGAGGAAACCAGAAAGTACTTACATATAAGAAACTATAATACTATAATAACTATAATATAATAATAACAATCTGTACATATTTACGTTTTTATCTTTGTTGAATATCACTGCTCATTCAGCATCAGTTCAGGTGCTGATGGTTATAAATAACAGTCAAATGGATAAAAGACATACATATATTATTTTTTATCTTAATAAAAAAAAAAGATTCAAATTGTTTTGTTTTTTTTTAACTGTTCAATACGTAGTTGCAGCTCTGCTTTTTAAACTTTGTGTATGAGTTAAAATGTGCTTTTCTGCAGAAATCTGTCTTTTTACAGGGTTCCAGCTGGGTCTTAAAAAGTCTTAAAAGTCTTGAATTTACAAATTTGCATTTAATACTTTTTTAAAAAGTCTTTAAACTGTATTACATATGATATGGTTGGTCTTAAGTTATGTTGCCATAAACTCATTGGCTATATTGTGTTAACGTGTGTGTGGAAAATGTCTGAGCTGCAAAGAAAGTAACGTTATTCTACTCAGTTCCACCCGTTCCAACCCGACAAGTTACACTGAAATTAGGAACCAATTATCACTGATTTTGCGGCTTCTGGTGAGAAATCACTCAGAACACAGGGAATTGAGGAGTAAATAAATACATAAGCATAGATTCACAAATTTTTGCCAGTATGACAGTGAAATAGGCATTAAGTTCTGTTCTAAGTAGTCTTAAAAAGGTCTTAAATCGAGCTTGTAGAAACCTGTAGGAACCCTGGTTTATACACATCAAGGCATCTCTTTTATAAAAAAAAAATAGAAAACAGTTGGCTTTAGTGACAGCTGTGAGAAACTCAGGGAATAGTGTTAATGTTTTCAATGTTTCTATGACCTGAGAAACAATTACAAAAAAGTCCGAAACATACAGTTTTCACCCCTTGGCCGACTGGCCAAAGGGGTATTGTGCTCTGTCTGTCCGTCCATCCTTCTGTCCGTCCGTTGGTCCATTCCGGCCAAGGGGTATTAGTGTGCAGCACGTTATGTTTTTTGTAGCCTTTGTGTTAATTAAATCAGTGGCAGACATGTCCCCTTCTCAAATTCCCTCATCCTCTTTTCTCTTACAGTGTAATTGCCTGGATCGAAGACATGCTGGAGCGCGACGTCAATGACAACAAGAAGATTGGTAACTACGGCGCCCAGCACATCCTGTCCGGCGTCCCTAGGGACTCTGTTACTGTCCTCACGCACTGCAACACTGGCTCACTGGCCACAGCTGGATATGGAACCGCACTGGGTAAGACCTGCAGTGGATACGTAGGAAAGTGTTTGCTGTGTAACTGTAAGACTGACACGGCCCTTTGTGTCTGGGCGTAGGTGTGGTGCGAAGCCTCCATGCGCTGGGCAGGCTGAAGCGCGTTTATTGTACAGAGACGCGGCCGTACAACCAGGGGTCCAGACTGACGGCGTATGAGGCGGTCGCCGAGGGAATCCCGGCGACACTCATCACAGACAGCATGGCGGCCCTCACCATGAGAGAAATGGACATCACAGGTGTGTGTTTGTCTCATCCAGGAAGATCTGAGCGCAGAAATGAAACGTAATATTCAGAATTCTGTTTTTATAAGTGTACAGTCACCTGAAAATAATAGTCACCCTCATCCACCATGTTTGTAGACTTAATCTGTTCATGCATGGTGTAATTGAAGCTTCAGTTGAAATTAATATTAACAATAATTACTCAGTTACTCCAAAGTAGCTGATCCAAAGTCCAAAAACAAAATTTCTACAGGGATTGATTGTTTGATTAATTCATATTTTTTTTCTACACGATCAGATAAATTATATTACTACTTATGGGTAAAATTTGCAACAGTTACATTTTAGATTAAGTTTTCTTAAATACATCTTTATCTTTATGTCAAGAGGCCTTTGGACACTGTGCTAAAAATATATTAATCAGGTGTACTTCAGAAAAAAGTCGACTGTAATATATGCATCTCACTCAAAATAATCCAATTAGACACATTATTTGTTTGGGAGTAATGATCCTATGCAGTTTTATAATAATTCATGCATGACAGAGTTAATATCCCCTCAAGCAAAAAGCTTAGAATGAACAAAATAAACTGACTCTTACAAAGGACTGTTTTTTTGTCATTTTGGGAGTTCTCAAGCTTTTCACTACATCTTTTCAGCTTTTCTACAGCTGGAACAGCATTAGCTCAGAAATGCAGCGAACATCAACATTCAACCAGCTTCCAGCACATGCAAATCTTACATATTGGACCTTTAATAAGACACTCTTGCTGATAATGTATTCTTAAAGGGGACTGTGTGTGTGTGTGTGTCTCGGGCATCACACAAAATCTGGAAAGAGCTGACTCCTGTTGCTTGGCATACTTATGTACTTTTGGTCAAGGAACAGACTAGCAAAAACAGCAAGTTGATAGGACCAATATTTTGGGGGATACTAGTAATTTTGTAATACAATAGCTTTACAATCAAGTTGCCAACACTTAGAACAATGGTGTAACTTTAAATTTAGGCGGTGACTGCTGGACAGATGCAGTGCAGCACGCATGAATACACAACAAATATCCGTGCTGAGGGACCAGGATGTTGCTCCTCAGGGTCAGGAGGGCGCAGTATCCTGCCCCCAGTATTGACAGTGATGAAGTCCAGGAGGTGGAAGATCTTTACCCAAAAGTCAGCTTTCCCCAGCATTAAAACTACCACATCTAGAACCCACGGTTCCCCACAGGTCAATGTGCTACTGAACTAATAAACTTATAACAAACTAAATCAATGGTTTGCATAATATTCTTGCAGTGTATTAAACCCGTTTGTCTGAGTCAAAGTGCAGATCTCAAGTGCAAAACATCCAAATACACATTGGATGTTGTGGAAATGGTTGTAATTTGAATCTAAAATACTGATAAGATGAGCATAAAGCCTGAATAAAACGTACACACTTATTTATTCTGCCCCAGGTCAGGTTTAATGCCTCTCCTCCCATAATTTCAGACATTGTAGACCTTTAATATTAAAACCTATATTTAAGAAGACTCTTTCTTGACTGTCTCTCCTTTCAGCTGTGGTGGTGGGTGCAGACAGGGTGGTTGCCAACGGCGACACAGCCAACAAGGTGGGCACCTACCAGCTGGCCATTGCCGCCAAGCACCATGGGATTCCCTTCTACGTGGCCGCACCCAGCACGTCGTGTGACTTGAGCCTGGAGAGCGGCAGGGACATCATCATCGAAGTGCGCCCCTCAGAGGAACTCACCAGTATAAACGGAGTCCCAATCGCTGCCCAAGGTACACGTTTTAAAAAAAAAAAAGAAAATGTTTTAATGTGTTAAGCATCCTGCTACATTAGAGTGGTGAAAGAAATCTCCAGTTACATATTATTAGACCTTAAAATTGTGATAAAATCAGCAGGATTCTGTGAAATGGTGAGTGTTAAACCCACATACAATCATATGTTTCAAGCCTTAAATACTACAATGAGTTGAAAATTAGATGTTCCATCAGGTGTCCTTAATAGACTTGCACAGTACTCCATTAAGGACACTAGATGGAACTTGAATAATTCAGAGCCAGAGGACATAGACCTGCTCTACAGCCATACTAGTCATTACTGACCAGTATAACCTGTAACGTATCTGCCAATAGGAAACTCACTGATCCTAGTGCACTTTATTTTTTGCAAAGATAGAGTGTCTGGGGCAGTCGGTAATAGTCTGACCGATTTGTGTTTTCAGTGACTGATGGCAATTACTTTGAGAAAGAAAGCAGATATCGCTTATATGGTTTTAGAAATAATTCACTGGTCTATAGTATTTTAGAAATTATCTGCCTCAGAGATTAAATGTGCTAAATCTTACATACATTAATAAGATAAGTTGGGAAAACAAATGACCAACATGCTGGGTAGCTGATGTTTTCAATTATTATATATGATAAAATGTTATTACATATAAATTGGTTTATGTACATTTATACAATAGATTTATAAATATTCCACTAGAAATAACCTGTAAATTTCATGCATTGTAATGTGCAGACATTGTTTTGAAGTAGATCTGGTAGCTCTGAGACAAACATTCCTTTTGAGTAAAACCCATTCTGTCATTAATTCTCAACATTTCACATTTTGACGCAAGACTTTATCTTGTCTTGGACACTACAGATGAGCAGCATTTTTTCCTTACTTTTTCTTTATTAGCGACTCAAACATGGTAAAGTTTCACTACTTTTATTCTGGGGGCATTTTACTTGTAGACCAGTGACTAGTCCACTGTGACAAAATAATGAAAAGTAAACATTTTCATAAATCTATTCAACCACATTAGAACCGTTTTATCTTCTGGAGGGTTGCCTGGTTTCTGGAACCTGTCCCAGTTAACCATTGCACCACCGTGCTGCCCCATGTGTCATAAATGTGACTGTAAAACCATTAGGGTCTCCCTGTGTATAAACATGAGGATCTAATAAATGTATGAAAAATCAGAAAACACATGAAATATTTGATTTACAAATTTAATTAAGAAATAAGTTGTGTTTAAATCAATGACGCCAACATTAGCATCTGATGTTTAAATTCAAACTAGACACTAACAAATATCCATGATAGAGTGCAGTTGAATTGAATTTCGAAAAGATCCCACAGGTGATGTAATAATTATTTCCATAGCTGTATAGTGGTGATATCATATTGTTATCATATCCATTTAGCTTGGCTTTTCTACTAACCCTTGAGGGAAGTATCTGGTTCTTAAGCTGTAAGAAGAATTAAAAACAACACAGCTGGGAATATAGATAGAAAATGGGATGGGGATAGTAAAACAAATCACTTTCCAATCACGTAACCAGTCTGTAAAAACCACTGTCTCTTTATTCTATTTAAAGCGTTAACAAACACGTGGATTTGCGACACCACAGAAAAATGTGCTAGTAACCACCCAGGCAACTACATAAAATAATAATTTAAAATTGTGGAAAAAAAACAATCTGTATTCTTGTTATGATGTGCTGGGGTGTGTCTGCTGAAGACACTTTAATATGCACGTTGAGTACCACCCTAAGTCGAAAAATGGATCCTTCATCTAGTGGTTCTGTAGGACTTTACCAGAACCTGAATCCAACCAGGACCAGAGGACACTGGCCTACCCCAGAAACAACATCCTCCTTCTCATTCTGCAACAATGCTCATTTTTGCTCCTATTTTTGCTGCATATATTACTGACTAGCACATCATCACCTTGCTGTAGCAGAGGTATAAACTAAATAACAAGCTGGAGAACCAGTGTTACTGATGCATTACAACTTTTTGTACAGAGTCCAGAACAAAAAAAGATTTAAAAAACATTGTACTGTGGAACATTCAGAAATTATTTTGAGAATTTTCCCCCCTTGGGGGATCAATAAAGTACATCTTATCTTATCTTATCTTATGCTATTCATTGCCAATGTATGACTGATTTCATGTGACCATTACAGGAAATAGTGAGTCACTTTAACCAGAATGACTGAGAATCACTAAATGTGTTAAATGTTATGTACAATAATAAGATGAATTGGAAAACAAATGCCAAAAGTGTTGGTTAGCTGATGTTTTCAACGTATATGATAAAGTGTTTTAACATATATTGGTTTATGTACAATTATACACTAGATATAAGATTATAAATCTTCCACTAGAAATAACCTGTCAAGTGAATGTATTGTAATTTGCAGACAGTGTTTTGAAGTAGATCTGGAATCTCTGAGACAAACATTCCTTTTGAGTAAAACCTATTTTATCATTAATTCTCAGAATTTCACATTTTTGCCCTTTATTATTGACTCAAACTTGGTAAAAAAAATAAATAAATCACTACTTTGAATCTGGAGCTTTTTACTTGTGGAGCAGTGTGTTTAACAGCAGGTCCTGTTTTAACAGCAAAGACCAGGTGGTTTAACTTGAACAAATCAGCTGTCTGTGTTGTTTCAAGCAGTGCAAAATGAAAGCTGCATCTGACTGTATATCTGGGTTGAAGCCTAAAACTCTGAGAATTAGTTTAGTACATGATTGACAGCTATGGAGGGAGATGGATGAGTGTGACCTGCTTCAACAACGTCCATCCAAAGCTGTGAGAGCTCAGACTCGGGGACGTTACATGTACATCATACATCTAAGTGACAGAGACATGAAGTGTGATTTTCTATTTGAAAGTTTTGGGTTTGTTCATTTTATCACTTTTAGCCTTTTCTGGGTTAGGGAGGGGTGTTGTATCCAGTCATGTTCAAAGACAAGGCAAAAGTAATTAATATTGGACAAACAAATCAATTTGTTTCTGATATGGTTTTTCCACAAAAATGTTCAAATGTTCCTTATTAGAAAACAACAGATTTTACAAATGCTGATTTCTAAAAGTTTACCGTAACTACAGGAGACTAGATGATTCTGAAACCTCCATGACTTCAGTGTTTGACCAGTGGTGACTATATTTTCAGGTCACACTTGTACACGGTGTCAGTGGATCCTTAGAGATCTGAAAAAGTCTTTAATGTGATTGTCCTACACATTATCCTTATCCTTTAATTATCCTTAAAATTGATAATTAATCCTTAAATCTGCCACTGAACGTTTTTGTTTTTTTTTAATTCCAGACACAGGAAATGATATTAATATATTTGCTTTGGAAATATTTGTAAAGAATTGGTGTAATTAGTGTTAAGCATTTTATCCTAATGGAAATCAGAATGAGTGGAACCACCAACAGTCATTAATGGGTGGAGGGGTTCACTTATGAGCTTTAGCAGCTTAAACATCAGCAGCCGTGGAGAAATGGAACGTTAGCTGGATTACAACAATAACTGAGGCCGGTTGTACCATTAGTTTTGTGAATGCAAAGTCTTAAATTGACCAAACACCTTGAGAATGTCTTAAAGTCAGAAATTCAGCTTCCTCAAACTTGCACTTACCCTGCTGGTAAATGCGCATTGGTGCATCCCTTAAACTGAGACTTCAGGTGAGCATCTTAACAGTGTTAAACTCACTCAGAGATGAGTGATGGAACATAAAGAAGAGCTGCATCTGAGTGGAAGCGGACTCATCTGAGACGGTTTGAGTGGAGACGTGATTGGAAAAGAGCAGGGAGCAGCAGAGATAAAATTAAACGAAACTCCAGGAGTTTTTTGGTTCATAATCAGAACCTTAAAGTCTAACACATAATTTTCTTAAAGGTTGAAGACACTGAAATGCATTTAGTCTGCAGAATTACAGTGTTTTGCTGTGCACAGAAAAGGACGATGCTCCAGGTTTCGTAGTGGAGGCTCGCTGAGTAGTCAGGAGTGCAATTTAGGCCTGGACATTTGAAGCGAACCGATGTGATGTAGGTGAGTTTGAGGTGCTGAGTCTCTAATTGCGCTGCCACAGAGAAGCTGCTCTGTGACATCACAGTAATTACAGAGCGCTCGTTTAATGAGCACAGCGGCCCCTGGAGAGGACGACGTGTGCTTCTGCATTACGTCTCTCTTCATAACTCTCCGGTCACGCTCAATCTCGTCTCCACTTTGTGTCTTTTTTTATTTTAAGTGAGGAGCAAAAGGCTGCAGTTATTCTGTGTTTTTCTTGGGGTCACTGTATACCAAGAAAAGACTCCTGCCACTGGAAATATTTAATAAACCAACTGTGTATTACATTACAGCTGAAAATAGTCCCAATAAAACTGACCGTTTAAGGCCTGTCTTCGTAACATTAGTTAAAAACTACAGTCGCTGTCTGTTTATGGAATACATTTGTAAATTCTTACAATTGATATTCCAAACTCTCAACAGCACGGGAAGTCTCATATCAGAACACACTCAGGACTAAAAACCACTAATGAGTCAATCAATCAGACTGTAACACTCACTGAATAAAGTATAAAGCTCATTGTTTACACACATCTATATTATTGGATTGTCAGGTTTTCTTCTTCAAGCAAAAAAACTCATAGTCAGTCATAATAACATTGTCTTATACTGTTTCTTTACATGCTGCATCATCTGATTGTTTACATTATAGCTCGGTTTTTAGATGGAAAACAGCCACAGTAAAACCACAAATCACCTGTTTTCTGTATGGTTTGTGTTGTCGGCTGCACTAAAGATCTGTTCAGAATGGTCCAAACAAGGTCAGAACTGTCAGTTTAGTTGAAACCGTGGATAAACAAATGGCAACTCAGCAAAGATAATAGCATCACATAATAGCTTCATAAACCTCATAGTCAAACCCACCTGTGTAGAAGACACTGTGATTTCATCATCAAACTCCGTTCTTTTCATTTAGAGCTGTGTCCAGTGGTGAAAACAGTGCTTCAGCTTTTATCACTTTGTAACTTTTTTGGCACTAAATGTTGTGTCTTAATGGTTCTCACCCCATCTGGTCACTTTCTGATGGTTTGGTCAAAGGCCTCTTGGTGTTTGTTTTCCTGACAGAATGACTCACTACTCCCTCTAGTGGACACATAAATCATAATTGTTTTTAAAAGCAAATCTCAGGTTTTTTAAATTTGAGTGTATTGTTTATTGATATAAACCAGAAAATAACAGTTGTAATGTAATGTACCTACTCCTGCTCTGGGAACCTAGTTGGTATAAAAAAATCTCCACCACACTAATTAAAACATGTTGAAAGGTAATTATAGATTTTTCGTCGGGTTAGGCCAGAAACTCATACACTGCAGCTTTAACTTTTTGACACTCTGAGCTGTATTGAAAAATTACATAAAGTGTTTCAACATTATTAGAAGTGCTTCATACTGTGTGTGTGGTGCTGCCTGAGAACATAATTTGGTAGAAACTCGTAATCATATCTTAATTAGTTAAAGATTCAGTCAGGCAAGATAAGTAATAAAATCAAATGAAATGTTGTTGTATTGATATTTAAGGTGCATTGATTGATTCATATTAACATTATATCTTCAGTAACCAACGCAAAGAATTTTCCTGGAATCTGTGACCGTTAGAATGATGTTGTCGTATCCCTTCACTGACTTGTGACCATTTTCTGCAGGTATCGAGGTGTGGAACCCAGCGTTTGACGTGACCCCTCACCAGCTCATCACAGGAGGCATCATCACAGAGCTCGGGGTGTTCCTGCCCTCAGAGCTGCAGGCAGCACTCACCGGCCGCCTCACTGCCCTCTAGAGCCACTCGGCGCCAGCTGCTGGTCGACGTGCACCACTGCACCTCATCATGACACTCAGAGACACACATTTCATCACAGATCACACACCGTCATGGATGTGGTTGTTTAATTTCTGTGGATCCACAGTCACTGTTACATAACGGTGGTGCACATAAAAAAAAAATAAAAAAAATCAGTCTCACTCACACAAACACACATGAACACATTGCAGGAAGTCAAAAAGACTCCTTTTTTCTTGTTTTCCCCATCATGTCTTTTGTTCTGTCTTCACCCCTTTCTCATTCTAAATGGCTTCTATGACAATAATTATCTATTTGGCAAACAATTTTACAAGTCATTTGGAGGTAAATTTTCAAGGCATCATCAGACAAAAACTTACAAAAGTGGCATGACTGATTTTTCAGCTTAAAAGTAGTAATCAGCCATAGTTTCTTAAAAAAAAAAAAAAAGCTGCTATCCACCTGTAAATACACATAACTTTGCTGGTAGAGTGTATATATGTAGAGAACTAACGCCTGCTAGAAGACGATACTGCTAATTTAACCAAATATGCGGTTATTTAAATTTCAATCTGACATCGGAAATGTTATATTAACATTTGATTTTTGTTTTCTTTGTAGAATCTTTTGTAGAAGAATGAGCTGAAATGTATAGATCTTTGATTTTGACAACCAAAAATATATTAAAAAAAATTTGAAAAATTGGTATTTCATTCACATATTTGACCCCGTGTGACACCATTTTGAATATGAAGTCTGATTGGTCCTTAATAGTCAGCTGAAGCCTTTGACATATTTACATTTATACCTCACTCTCTGTGACTCACCAATTTTACTATATCATGCCACACATATATTCTCAAAATCTGCTATATACACGTGTGTATATAAATATATATATGTGTAACCATACATATTTCAGTGTTACGCACTGCACAGGATGAGCTTTTTTTTTTAAGTGGGACTTGGTGTCGTCAGTGGCTTCTGCTTGACGCTGAGTGCAGATGTTTAGAGGAATCATCATTAAAGGAACAATTCACAAAATCTGATGCTACTTCAGAAGAGGAATCATATTAACAATGTTCTGAATAAGCAAACAGGGCTTGGTATCATATTTCCTACAGCATTCAAACAAGACAAGCGAAGAAAAGCTACAGTTTTGTGTTTTATAGCCACATATTTCACTTCCACTGGATAGTGTTGGCTCAACCAGTGTTCTTTTTTTATTTTCTATGGGGATAAAGTTGTGAATAGTATAGAGTGCTTTTTTTGCACCAAAATGGTTGAATCAAAATGTGACATTTTAAACATAAAAATATTATCTCATCACCGCATCATGTTTTAACAGTTAAGCTACTGCACTCCACTCACTGTAGCCTGTATTACATGCATTTATATTCAAAGATATGTTTGCACACCAAAAAGCTCTTTCATGATGTTTAAATGTAGGTGTTTTTCTCCTTACAACCAGAAATGGGGTATTTCTTTGGCTCATCCATCTCTACTAGAGAGGATCTTTGGCATTAATTCAGTTAATCCTAAACTGGGAGACATGTCACAAAATGCTGTAAAAACCCCAGATTTGACATGGACATGTTGAAAGAATCCCCCTAAAACAGGTAATACCTGCATCTTATCTGGTGTCATTTGGGATATGCTGTTAACAAAAACTTTGAAAATATTGTGGAATATCAGTGCACATGTAACCATAATAAATGAACATGTACTACATGTGTAGTGAAAAACAAATACCCTGGACCAAAAGGGAGTTGAGTAGGTACCATATGATAGAAAAGCACCAACAGTTTATGTGAATGATTATTGTCATGGCTGAATTATTCCTTTAATGGTGACAGGGTGTTTTTCAGACAGCCATGTCTCTGCACAATCTGTCAGTCACAACTGAAAGCAACACATGAGAATGTAACATTCAGCCCAGATGAACTTTGTCGTTTCGGGCCGTGATCAACTCCTCAGAAAAGGCTTCACTTCTTGCCTTTGTGCTCTTACCAGAATGTGTTTGGACAAATCCCTGCTCATTACTCAGATGCAGTTTTTAATCCAGTCTGACCTTCAGCCGTTGGTTGACTACCATCGTCCTCTGATTTGAACAAACAGAGCAGATGGTAAAACTCCTGGAAACTCTCCTTCCTCTTCAGCTGTTGGTTGGAGTCAATCGAGTTCTCTGTCATGTATTAAGTATAAATAGCAGTTTGTCTCCAGCCTTTTTAAAAATCAATATTGTGCTGCAGAGATTGATGACACAAAAGTCAAAGGTCAGGCCACACACAATGCCAGACGACCTCTTAACCTCACAAAGCTCCTGTGTGGATTTCACGTTTCACTTGATTTATCTAAACATAAATACACACCTACATTTATAATCGATGGGACCACAGAGGTCCAGAAAATACCAAGTAAAAAGGAAAAAAAAAACTATATCCATAGTGTCATTGTCCATATTTTTAAAATATTGTAAAATAAGCTTCTTCACTTTGCTCATTTCTGCACTTCACATCTTTTCTCCTCTTATTGAACCTCGACTCACAACGATGCTGTTTGGTCACACACCGGCTTAAACGACACTTGTGTGTTTCAGTTTTTGTTTTTTGTACAATTTAAGAAAAGTGTTTGGGGGAAAATTTAGAAAGTATTCCAGACATATGTAGCAAACTTTGTGGCCGTCAGACCCGCCGCACATCAATTTGTTTTGAACCCAAGAAGTATGAGATTTTGTTGAGTTTTGTCTGTACATCATGAGTATAATTGTTTGGCTGTGGTTTGTTGTTTTATTTCATGACATTTGTGATTCCTTGTGACTAGGCCATGATTACAGCACACTGGGGAGGCCTCCTCAACCATACACACTACCTCTGCGTCTGCCTACACAGACTCCAACACAGAAATGCATGAACACGAGCACTGAAGGTGCTGAGGCTGCAGCAGAGCAGATCTGACTCTTTGAACAGGAAAATCTGGGCTTCAATTTTCCACAACTTGCCAGTGATTGTATCTTGATCTCAAAGTGACAAATAATATGCATTGTTGCTTTTAACATGTCAAACTGGAATGTGGTGTGCGGTTGCTGCTAGTTTTATTTCCAGCAGCAATGTGTTAAAAAAAAAAAGTCCCCCTCTTTAAAAGTCCGTGTCTAATAACAAAACTCCGTCTAATAATCAGGTGCCAAAATTCGTAGCTGCTCGCCTCTTGTTTTACTGAATTTTGTGAATCGAAGCAGGTGCTTGTGTAATGATTAGTACAGCCTGCGGTTACCGTAGAAGGAGTGTTGTTCAGATGGCCTCTTTAAGTGCAAGTATGTTATTGTTGTTATTGATAATCACTTGATCTGGGTTTATTTTGTAACGTGGAAATAGTTCAAAACTGGATTTTTTAAATATATATGTATATGAATATAACGCTGTAAAGTGCAGTCATGAATTAAGAGATTTCTCTTTCACATCAATACAGTAAAAAAAAATAAAACCGCAGTGAAATTAGTTGTTTTTGTGTCATATGTCTTAAACCTGGTGGAGGTAAAATAAGAGGATGTGAGCTACATTTTGAAATAAAGTACAGTTTTTGTTAATGTGTGACCTCCAGTCTGTTAAGTTGTACCAGTCTTGTCCCATGATGTTGATTTATGCTCTCTGAGTAATAGAAATGGAAATAAATCAGAGATATAGTTGAATTCAAGCTCATCTCCAGCAACAATATACATGGATCAACATTCTGACCACTGACTGAAGTGGTAATATTATTTCATTACTATGGTGCCTTTCACTGGGTTGGCTATATTAGGCAGCAAATGAATAGCAAATCCTCGGATTGATGGATTTACAATTTTTAAAAAATGTATTTACTGCAAATACAGTGGAAGGTGCAACATTAGCTTTATTCTAACACCCCTATATTTGTAAGAGTTTGTATTTATATATAGAAACACGGTTATATAATTCTGATCAACCTTTATGTTTTGCTAGGCATATTTCTTGTGAACATAGTAGATTTTTAATTAAAGCAAATTGTTCTCATAGGTGACCTTTCACCTTGAAACCAACAAGTGGCGATAAAGTGGTATCGTAGGTTATGAGCCTCTTTTAAACACCAACGAAGAAGAGGACCATCCTTTGTGTTTCCGGTTTGCAAAAATGGCACAAGGTTCTCAAAAGTTTAAAGCTCAGCGGCCTGGAGCGAATAAGAAACATCAACCAAACAAGCAGAAAGGACCTAAGAAAGGAGGTAATTATTACTTTATTCGAACGTTATTTAAAAAAAAAAAAAAAAGGACACGACGCGTATTTTCAATGCAATCTGTTTATATCCTGTGAGCAGAGCGGAAACATCAGCGAAACACATTTTCAGCTGGACTCAATTTAGTTTATTTCAGTATAAATAGGAGGGAAATTCATTTATTCGAATTGGTTTGTTTAGCTGTAAAACCAGCAACTCATTAAAGTAATATTTCAGATTACAAATGGGGAAATGTGAGAGAAGAAAGTAATGAACAACATCAAAATATATACAGCTGTTTGACCTCGTGTGTTTCCCAAATGTGCCTCCTCTGTTTACTTCCTGTCTACAGTAACAGTGTGTGGTTCAGTTGGCCTCATTTCTAATGTTGTTGTTGGTTTTAAAAGCTTTATCAGGGTTATTAGGAAATAAAGATTGAGGTTTTACTTGAATGTAGGCATTTTTTATTTTTAGATGTTAGATTTAAAACAATAACATTCTAACATATAGGCCTACAGTTTACTGCTAGTGTGTGATATAAACTTTGGTGTTATAATGAAGGTTGAAAAAGGTAAAGTGATGCACAAATGCCTATTTGTTCTTTACAAAGGGAGGATCATTGCACCCAAGAAGGCTCAGGTCGTTCAGCAACAGAAGCTAAAGAAGGTAAGAACCAGAGTACAGGGACCTTATGGACTGGCACATTACTGAGTTGAACAGGGTATTAATAAACATGATTATTACTGTCTCCTCTGTTTCTGAAGGGTCTAGAGGTCGCTATCAGGAACAAGATAGAGCAGGAGGTGACCCAGAAGGCCAGTTCCTCACTCCACAAGCCACTGAGTGTTGTTAAAGGAGCTGAGGGTAAAGGTGGCCAAGGCACATCACGTCCAGGATCCAGCTCCAAATAGGACCAGACACACCGTGGGACTGAATAACAGAATCAAGGAATGTGAAAATGGAACACTGAGTGGACGACATAATTTAAGACAAATGTCAAGTTTAATTTGACTTCAGGAAATTGCAGAGTCAGGTCAATTAGTGTACAGAGGCTGATTTTAGATGTTTATCAGCTTATAATGAAGAACTGAACATGAAAGAAGATACCGAGGATGTGAAATGCAGAGAGGCTGTCACCCTCCACCAGGGGGCACAACAGGACCTTACCGAGTCATGGACTTCCTGATTAGTAATTTTTTTTTTGTTTGTTTGACAACATGTTGGTAAAATCCTTATTCAAAGCAGAAGTTACACAAGATCATACTTCAGTCCCTTTGTAAATGATCATTTTATTACATGAAAACAATAAAATGTCAGGGTGAAAGTGAGAGAAAACCAGACTGTTTTTGTTGTTGTCTACTTCACATAGGGATCATACAATGGGTATTTTTATGTTTACAATCTTAAAAATACAGTGGTAGAAGTATTAAGATCCTACACTTCCTATATATCCTGTGCTACAAGTAAATGTATAGAAAAATGTAAGTCAAAGTAGTTGTAGTTTTGGTAGTAAATACACCATGGTGTTTTTGAATTTACATGTATTTGTGCGTATGTTACATTTTTCCTGATGTTTAATGTTGAGTTCTTTTGAGCTACCTCACAAACTTGGCACTTTAATCTGCAGTAGCCTATTATAGACTACAAGTTGATCATATGTTTGCAGTGTAGTTGTGTAAACCATGAGTCTAAAAAGTCAACTTTCCATGAGCTCAAAAAAACAATCCTAATTCTAGCTTTGTCACAATCAATTTTTCAGCTGATCCAGGAGACTTTTTAAAGAGCTAGTCTTATACAAATGAGTAGAAATAGGCTTTTCTCAGCTTATAAAAGAACAATTCATCTTTTAACTGCATCTCAGTGAATTATTTATTAATACATGAAGAAATATCTAATCTGTAAGTCACAGGTGACAGAGAACATGAGTCATATCAGGTTTGGGTGTGTTTTATGTTTGAGCAGGACCTCAGTTTGTGTTATTGACCAAACTTCCCCAAGGTGAAGGCAGTTCACCAAAGCAGGGCCTAGTTGTTTGGATTGACTGTTTTAATACTGTGAAAGTGGCCGTGGTAGTGTCAAGGCTCAGTGTTATTATTAGACCAGTTCATTGACAAGAGGTAAGGCCTATACATTTTAATATAGACATAGATTTTGATCAAGTTTTGACCAAAGTAAGTTTGGAAAACTTTTTTTTTTAACTAAAAACTTGTGTATATTATGGTGTAACATGCAGCAAACAATAAAAACTGAGACTGGAGTGAAATAATACTTAACAAATCAAAACAATATTTACTTAAAAATAGGCTAAAAGTGGATTTAACAAATATTAAATTGAGTTGATTAATTGATTACTTTCTTGCTAATTTAAGTTGATTAAGCAGATAAAATGGATTAATTTTACTCCTTTTAAACTCCATGGTTTCACTTATTCTAAATATACACCTGATTTATAACTTTTTCCACATTTTAATTGTGCCACATTTGACTGTCTTGACACTTTGAGTGTAAAGTGTTTTTAGTCACTTGTTGTTTACTGTGGTTATTTTTTATCTAATCTTGAAGAAAATGAGTTAAAATTATTGAAGTAAATCTAATTAATTTTACATAGAGATTTGTCAAAGGTATAAATATCCTGGTGTGAAATATTTAGCAAATATAATAAACTTCAATAATTGTTGATGGTCCATTGAATTAACTTTTAAAAGTATATCTT
>JAPQRP010000001.1:17734412-17745752 GCA_037367295.1 Apogon hyalosoma | reverse complement strand
CCATCCATCCATCCATCCATCCATCCATCCATCCATCCATCCATCCATCCATCCATCCATCCATCCATCCATTTTATTTAAATTGAAGGGTCTTAATGGTTGTGTTAAAGAGCTGACAATTTTTTTTATATGAAAATACATTATTGACAATAAAGTTGGAATGATTTTTATTTTCAGACATTCATTTTTTTTTATTGTGCATGTAAATACCTCAGATTAAGTTATTACAATTATCTGATTACTTCCAGAGATAGGAGAGTACCACCCACAGGTGTAAACGTCACATCCCAAAAAAAATCAAAACCTTCCTCAGATATGGAATCAACAAGTAGGCCTGTAGGTAATACTACTAAAATGTGTAGGGTAACTACTGGCATCGATGTGGGAGACTGGGGTTTGAATCTGGGCACAAATAATAATAATAATAATAATAATGGATTAGATTTATATTGTGCTTTTCTATGAATGCATACTCAAAGCGTGTGGATCCATTATTCATTCGCTCACACATTCACACTTTGGTAGTGGTAAACTACATCTGTAGCCACAGCTGTCCTGGGGCAGGCTGACAGAAGCGTGGATGCCATTTCACGCCTACGACCCCTCGACCACCACCGAGCATTCACACATGCATCCATACACTAGTGTGAGTAGCAGCACTGGAGGCAAGTGGAGTGAAGCGTCTCGCCCAAGGACACAACAGCACATGACTGGGACAGAGTTGGATTTGAACCGCCAACCCTTCGGTTATTGGATGACCCGCTCTACCTCCTGAGCCATGGCTGCCCAAATGATAATTTTGTCATCTTTTAACCCTTATGTTGATTTTCTATTATTTGAATGTGATCTACCTGCACTACCATCACTGCTGGTCTAAATGCATTGGCCATATTATTGGCGGTGAAGACACTTGCCAGGGACATGCCTGCTTTTAACAATAGAGTGATGGAAACATTTACATGTTTGAAGAATAGACGGATCAAATTTACATGTAAAAATAAACGATCGGAAGCACATACCCACATACCCATAGCCCATTGTGTACTTTTATTTTCATTTAAATTCATATTTTAAAATAGTGGTTAATCTGCTTTGGCATATAGTGGTGATATGTGGATATAGTGCATCTGAAAACCGACTTGCATACTGCGCCACCCCACCAAACAATAATCTCACCAGTCTCCACCTCTCCTGATCTCTGCCCATGTTACAACTGTCCCCAGCCTCCCCTATTTGTACTGTTTATGTGACATCAGGAACAAATGAGGCCCGTTCCATCAGCGTTCAGGACACAGTGTTAATATCGTGTTATAATATGGTATGGCAGTGTTCCCTGTTCACATCCACAGCTCACTCAGTTCGTGCCCACTCGTGGACCTGACTGCAGCCTCCACCGCTCGCGGGGGGAGGGCGTGTGTTGGTGTCGCTTCCTGTTTCCTCCGCCGTGAAACCTTCAAGACGGATCAAGATCCACTGCACTGATCTCCAGTCCCGCAGACCCCAGGGTCCCGTAGACCCAGGTCCGCCATCAGATCGGGTTTTTGAGCGGAGTCGGTCAGATCCAGATCCATGTAGAACCGTGTCCCGGAGGTTCCTCAGTCCAGATCTTCTGCATCCCACCATGGGTGCGTTTGGAGGTAAACACGACTGTGAGTCACAAAATGCACATGATTCTTCTAACAGCGGTATGTGGACCAGGTTTAACCCGATTATTCACAGATAAGTGGCATCATCGAACTGATCAGCGTCGATTTGTGGAAACAGCGACTCAAAATACAGCAATAATTTGAAGAGTTTTTCTCCCACAGTGTTTGAGAAACCACAAATCCACTGCACTATAGGAAGAATAGAAGTGAAATTCAAAATATTAACACTGGACATGAAAATGGCTGCATGAAAGTCAGAGAATAGGCATGAACCACAACAGCAGAGCCGTATGACAGCTCCACATAATAACAGGATTATTTATTATTGCATGGTGTGCAGATATGTCCCTTCCGTTCACACACACACACACACACACACACACACACACACACACACACACATCCATCCTGATTAGTGTAACCCATGGATATCAAATACATACAGCCAATATGTCTCAATGGGCCAGACCAGTAAGATAACAACATGATAAGTTAGAAATAGTGACAACTCCAAATTTTCTCTTTGTTTTAGTAGGGGAAAAAAACAAAACAAAACTATCCTTTCACAAAAATTGCGAATATCCTGAACAACCTTCAACAATCTGAAATGTCTTAAGAAAATTAAGTGCGGTGTTAATAGTGTTATGCCTCAGCTTAGCCTTCACACATGTGCATTACAGTGCACAGATCACAGTGAACACAAAGGCACAAAACATTTAGTAACAGGCATCTGGAACTGAAAAATATAACATTTGACTTTAGGATCAATACAGTCTGTCAATACTCAGTGACATCCTTGACTGTTAATGTGTTCTGGGCTGTATGTTTGACACCCCTGGTTTAACTCCAGTCAGTGGACTTTTTTTGGCTCCTGACCCTTTTAGCCAAAGCTCTACCACCCTGTGACCCCATTTTACCTGTTACATAACTGTGATGGATTTGATTCATTTAGTTAAATGCTTGTCATTCCCTTAAGTTCCCTTTTTTTTTTTTTTTTTTTACTTTCATATATACTAACATAACATTTACATTTCTGCTTTGTACTAAAACCTGGAAAAATGTTATTATTTAATGGTTTTCTGTTCGCTGTAGAGTTTGACGTCCTGATGTCCATGCGTCTGGTCAGCTGACCTTGACGCTATGGGATCCCATCACTGGACCTGGCTCCCCTGGGTGCATTGCCAGGACCATGGATTTGCTGGTTCTGGTTCTAGTTCTGGTTCAGATGAGGATAGGCAGAAGCGCTGGGCTGAGCTGTTCGATCAGCTGGACCTCAACAAAGATGGACGCATTGACATTTCTGAGCTGCGGACAGGGCTGGCAGGGAGAGGACTTTCCCGGGGGACCTTGGAGAGGGTAAAACAGGAAATCTGAAATTTACCTTCTAAATCTTCCCTATTTTCTTCACTGCCTGTAAAATCTCATTCATTGTACTGATGTGCTGTTTTTTATTTGTGCAATAGCTCCAGACATGTACAGACTCGCAATATTGTGAATACACACAGTCTCAGTTTGTTTTGGCTGAATGTGTGGGTTATGCAGTCTTTAATGTGTTTGCCTGTGTGTGTGTGTGTGTGTGTGTGTGTGTGTGTGTGTGTGTGTGTACGTACATGTAAAGGGCAGCATGCTGTCTATTTTAGTACCAGAAGTAGGACTTTGTAAGACGAGAACATAACCTTTTTCTCTGTCATGCAAACTTGATCTGTTTTCCACACATGGATCTTTATCTAAAATCAGCCATTTTTATTGTGTCTCATAATTGTTTGGGTTTACATTTTAAAACACACACTAAAAGCTGTTCATTGTGTTTTTATTTGACATTTTTACTCCATTTTTTTTCCTCCAAACTCTCTGTCTATGTGTCAGGACTCACCACAGACAATGTAAACTACTAAAACACATTCAATTTTCTATGACGTTTCACAAATACAGCCTTTCAGACAAGTGTGATTGGTGGTAAATGAAAAGCTTAATGGTCATGAATGTGAAAAAAAAAAGTATTTATTAAAGTTTAGTTTAAAATTACACTGAAGTTTTTGTTTGATCTCATTTTTATTAGACAAATATATCTCAAACTTTACATTTTGTGTAATTTCTTCATCCTTAAAATCTGTCCAACAGGTGGCAGGAAACAAGTATCGATGATACAGGGTATTTTGGCCTTTTTAGTCCAATGGCCTGAAGGTCTGATGGACTATTAGTATCAGTTGTCATCCGTCCATCTGTCCATCCATTGTCTATCCATTCGTCTGTAAAAAAAATGGTTAAGAAACTTCTCCAAAACCGTCAGCCAGAATCAATTGAAATTCATAGCAGATGTTGCTCAGGGTGAGGTCTACGTTGTTTGTTCAAAGAATTGAGAAATATGGATTTTTGCATTTTTTATGAATTTTTGAAACTTTTTAAATCCCCATTGGTGTATGATGCGAAAAATGTCAAAGTGCTGTAACTTCAATACAGCTGAAGATACTGATATAATTACCATTGGCAATAGATAGGAAATCACATATGGGCTTTCATTTGGTGCCATGACTTTGACCTTGAGTGACCTTAAAAGGTCAAAAGAATGTCAATTAATGTCTTTAAATATGCCATTGGACTACAGGACCCTTGGCCCTATTCTTGAATTATAAAAACCGTGTTGAGTCGAGTCAAGCCGAGTTGTACTGGAAAGGTGCAGTGGAAAAGGGGCATAATTCATGCAGTATTTCTTGGACACCTCTTGCCTACCCACAAGTGATGTCTACCACCTGGATTGCATCCTTTTGTGTCCATCACAACTGTTGCTGTTTGTCTTTCAGATTGTGGAGGCAGGAGACACCAACCAGGATGGAGTACTGGACTTCGAGGAGTTCAGCCAGTATCTCCGCAGCCATGAAAAACAGCTCAAACTCATGTTTCGCAGCCTGGACAGAAACAATGACGGTTTGTAATAGAAAAACAAAGAAGAATCCATAACAAAACTACACATATGTAAAATACAATGTGACATGGAAATCCTTTCCATTGACAAACTGTATCTCTCTGTCTCTCTCATGGTGTGTGAATGGTGAATATTTTCAGGTCAGATAGATGCAGCAGAGATCCAGCATTCACTACACACCATCGGCGTCAACATTAGCCTCAAGGATGCCACCAGGATTTTAAAAAGGTCTGATTTTAAAGGCCAAGTGTGTAGCATTTCATTGTTTGTAAACACAACAGCTAAAACTTGGCTCCTCCTCTCTACTCAGAAAATGAGGAAGTAAAAACGGTGGTTGAATAAGCAATAGATCGCATAGATGGAGTGACTAATGATAGCAAGACAAAAGCCATTTCACAGATAAATAACTTCTTATTTTTTGACTCTATCATAGCTCTTATATTGTAAAAATGCATCTAAACAAATACAGGCCTTTACAAATATTCTGGGGTAATATTCTAGAGACAATATACAGTTGAAAGACAAGACCGGAGATGCTTTTTTTTTTTCATGTTCTGTCTTCACATACTGAGTGATGCTATTGTTGGCTGGAGATACAAACAAAAGGCAAAGGTTTACACCCTTGTAATGTTATGAACATAGCAAAACAAGAGGAAAATAGAAAATCCAAGCAGAGGGAATAGTATCTGCAAGTAAATACAGCATCGCACCCTGACAGAGGGTCAGAAGTGACAATGAAGAGGGGTTAGTGGAGTATGCATTGTGTTTTTTAAAGGAAAATGTTTCTTACTTTGCCTTTAATGCTCTGGGAAAGTATAACCACACAGAATAAACCAGCCATAGTTAAATACACCTATGGCACTGACTAGAATTGCTAATTATTCTTTGGTAGCATTTGGTACCTAATATAAGTATCTCAGGAGTTAATTCCATCAGTGCATGCAGAATGTACGCACATCTTTTATTCTTTTTTTAAATTAACGGTAATATGTTAGCAGATAGGTTGAAATTGTGGTAAATATGTTTTTTTATGTTGTAAAACTGCTTTGATTATATAAATATGCAAATGAGCTGAAAAGTGAAACCATAATGTGCAATGGGATTTTTTTTTTTGTGTTAAAATGGAAAATTGTTTTTATTATTTTAGTTTAGGAATCGATACTAAAGCATAGGTATTGAATCTGACACCAGAATCAAAATTTCTCAAACCATACCCAGCTTTATTGTAGCTTATATGTCTGCATACATACTGTACATACATACATATATATTTACATATGTTGAGACATGCAAGGAGATGAGTTATTTCAATATTCTTGAACACATTCTGCAGTCTCACTCAATCCCTCTAGCTTTCAACAGGAATTGTCTAATTTTAATTCTTATGTGTGTCATCCAGTATGGACAAGGACGGCACCATGACTATTGACTGGAATGAGTGGCGTGACTACTTCCTGTTTAACTCACTCTCTAACATGGAAGATGTGGCGCGCTACTGGAAACGCTCAGTGGTAAGTACACCCACGTATGTACTCCTTAAGTAACTCAACAACATAACAGTGACACAGTAGGATTTAGTGGCTTTGCTTCCTATTTATCCTTTTTTCTGTTTTGCACATACTTTCCACGGCTTCAGTAGATGCTGGATATAGGTGAGCAGCTGACGGTCCCTGATGAATTTTCAGAAGAGGAGAAGGAGTCTGGTTATGTTTGGCGGCAGCTGATGGCCGGAGCCATGGCTGGATGTGTAGCTCGGACCGGAACGGCCCCCTTAGACCGCCTCAAAGTATTTCGGCAGGTCAGCAAGAGACAAATACAAACTCCATCTCTCTGATCCACCTGATTCAAAGCATTTACTGCCTCTGATGAACATTCAGTAACGTTCTCAATGTTCTGTTCAGGTCCATGGTTCTTCTGTGTTCAGAGGGAACGTGCTGAGTGGTTTTCAGTATATGCTGAATGAGGGAGGACCATGGTCATTGTGGAGGGGCAACGGTGTGAATGTTCTCAAAATTGCCCCAGAAACTGCGATCAAGTTCACAGCTTATGAAGAGGTAAGAATAGGCTTGACAGCTTCCTACAAGTCTGAACATTTACACATATCTTTATCTTTGATTTCAATCTTTTCTTACGTTGCCCTGTAGTATGCAATATATTTGTCATTTATAAACATGTCTTATTCTGTTTCTTCAGTCTACTTGAGTTTGTCTTTTGCGCAGCATCACTTTTTCCTGGTGTAGTTTTTCTTTGTCTCCACTTTTTTTTTTTACGTTAAAAAAGGTGACAGCATTTACATGTGTCAAAATTTCTTTTCAAAACAACAAAAACACATTTACAGTACATTCTCCACTGACTCCGTGTTATCATATCATTTTGAATCTGTCTGTCTTGAATCTGTCTTACTATGTTTACTTTATTCTTTGCTATATCATCCTGCACAGATTAAACACATGATGCGTGGCAATGATCAGACGAGAAATCTAAGAGTTTATGAACGGTTTCTTGCTGGCTCTTTGGCTGGAGCCATAGCACAGACGGCAATCTACCCAATGGAGGTAATATCAGGGTAATACACATATAAACCCATTCTTACAACATTGGAAAATGACAGTCCTTCTGGTATGGATCAATACTAAACCTTTTCTTCTCTTCATTCTATGATTTGCCCCATCTTTTGTTATTTTTTTTAACAGGTGCTTAAGACACGTCTCACACTAAGGAATACAGGCCAATATTCAGGAATTGTGGACTGTGCTAAACAGATCCTACAGAAAGAGGGCATCATGGCCTTCTACAAGGGCTACATACCCAACATGCTCAGTATTATCCCATATGCTGGCATCGACCTGGCTGTCTATGAGGTTAGAGCATATTTAACATGTTGGGGGTACAATTTTAGGGGAATTTTAAGAGGATCAAATTAATACAAATAATTTCCTTAAGTATCTTTTCAGTAATGGATAATCATGGAAAAATAATAGGATCATCATGTTTTCATTGCCTTACAATCACTGTTTTGTCTAAAGAAAGAGCGGGTTGCATTTCATGGAGTTTGCCAGGTTGTGCTACCATTTTCCTCAGTAATACAGTACTTCTGATGGAATTTCCTTTTTATTTTGTGTTAATTTGACATATATGATGGCACCCGGTGTTAGGATGCAGTGCCTTTGTCTACTATATGTGAATGTGTACCGTTAACTAAAAAGCACAGGTCAGATGAAACCAACGCTGATTTTAACAAGGGAGAATGAGGGTGGGGGTATTCTGTTGGTCCACCCTGCAACTGCACTGTTAGACATCACTTAATATCACACACTGAACTGTTCGATTAGCTACTTCTTAGACTGTATATCTCTTCAGTTTTAACTTTTGTTTACCTCTCTTTCTCCAGACTCTGAAGTTTTCCTGGCTGAACAGGAATACAGGTTTACCTGACCCAGGGGTGATGGTTCTGGTTGGTTGCGGTGCCGTCTCCAGCACATGTGGACAGCTGGCAAGTTACCCCCTGGCCCTGATCCGCACCAGAATGCAGGCACAAGGTCAGGAAAGTGTTTCATATTGATTAAATTTATCATGTTTATGTAGCTTAGAATTAGAGCTGCACAATAAATAAAATCATGAATGCAATGTCAGCCTGTGCGCTTACTTAATAATCACAAAAAGGCAGCAATTTAATGACTTGTATGTTTTGGATTTAGTGATCCTGATGTTGATATCCAAACCATTAGATATATAATGGCCATTGGTTTCTCTCACTTGCAACCGCAATTGCAAATCATAATATTGACTGCAAAAATTGGCAATATGACTTTTTCAGCAGATGGCGCAGCCTTGTTTGATGTTCTTAGTCACTAATACAGTCATATTTTCCTTTTAATTTCTCACCAGTTATCTAGAAAAAAAAGCATATATGAGTCTGTAAAATGGTAAATAAAGGTAAATAATTTAACAATACTAATCATTCAGCTTTTTGATTAAATGTGATGTGTACTGTACCTTACACTGTGTATTTTTAAAGGCTTATAATCTGGTAAATTGTTTACATATCCCCCATATCGAAACACTGGTTGACATTAATTTCACTGTGGCATGGAAACCAACATGCCTTGAGTTACTGTTGAGAGGCATTGTATAGTACAGTATGTTATACAGATAAGCAAACGCACACAAACACTGTAAAAAGGATGACTTGGATATCATCTTAACTTAGGCTTCTCTTTTTTTTTTGCTAGTTTTCAGCTTTTTTTCATGCTTGTCTGCAGACAGTGGGTAGATTTTGTTTAGTTGTTGTATCTCATATTAGCTGCATACATGACCAACAACATGACTTATGGATATACTATGACATATATGAGTTTTAACAGATAATTTGACACCAAAGATCACCTGAATTGCTGACTGTGTCTCCTTATACTGCATATGACCACTTTGTGTCACATGACTTAAGTTTCATATGAAAGTCAAGTGAGGACAAATGAGCAGAATCTATCCACTAAGAAGGACTGTGAGGAGATATTTAAACCAATAAACTGCTAAACATTTTAGTGTTGAGTTAGATTTGTCACGTTTTGAAGGTTGTTTTGCAGTTCCATCAACTGAATATCAGGGCTTGAAAGATGGAACAGCACTAATGTTTTCTCTTTAAGAGTTTTTTTTTTTTGTCATGTAGTATGATCATTATTGTGTAAAGAAAGACAGGAGAGGCAGTGGATAGAGAAACAGGGATTAAGGTGGATGTTATGTCACCATTTAACATGTACCAGACTGTGATGTTGGAGCTCATTCTTTTTCTTTTCATCCTCAGCTTCATTGAAAGGAGACCCTAAGCCATCTATGTTGGCCCTGGTTCGTAACATTGTGATCCAGGAAGGAGTGTTCGGACTTTACAGAGGAATTTCTCCCAACTTACTGAAGGTCATCCCTGCTGTCACCATGTCCTACGTAGTCTACGAATACACAAGGATCCTCCTAGGAGTGGACATTGAGGGTAGGAGAGGAGGAAAAGCAAAGGGTGTTTGAAGTGGAATGTTTTTATCTCCAAACACATCAACAAATGCTCTGGCAGTGCATGAGGAAATGTGCCATAGCTGTGGGTGAATCTATCACGCCTCTCGACAGAGGTGTCTTGCAATGATTCTGATGGGGTGAGAGGATATAAAGTAAACCATTGGAAGAAACTGAAAAAATAAGAACACATCAGCGTTAATTCATGTTATTGAAAGACTCACATTTTCTTACATTTCTCACATGATGAGTTTCTTGTGTGATACTGCATTACAATGCATGCCTGAAGTTACTGATTGTGTGGAAGCTAACCAACTATCCCACTGCTACTGCACTGACTTGATGAAGACTTGCATGGACATGACAATTTCCCAGCAAACAGATGAAAGTATACCTTGGAGCAATTTTTTACATTCCTTCACTGCTTAAAAGCCGCAAAAAAAAAATTGCAGCATCTTTTTTTCCCTCCCAGGTCGAATATAGAAAAGACTGATCAAGCTGGTCCCATTTCCTGTTGTCTAAGTGAGGAGCTGCAGAATCAGGCATTTTAGGGACATGCTACAAGTGTTAGGAATACTAAAGCACAGCAATAATTATCCACGCAACCGCAGGAGGTTACTGAACTCATGGACATGAATGGATTTGACTACAGGAAGGACTGCTATTGAAAAAAGTGCACCAAAGAACTTTATAAATGACAGAAATGAAGCTATATAACAAAATGCAGAGAATTATCTCGGTAACATGCTCAAGTTTTATGAGTCTGGTCAAGAAGGGGAGATTGTTTCTGTCTGTTACTATTTAAAAACACTGAAATGGCTGGTACTACACACTGTACACAGCCTTTATCAGATGCACAGTAATGGTTTTGATTGATTTAAGTGACCTATGTATATCACAAAATACAGTGTAATGTAATGAACTTTTTAATATGTAAATTATGTGCAAATAAATGCATGCTTGGTGCTGCTTTTGTAAAAATGAATTCTGTTTGTGTCTTTGTTCTTCAGGTGAACTGAAATTTCTGTTTGACTTGCCATATAATGAAATGATTTAAGTTTCTGTACATGTGATGAAGATTAGAGTATTGACTGCCAGAACCTCTTCTTACTGGTTTATTGTTGTGCTATAGATTTTGGATGATGACTAATAGCAGGCTGATAGTGGTTAAAATTCAACAAAATTCTACAAATGGAGTTCTTCTAAAGTATCAATAAACTAAAAATAACTTCAACATACTGTACAGACTGTATATCTTAGTCAAGAATATCAATTTCAGCAAAATTTCAGCCCAAAAAGGATGAAAGTATTTATTATACCAAAAGTAAGTTAACAAATTAGAACTATAACCCAAATCAAGCTTATTGCCAAGTAGAGATACAATAGCAGAAATACATCATACAATGACATAAAGTGACAAGCCTGGCAGTCTTCGACACTGAAAAAATGAATAGCAGAATATATCTCTTCTGTCAATGGGTATATGCATTTGTTTATGGATTTTTATTGCACATAAAATCATTCTTATAAAAATGCACAGTTTTAACATTAGAAAATTATAATGTTCATGGTATTGATGTATATCAAAACATAAATGAAACAAAAACATAGCAGTAGTTAACCAATGTTTACTATATGGTTTATATCCACACACATACACAACCACACTCGTGTATTATCAATAAATGTGTTTTATTTTATTTTATTTTATTTTATTTTATTTTATTTTATTTTATTTTATTTTATTTTATTTTATTTTATTTTATT
>JAPQRP010000001.1:17722558-17733601 GCA_037367295.1 Apogon hyalosoma | reverse complement strand
ATTTTATTTTATTTTATTTTATTTTATTTTATTTTATTTTATTTTATTTTATTTTATTTTATTTTATTTTATTCAGACACATGCAAAGGGCCGCCAACGGCTGGTGTGTAACTTTCCCTCCAGTCCAGGAGATGGCAGTGTGTACAGCTTTACACGTTTGAAGATCTCCCTTACAAAATGCACTAAAAGAAAAAGAAGAAAACCCCGGGTGAAGATCAAGATGCATTGATTGGTTATTTTAAGCAGGGAAGTTTGCCGGCGTGGTAAGCAGTCCTCACATTGCTGTCCCCAATACGCTGCTGTTAGCCTTCCCGCTTCTGCGCAGCCCGACCCGGCCAAGTGTTTCCAACCTTTCCCCCGTGTGTCCTGTGAGCAGCATGTCTGAATACGGCGCTTTGCCCACTAATGGAGTCGGTGCTGGGATGAAGAAGGACGCCTTTGCAGATGCACTACAACGAGCTAGACAGGTAACCAAAGTGGTCGGCTACGTGAAGACGTCTCGGGCTAGTTAGCTGGTGGGACAAGCCGCTAGCTTTAATTATTCGGGACGTTAGCTTTAGTCAACTAGCTAGCGCGCCAGCATTTAATTGTCTAACAAGTACGATAGTCCGTATGCTAAAGGTGTGCGATTTAGACGTTAGACGAGTAATGTAGTAATGTAGATATTTAATGTACATGTAGCTAACCGTTAACGACGTCTACTCGGCGAGTCTGGGGTTGAAGTAAAGGGACAATCGTAAGCTAGGCTAGTTGTAGCAACATTAGCTACGATTAACGGGAACAAAACACTTAATGTAGTTACCATTATTTCCATCCGGTTTTCAAAACGGTTAATTTAAGATTATACATATGATGTAGATTAATAATATCTGACTGTGTTGTTATAGTATGGTGAATAAACAAAAGGGTTGATTGTAAATATAAGAGATCGACTTAAATCGTTAGCGTTTCTGTAATACCATACGCATTTATTCTTGTAGTGTGATACAGAGCTGGACAATGTCGTCAAAAATGTTTTTATAAAAAAAAAACAAAAAAAAAAACACGTGTTGGTCGATATCATTATAATGATTTACTTTAATAGTTATTTCATTCATGCGTAAAGGCTGGTTTTAGCTCCTCTGTGAAACCACATGGTGTGTTGTCTGGTGTTTTCATAATGCCATTAAGAAACTAAGGATATATTAATTTGATTAACAACAGCATTAATGTTCTTACTCGGAAACAGGTCAGAAAACAATATTAAAATAATCCTGTTTTTGACAATCTTCATGAATTTTTTGCGTGGTCTTCCGTAGTATTTCACTTTGCTGATAGGTGATTTAAGCCATTTGTGGTTTCAAAATGAAAGCATCTCAGCTTTATTTGTTGGCATGTGACCATCTGTCCGCAATGATCCACTTTTCTCAGCACAAATTTATAACAGACAAGATGAACTAAAGGAACACAGCACATCCTTTACAGTGTTCAACTCTCTTCCCAGATTGCAGCTAAAATTGGTGGCGATCCCCCAGTAAGTAACAATGGAGGAGCAGAGAGCTATCCATTCGCTGCACAGAAACGATCCCTGGAAGAAGGAGGTCAGTTATAACACACTTAAGCTGCATTTTATTTATCTGTAGAGTAGGAATCACATTTGTATTTGTTTTTGTAGATGAACCCAGTGCCAAGAAGGTAGCATCACAGAGTGACAGAGATTCTTCAATGTGTAAGTTAAACACATCCTTAAATAGGGATGGGTACTGTTAAGATATTGATACTCCTTATTGATCTTATATTTTAACATTATTCTTCTTATTATTATTTTTTGTTTGTTTTCTTTTTCAGGTTAGGGTTACGGTTCAAATACAGAACAGAATTATTAGCTTTGCTTTTCCAATTTGTGGCGTAATTATTTATTTATCTATAATGTATATTTTTTACAAGGACAGTGCAGCAGCATTGTTTTGAACTTAATTACTATCAGAGTCTGTTGTCATAGAGTTTGTCATCATTGTAGACTGAAGCAAATATAAATAATTTTTGCTGCAAAAGAAAATCTGCATTATCAACGTATTGCAAATGTCCTATGGAGAAACAGACTCTATAAAGTTTGATAGACAACCATAATGCTGCATTATTTTCCATTAGCAAAACGGATAATGTGAGACCTAATTGATATGGTGGTCTTTAATTATTTAGCCCCTGGGCTTGATTCATACAAGGTTTTGATATGCATCTGTACACAGACAGTTTCTACTATCATACACACTGCCTTGGTTCAGAGTTCCACCATTCACCAGTTCTTCTCTTACAGCTATTGAAGCTCAACTAGCTGCTCTGTCCCAACAAAGGTATTGGATTATTTTTAGTGTTTATTCATTGAAATCATAAATATTTCTGGGGCTTGTGGTTATATGACAGAAATGAGAGTTTTCTTTATGTATGTGTTCCCCTGTGTGTAGTGTCAGATCCTCCACGATGACAGAGGAGTACAGGGTGCCCGATGGCATGGTTGGTCTGAGTGAGTAGATGCACATATATTGAACTCACATGATGCCTGGATTTGTGAGTCACATAAGTTTAACTAAAATACATTTGTCTTCTCATCCACTGTCTATGGTTCCTTAAGTCATTGGACGAGGTGGTGAACAGATCAATAAAATTCAACAAGACTCTGGCTGCAAGGTCCAGATTGCACATGGTGAGCAAGTCGCTAGCTCTTAATTTGTTATGTTTAGACACAGCCATGGACACAATGATACAGTTTTATTTCCTTTCACAGACAGTGCTGGTCTTCCGGAAAGAAGTGTTTCTCTGACGGGGTCAGGAGATGCCATACAGTAAGTTAAAGTTCATATTCAAATGTAAATGTGTGCAGTTTAATTCATGGATGTCTATTGGAAGAACCTTTTGTTTGAAGGTTTAAAAGTAACAAAATTGAAGATGAGAAGACTGATATTGGGTTCTAATCTGGAAATTCTTTGATTTAAATTTGCTTGCAGGAGAGCCAAAGCTCTTATAGATGACATAGTGTCAAGGGGCCATGAGTCTACCAACGGGCAAGGAGGCTCCATGCAGGAGATGATCATCCCTGCAGGGAAGGCTGGCCTTATTATAGGCAAAGGAGGAGAGACTATCAAACAGCTCCAGGTGAGAGTCACAGTGTATTTTGCTGAAATATTCAAGATTACCACAGATTTTATTTTAGTCAGTGCTTATGTGGCATAGAGATTACAAACAAAATGATTATGAAAACTATGCAGTTTGCATAATCAACAAATACAATTGCATCTTTTTTAGTGTTTGTGAATGAGAAGTGGCGTATTTTCTGTCAGTTCCTTAACCAACAGTTACAGCGGAACATGAATTAAAGTCATGCAGCAACATTTAGTTTTTTCTTGAGCTAAAGTTAATGACATAACTAGGGGCTGCCACATACTTTCAACGTGTTCATTTACACTTGCATATTAGCATTATCATTAACTTTACCATTATTACCTTGTGTTGGCTCTGTTCTCAGGGGTAATGCAGTGTTCCCACACATACATTTTCTGCCTTTTTGTCCTTGTCTCTTCTGAGCTACACCCCATGTTGTTTGGGATAATCCTGTCATGTGTGTGTCACAATAAGCATCTTCATGAAACAGAACAGTGGATCCAATGTATAATGACAGTGAAATTAAGGAAACAAAACTTTGATTCAGGAAAATTGTAATAATTTTTTTATTGATTCAGCTCTAGTTACGTGCTCCCATTCAGACTGGATTAATGCACTTTGGGTCAATAATCTAACATACCTGTTAATCTAATTCATAGGAGCGAGCTGGTGTTAAAATGATTCTTATTCAAGATGGGTCCCAGCCACCCAACGTAGATAAACCCCTACGCATCATTGGAGACCCCTACAAAGTTCAGGTAACCTTAAAACACAGTGTAGTTATTTATTTTTTAAAATCTTATACACCAAGGTAGCCTAAGATTCACTATCTTCTGTTTTTTGTAGCAAGCAAAAGAGATGGTCAATGAGATTTTGCGAGAAAGAGATCATGCAGGGTTTGGGGAAAGGAATGAATATGGATCAAGAATGGGAGGAGGTGGTGGTGGCGGTGGTGGCGGCATTGAGGTAAGCCATCTAAATGTTGCAGTAATGATCTCAACAGAGCAATAAACAAGTGTCACAGTTTTACAAAAGTAACTGAATGTATAATGCAAGTTTGCTATTTCCAGTTAATTATGCAACTGTGCAGAGTTAACAGAAGTGTTGGCTGTACCTCTACAGATAGCTGTGCCGCGTCACTCTGTGGGAGTTGTGATTGGCAGAAGCGGAGAGATGATCAAGAAGATCCAGAGCGATGCAGGAGTGAAGATTCAGTTTAAACCAGGTGAGCAGTCCAGATGTTTATCTAGTGACAAAATGATGGTAAAGTAATTGACTTTGCTCAATGGTAGTTCTTGAGAATACATTTTTCCTCTACTTGTTACGTTCCTTACATAGGTTGTTTACTCACTTAGCAAAGAAAACGTTTTTTACATTTACAGTTGGATAAAATTACAATATAATTACAGCTGTCAGATGTTAAAATTGTACAAAGTAACACTGATAATTTGGTGCCTTTTTACAAAAGCAAGATTTTCTGTAAATTTTTTTACTTTGTGTACCCTTCCTCACCAAAGTCGTTGTCATCCCTAACAGATGATGGTTCAGGTCCTGAGAAGATTGCTCACATCATGGGTCCACCAGACCAGTGTCAGCATGCTGCATCAATAATCACTGACCTCCTGCAGAGCATTCGTGCCCGAGAGGAAGGTGGGCAGGGGGTATGTACAGTCATTTATTTGATTTATTCAGTTCTGATGGTAGAGCTTGTTTGTTGAGCTGTTAAACCTGATGCACACTGTGTGTCGTCCTCAGGGCCCCCCAAGTCCTGGTTCAGGGATGCCACCCGGTGGGCGAGGACGGGGTCGAGGCCAGGGGAACTGGGGTCCTCCAGGAGGGGAGATGACCTTCTCCATCCCTGCTCACAAATGTGGACTTGTAATTGGCCGAAAAGGCGAGAATGTCAAGTCCATCAACCAACAAACTGGTGCATTTGTTGAGATATCTCGTCAACCACCGCCAAACGGAGATCCAAACTTCAAACTGTTCACCATTAGAGGGTCCCCCCAGCAGATTGACCATGCAAAGCAGCTTATTGAGGAAAAAATTGAGGTATATTTATTTGTCATTGAGAGACATCAAATAACTAAAAGGACATAAACCACATACCAAAGTCCTAAATTGGGCTAATTCCTAGGTTTTCTCCTTATTAGGCTCCGTTGTGTCCATTGGGTGGTGGACCTGGTCCAGGAGGTCCAAGTGGTCCCATGAGTCCTTACAATCCCAACCCTTATAATGCAGGACCTCCTGGTGGTGCTCCTCAGTAAGTATAATTAAATACTTCATTGTTGGAATTTTACAGTTTCTACCAGGGATAATAATCTATTTATAAACTAACACTTGGTTCCTAAACCTGTCCTTCCCTGTCCCTGCAGTGGAGCCCCACCTGGTGGACCCCAGTACTGTCCTCAGGGTTGGGGAAATGCCTACCAGCAGTGGCAAGCCCCAGCTCCTCATGACCCCAGTGAGTACCTTCTCCTTCACATTCTGTTCTTGTACAAGTATTTAAGAGATCAGAGGGTATATTCACTATCCTGTGTTTTACCTCGTTAGGTAAGGCAGCGGCAGACCCAAATGCAGCATGGGCAGCCTACTACGCACAATACTACAACCAGCAGCCAGGAGGCGCCATGGCAGGCCAGACTCCAGGGGCCGCAGGAGACCAGAGCCAAGCAGCACAGACTGCTGGGGGTCAGCCAGACTACACAAAGGCATGGGAAGAGTACTATAAGAAGATGGGCATGAGTATGTTGAACCTACTGGCATACACTTTTCTGAATTTATTTGGATAAGAGTAACATTATTTTTATGAAGTGCAACAAATTAAATATTTATGTGAAATGGGGCAGAACACTATGAAATGAAGGTTATAGTTGCTATTATTTTGACATCTGTTGTGATTTGTGATAACTTCTGCATTTAATTATCACTGAAATTAAAATTATCTCAATTTATGTTTTGCGTTTGTCTGTACCAAACAAGCAAATTCCCTTAACATGAGAATATGATCGGCGGGTTGAGATGTCATACCTCTGTAACACATTTAATTTCATTAATATATCAACACATTTTACTTTGACTAGAAAATTGCAGTACCTGCTACTTGGATATTGTACGTATAGTCAGTATAACAATACAGCAATTAATATTTCAATTCATTTAACATGTTTTAGCCTTAAATTGTAAGCAAAATTAGATTTAATCCAGTTATGTAATTCTTCTTACTCTAGTAATTTATTTATACTTTGTAGTGCTGCACACTTAGTGATGATTATTTGCAGATAACTATAATGGTTTGCTTGAATTAATTAATTATTTGTTTTCTAAGCTCAACCTGCTGGAGGAGCAGGACCTGCTCAAGGCCCAGCAACCACTGCAGCAGCAGCAGCAGGTGGAGGAGGAGGAGCTGCAGCTGGAGGCCAGCAGGACTACAGTGCAGCCTGGGCAGAGTACTACAGACAGCAGGCAGCTTACTATGGACAGGCAGGACAGGCTCCTGGACAAGCAGCTGCTCCACAGCAGGGACAGCAGGTAACATGAGTTGGACTACACATCACCAGTGTAACATAAACTGTGCAACAAACCTGTTACAGAGGTATCTCACCAACAGGCATTTCCCCTATTCCGCAACGTATATAGACACAGCACAAATTGTAACATTTCTATTTATACACAGGTGATACTACTTTAGTATCAGAAGTATTCCCCATATGTGAAGTATAAAGCTAAAGACAATTTGGTTTTCAACTTTAAGTATTTTATAGCATATTATGTTTGGATATTCTAACTTTCTGATCAAGACACATAACCTGATATGATTCAGGTCTTGCAAGTGTTCTTTGGACATGTATACAGCATATACACAATATGTCACAGTTGGGGTTACAGTTATCCATTTGTTGTACAATGGACTTTGCCAACAGCCTGAAGTGGAGATCCTGCCCAAAAGAAAAGCCCATATTCATGCCCAAAAGACAAACAACTGTTTTTAGACATGAAGAAAGGCTTGGAAATAAATAGCATTTTGGTGAATACATAAACTTTATATTGCTCATCTTTTTGACAAAGTGGCCAGATTAACTAAAAAATGAGAATAAAAGACGGAATATAGTGTTCATGTAATTGTGTACTGGTAGTGTTACTAGATTTTGATTGGGTCTGGTTCATTTCAGTCAGAATTGTACAATGCAAATAGAACTGGCTATTAGACCAAAAGACAATTTTCAGCACCATTAGGCATGTCTTATCGACTGTGAAACTCATACACACCTCTGTGAGAAAAATCCATTGCAGACGCTCTTTAAATTATGTTATGTCTGATTTCTCATTTCAGGGTCAGTAACATGATTTGCTCGGCCTATTGGACAGTTCCATGACTCGTTGGACTCTTTCTGTTTTCTGTTCAAACATTTCTGTTGGCTTTAATAACACAAGACACAGGATAACACATTCACCTTAGTGTTTTCTATCCATCCTTACTCTTGTCTAATTTTTAAAGTCAAAATTGAAGAAATGAAAAGGGAACACATTTTGCTTCTGCATTGAACAAAGCACTAAATAAATATTTGGGTTACTCTTTCGTTTGCCCCTTCTGCTCACCCACACACATTGTGATACATCTCAGAATTTTTAAAAATGTGAATCAATGAGCATCTTTGCTTGGAAACTAGCGTGACAGCATCTTTAAATTGACAATAATTTTAGTAGTTTTTCCCATTTTAATTTCTTTAGGGTAAAAACGATTTAGCAGTATTTTGAATATTATTCAAAAATTATGTTTGTAAGAAAAAGAGAAAAAGCTAAAGTTTTTGATCTTTTGTTCTGTCCAGTCTTTTTGGTACTTTTTTTTTTTTTAACATTCCTACTGTTTAAGTTGCAGGTGTTTCCCCTGCATTCATGATGTACTTTTAATTTTATTCATTGTAATTATTTTCTTTGAGGGTAATCTGTATGCGTGTGTCTATATAGTGTATGCTACTGAATAGAGAATTGTGTGAAAGTTGGCTGCATTAAGGCACTGCCTGTCCTACAGTAACAGTATGCAGGGCGGTCGTGTTTGTGAGCATGTGTTTGCCCTCTGTTTATGTCCACAAGATTTTTTTGTTCCCATAAATTCTGTTATTGTATGCTGATTTTACGTTATTTTTTACTGCTTGTTTTTAAATACTTAAAAATAAAAAAACCTTCAAATTCCCAGTGGTTTCTCGCGTGCTCTTTACTATAATTGCCCTCTAGTCTAATTCTAATTCATTATACTCCCAATATTCAAGTAAAGTTGTATAAATGAAAATAAAAACCGTTGTATAAATGCATGTGGTTTAAAGTTGGACGTCGCAGATGTGGCTGATTGTTCGGTCCAGTCGGATGTCTCTGTTGTTCTCTACCTTTTGTTTTGGTTTTGATGGATGCGTCCACCGGCAAGTGGGGGGCAGTCTCGTGCTGCCCGTGGACCAATCGGAACCGACGTCCGAGTGCGACGAAGGACAACAGTTGAGTGGGAGATGGCGCCCAGCTCGAAATCAGAAAAGGACGATGGCAAACAGAAGGCTCAAAGAAAACATAAAGACCATGTCGTGAAGCTTCTCACGCGTGGGAAGGTAGGCTTTTATCAATAATATATGTGGCATAAATCTCTGAAACACGTTCACAGACGTAGGGCTTGTGCAGCGCGCGGCTCCTTGTTTCCTGCAGCTTGGTCGGCTAGCGTTTGCTAGCTGGTAGGTAGCTTGTGGCTAATAGCTACGGATAAAGGCAGGTAGCCATCAAATTAGCAAATGCTATAAGTGAGAAAAGGGTGCATCTTGATTTATGATGATTCTTCTCAGTTTAGTCGGTCTTTACCTAATTTGTCAGTACTTGTAGACGGATGTGAACGTGCTTAAGTGGTGTTAGCATGCTAGCCGTGAAAGCAAATCGCTACCTTTACGTTATAACGTTAACGCTCAAGCTCAGTCGGCTCGGGCTTTTGCCAAACTTTAAATGTAGCAGTAATTCAGTTACCGCTACATTACCTTTGTATTCAGGTTCAACTACGACTAAGCGCTGAACCATTTGGCCAGAACACAGCTGTTTGTGTACAGAAGTCTTATTAGAGAGCCGTTGCACTGCATTAGTCATGAACGGAACTTGTATGTAAAATACCATTATTACAGAAGTTGTTTACTCAACCTTAATATGATGCATGTGTGTTGGGTCATTTGCTCTCTGTATTCTTATTGTCATCTTTTTTTTCAGCTGTCAGGACAGTATTCTCAACGCCTGTTCAGGAAGTTTCCACCTCGAGTGTGTGTCCCGTTGAAGAACATCGTGAGTGAGGAGTTCCTCAGAGCAGGGTCTGTGTGTAGTTTATATTTGTCATTCGCAAGCAAGTCGATCATGCTTCTGGACATTATGTACTACTGCTAATAATAATAATTGATTAGATTTATGTAGCGTTTTTACATTTTGCGTACTCAAAGGGCTTACATTGGATCCATTAATCATTCACTCCACATTCACATACTGGGGTGGTAAGCTACATCTATATCCACAGCTGCCCTGGGGCAGACTGATGGAAGTGTGGCAGCCAGTCTGTTAAGTATTATTTTGAGCAATGATATTCTGGATACAGGGCTTCCTCAAAAGGTGTACCATCAGCATCCTGAATTTAGACTACAAATAACCTGTGCTAATATACAAGTAAAAAAAAAATACTGCACTTTAACTTCAAATCTGTTAAAAATTTAACTCGAAACCCTGCAGAATCCCTGTGATTAGTTGTGAATTTTGTTGTCTCCTACCAAGAATTTTCTGACCTTTTGTAATTGTGTTGTGCTCAGGCATATATTTCTTGGCTTCACAAAATGTGGACGCTATGTTCTGTCATACACCAGTGACTGTGGAGAAGATGATGACTTCTCTTTCTATACCTACCACCTATATTGGTGGGAGTTCAACTTGCACAGTAGACTGAAACAGGTAAAGGACAGTAAATATTTTATTGCCTTAATATCTTCAGTGCCACACAGACATGCATGTAAATTGTGAACTGATTAGTTAATATACAGTATTCTTCATGAATCATAAAAGGGGAGAAATAATTTGAATAGAGGACATCTTGTCGTGTGCTTTTTCTTTCTAGGTCCATCATGTACGACTATTTGCAGGAGAAGAAATCTACAGTGACCTTTACCTTACTGTTTGTGAGTGGCCAAATGACCACTCCAAAATTGTCATCTTTGGTTTCAAGTAAGAAAAATTAAGCACGTCTTCAGTTCCATTTCAGTGATATTTATGTTTAAATAAAACAGTAAATCAATGTGTACGTCTCTGCTTCTCAGTACACGCAGTTCAAGCTCTGTCCTGATGAACTTGATGATGAGTGATGAGAACAACAGGGACATATACATCACTATTGCCTCAATGCCTCCTGTTAAACCTTGCTCTAACTGCTGCCCAGTTCCATCAGTTTCCACTATACGCACAGGTTAAAACATACACAAGCATGCACTGTCCTGCTGACCTTGCAGCTTCCCTTTGCATCCATCTTCATTTTTTTCTCCGCAGGTAGAGGCGAATGTCTGGAACATGGTTATGTGCTCAACAGCAGGTACCAGGTGGTGTATCCTTTCCCCACTTTTCAGCCAGCTTTCCAGCTGAAGAAGGACCAGGTCATACTATTAAACACAAGCTACTCTTTGGTAGCCTGTGGTATCTCACTCTGCCCAGGTAACACATTTTGTGGCTGAAGTCCTTCACATCAATTCAAAAGCAAAAACATAATTCATTAAATGAATTTGATACATTTTTTAAAACTCCACCTGCACCTGGTATAGCCCAGTCAATTTATCAGCGCAGACAAAGGTAGTGTTATAATGTGGTGTATGGGCTAATGTAATGTCTCCTTCAAAAAAGTGGTATTTCTCT
>JAPQRP010000001.1:17705132-17722458 GCA_037367295.1 Apogon hyalosoma | reverse complement strand
ATATATATATACACACACACACACACACACATTTTTCTCATATGGATAACTGACACCCAACAATATCTTTCTCAACAGCCTGCTAAAAGTGATCATCATCATCATGCAACATTTTAATGTATCTTAAAGCTGAAACTGTACTCTCAACTTT
This sequence comes from Apogon hyalosoma, assembly GCA_037367295.1. Taxonomy (NCBI): domain Eukaryota; kingdom Metazoa; phylum Chordata; class Actinopteri; order Kurtiformes; family Apogonidae; genus Apogon; species Apogon hyalosoma. Next base: position 17,722,307 of record JAPQRP010000001.1, on the reverse strand, counting down.
GACCTCTATTTGTTTTTCTCTTACAGGAAAGCAGGGTCAGTCATCACAGATCCTCTACACAAAGAGAGCAGCTCCATCAGGTCAATCCCCCACATGTTCATCCTCCAGCTCCTCAGCTTCATCTTCACTACCTCAAGGATCACCTGAAAGCAGATTGCCACCCAGCAGGCCTAGTCCGTTTCCCTGCTCTCCCAGTCAGTCACAAGCAGCCGTTCGAGCCCGGGAGTTTGCAGCTGACCTCTTCAGGCGTGCCCAGGCAGGAGGAGGAGCAGTGGGCCAAGGAGATAGAAGAGCAGTGGATGGTGGAGAAAAAGAGGCACCACAGGTTACAGTAGACAAGGGGATAAATGGAGAGACACAAAGGGATGAGCAGGAGAAACGGACTTGTTTACCACAAGCATCAACATCAGGCAGGAGCCATGGTGTGCTGCAGTGCTCAGAACAGGTGATGTCTCCTGCATCCTCTTCCTCATCCCCTTCATCCCCTCCAACGCCATCGCCATCCCAGGAGATCAGCTCTAATGAGCCCGGATATGTCAACTACTCACGGCTGCACTACCGCCTGCAGCAGCCAGGAGCAACAGAGCAGAGCACAGGAAGTGCAGGAGGTAAAAGAAAGATGAAGGCTTCAAGCAAAGAGATGAAAGAATAAAAGAATAGTAACATGTTTGAAGCTGATCCTTTTTCGTCCATTTCTGTCTGTAGGCTATGAAGATGATAAAGTTCAGCTGCCTTTCACAGTCACTGATCTGAAAGGACGAAACCTTGAGCTTGTCACTGGGCCACACAATGGACAGGTACATGTTTTGCTTTGTTCTGAATCCCATACAAAAAATGTCATGCACTACATGTTACTTCTCATAGTTCTATACATTGTGTTTACTTTTACTAACAAACTAGATTTAAGGCCAATTAAAAACACTCTTTTCCTATATTGTAGTTATACTAAATGGCCAGGTTGTCATTGAAAATGAGAACTGGTTCTCAGTTGACCTACCTGGTAAAGTAAAGGTTAAAATGAGTTGTTTGTAATTATTTTATTATGTATATATACAGTTATATGTAATATTGTATACAATTTCAATTACTGCAGTCTAATGTGACAATTGGATACTAAAACATTGTTGAAGATTATCATATTAACTATCAAGGATGTTATTAGATACAGTCACGGAAAAAATGATTAGAACACCCTTGTTTTTGTCAATTTTTTGTTTATTTTAATGCCTGGTACTGTCAAAGGTACATTTGTTGGGACAAATATAATGATAACAACAAAAATAGCTCATAATAGTTTAATTTCAGAGCTGATATCTGTCCGTTTTCCATGGTTTTCTTGATAATAACCAAAATCACTTCAGTTCTTACATCAATAGCTTTGGCACTGTACTGCCAAAAACAGTGCTTTTAGGCATTCTGTGTTTTCTGTCTGTTTTAGTCACATGATACACACAGGAGTTAGTAGTTGATTGCATAACCATTGTTTTTGATGAGTTTTGATGGTCTAATAATTTTTTCCGTGGCTATATATCACAGTATTTGAACAGCATCTTTACCAGCTCTTATCAGAAAAAAATTGCTGTTAAAGTTACAGATCCAGTGTAAGCAAATACAGTGAAAACAGAAAGGACTCCTGTGTTTGAACAGGGTTGTTGAAGAAATCTGTCAGTTTTGAGTGTGTGTTGTGTGTCTTTCAGAGTGTGTGTGTGGAGCAGCTGACCCTGGACTTTGAGTATCTTATCAATGAGGTGATCAGGAGTGATGCTGCCTGGGCCCCTCAGTTCTGTTCCTTCAGCGACTATGATGTTGTGATTTTGGAGGTCAGTGTATATGTGTGTGTGTATGTGTGTGTGTGTGTATATATATATATATATATATATATACACACACACTTCTTTGACACTGATTCACCAGTAAAACCCATGTAGTTTGACAAATGACAGTGGTTGTAGACACTTGTTTGTTCAGTTGATATATTTTGCTGAAGGAGTAATTTTTTTTCATCAGTTCACTCTGTTATGATATAATTACCTTTGAATTCATGGCGCTTTTATGAACCTCTGCATGATCAGTAAATATAGGAAAATATATGCTTTTCACAAAAAATGCAAACTGCAGAGGATAGTATAACAAATGGTGTTAAATCGCTAAAGAAAGATTAAATGCAGAGAAACTTTGATTTGAAAGTTGCCACAATAGTAGTTCTAGGTCTTTTAAGGGTTAAATATTTCTAATGGTTATGGATATTCTATTATTGGTCTGTGAGTCTAGTTAATTTATTTTTTTAAACTCAATTTACATTGTGATTATAGATCTTATCCCAAACACTGTTGCAGCTATATTCTATCTATCTATCTATCTATCTGTCTGTCTGTCTGTCTGTCTGTGTGTGTGTGTATATATATATATATATATGAATAAATAATTTAGCCATATAAACTGTTTATTCACAAATTTTAAAAAAATACTTTGCATGCAGCCTTATATACACAATCACTATGTTAAATGTATGTAATTTCAGGAATTAAAAGAGAGGCACACAAGTTTTCCATGTTGTTCCCACGAGGGATGCGTACAGAATTTGGTACTTTTATTGGTACTGACCGAATTCCGTCAGTACTACCAAGTATTGATTCACGTAAAGTCAAACGGCATCACATTTCAGCACTTGAATGCATCCTCACGTTGCGTGTGTTGGGAGAGAGTGGAGGAGTGTCTGCTTGATGCGGTGATGGCATTGGATGCATAAGAGCGTGATTACATCAGTGGTGGTTTGATGATAATCATGGCAGATAGAAAGTGTTTGAGGGTGTGGCTCCACTTTGCTAAAATTGATGCAGACTGTGCTCGCTGCAGTATCTGTGATGCTAAATGTAAAGCCAGCCACGTCAACACTTCAAACCTGAGGAAACAGTCAAACATAATATGCACCTGAAGGCTGAGGAATATACAATATTCAAAAGCCCCAAAGGAGCATAGGCTACGAGTCCTGCACCGGACACCCATCACTGCACCTGCAGCAGCTGGCAACTCCTCACCTACAGCCAGTCAGGGGAGATGAAGTGGCGTCAAAAAAGAAAAAGTCAGTGTGGAGTGGGCTCGTCTCTTGCCAGAAAAAGTAGATATGTCAGTGTGTTCCTGAAAAAGAACTGCTGAACATGTGCAGTACAGTTCATGCTAGAGGGAGGGGTTTGTTTTAGTTTGTAATACTTTAGTTTGAAAATTTTATAAGTTATATTTAAGTTATTTGCCCTCCCCCACACACTTTACTCAAGTTTTATGTTATGTTTTTTTTTACTTGTGATGCTGAGAAATAAATATTCAGAATTAAGAAATTTAAAAAAAATTTTTATAGACAAAATGACTTTAATCACCACACATACACACAAAAAGTACTGAAAACAGGGACCATTGTATACCAGTACCGGTTGCCAGGAACCAAGTATCGGTACTGTATTGGTTTAAATGTGAAAGGTACCCATCCATAGTTCCCACTAACTGTTTGTCTCAGCAGTGACTTTGTAATCTCAGAAGTAGAAATCTTATGCAACATTCTGTAACTGACCTGGAAATATAATCTTGGATATATTTCAGGTGTGTCCGGAGACTAACACGGTCATGATCAACATTGGTCTGCTGTTACTGGCCTTTTCCAACTCAGATGAGGAGCACTGCAGGTACAATTTTCCTGTCTTAATCTGAAGCCTACCCTGGTTTGGATTGGTGTCTAATGCTTTTTTCTGTAGTAATAATAATATCAGTGGTTGCTTTTCTTTCCTCGCTTAATCTGATTTTTGTTGTGGTTGGTTCCAGGCCAAACACCTATCATTCCAACCTGCAGGTCAGCTGGGACCTCAACACAGGCATGTGTTGCACTGTGGGTGTCGGTGACCTTACAGAGGTCAAGGGTCAGACCAGGTGATAAAATCCTGTCCTCCCAGATCACACACATTCTCCTAGGAATGTTTCCCTTTTGTTTTCCTACTCCATTGATTTGTGTCGTATTTAAGGTGTTTGTGTCTGTCAGTGGGAGTGTGTGGAGTTCTTACAGGAAGTCCTGTGTGAACACAGTGATGAAGTGGCTGGTTCCTGAGAGCAGCTCTCGCTACATCAATCGAATGACCAATGAAGCACTGCACAAAGGTGACTTAAAATACACAGACATGCACTGAGGACAAGCTGGAATAAAATCAATCAACCATGACTTTTAGCAGATCTTCTGGTTGAAAATGGTGCCCATGAAATTTCTTCAGCAGGTTTTGCTTAAGTTTGTTTTTCTGATTTTTCTTGATTATCTGCTCAACCATTTTATTCAGTGATGTTAGCTTTCTTTTACTGATATGGTAAGGATAATGCTTAAACAATATTAGAAAGACTTATAAATACTTAACAATAAAAATGTCAGAATTTCTTATTTCTCAGAATAACCACTCACCAAACATATCAGTAATCTCTCCCGTCACAGCTAAAAACTCCATTCTGCTGCACCACTAGACTGTCATACTCATAGAAAGATAGTTTGGTGACGTCAGGGAACTGATATGATTGGCTCACTGACGCACATGGTCAAAGCTTAACCTAATCAACCGCAGATTGGCTGTTACATTTCGATCAACACTGACACAACAGACATTGCAATTTTGCATTTTGTGCCGTAATACTTTCATTACCTGGTTCCCCACTTATAGAATAGTAAACACAAAATTGTCCTATTAAAATGTCATAAATCTAACCTATCATAACGTTTCTGAACTCTTACTTTTATTTCAGTTGTCAGGGGTTGCTATTAGTACTGTGCAGAGTTCAGATCCATCTCTCTGCCAAAAGAAAGTGTGGGCTGCAGTCATCTGTCACTCAAGTTTTTTAGGCCACAGATCAAGTCAAGCAGATTTTGTTTTCTGTAATGTGCAAAGGTAGAACCCAGAACCGATGTGTTTTTCACCTGTGTAGGCTCGTCCCTTCAAGTGCTCGCAGACAGCGACCGATGCACCTGGATTGTATTATGAAGTGGGCCATGAGTTTCAAAGCAACAGCAAGAAAACGACGTGCATATGTGGACAAAGCTTCAAGACGAGCAGAACCACATTCATTTAAGTAACTGCGCTTTGGTAACATGTAAGTAAAAGTTCAAAGTGTCAAACTGAACGTTCAAGATGAAATACTGTATAGATGGACTTTTATATTCTGTGTTTAATTTAACAGGTTTCATTTTTTATTGTGTACTGTATTATTGCAACTATCAAAAGCAAGAGCTGGACTGAACAAAAATGTAGTTTTTTTTCTTTTTTTTTTGTTGCATAAAAATGTACTGTGTGTCTGTAAGTGAATGTATGCTCCATTGACAAGTTCATCCAGAGGAAGTGTGTGTACCTTGTGTAACGTGTATGTAAATTTGACAGATTCTACTGCTTGTCAACAATATAATTTCTTATCTGGTCTCATTCCAGATTTAAAAGTCTGCAGTATTTATCAAAATGAAAAGAACCCAGTACTGCATCACTTGACAATTTTGGGGGGTAAATGTTATGTCATTAAATTAGAAGGCTTTTGGGAATCACATGCTGGTTTATGTTCTGTATGTGTAACTGGCATGGGAGTCAGACTATGTTTTGTTGGAATATTTTGATAAAAGAAAATGTCCAAAAATATATCCACGAGTCCTTGTTTTCAACAGCTTTGCAGATAACTGAGCAAAGACCCAAACCAGCAGCAAGAGCGGCTCCATGAAAGGAAAAAAAAAACATTTGAGAGAAATCACATCCTTTTAGTCAACAGTGAGAATAAAGCTACAAACATAGATCACAGATTTCAGTACAAAGGTCGTCAGTTCAGCAGCACAAGCAAAGGACAGAAATTTAGGATTGAAATTAAGATCAGTAACATTTGGAGCTTGGACAGTGAAATTCATAGCTCTCTCCATAGTCTATAGTTGAACATTAACATTTGTAAACCTGGAAAATAAATGCATGAGAAATTCAAGTTGGTAAAACAAGATTCAGTGTAAAAACAGGGTCAAAGTTCAAAATATGATTAGTGATTGCTGAATTAGATGTGGTTTTGAATTCATATGCAGATGTTTTACAAATCCTATCTACTCATGCACAAGGTTAAATTTCTCTTGCAGATTTAATTAATCACTTCACAAACTCAATCTTACCAACCCCAGGTCCACACTCATGTGTTTCTATAATAGTGACATCACAGTCAAAAATTCCACTTTGTCCTGTCAGGTTTTTTTTCCCACCCTCGCTAAATGACTACATGCAGACACCAATTTTTACCCCTTGGCCAACTTCTGGCCGAAGGGGTATTGTAATCATTTTGTCATCTGTCCACTCAACAACATAATCACATTATCTGAAGAATGCATTGATATCTGCACCAAATTTATACTGTGGATGCATCTTGGCATGGAACAGAAACCTATTGAAAATAGGTGACCTGGACCTACTTTTCAAGGCCAAATGGCCTTGTGTAGTTATAATATCTGAGTACTTTAAAATATAAATATGTAAGTAATAAGTTTTACACAAAGACAATCTAATCTAAATTATAGGGCAGTAACTTTCAACAGAATCTTACACTATATTTGGCCGAGTGGTATTAAAAGTGCACAGCACATGTTTTTTTCCTGTAGGGTTTTTTGTAAACTCAATGCTCATTTGGTACAATCTTGAATTTGCATTAAAGACACCTCAGCAGTACTACAAGTTGTAATTTGTCATATCTGTCTGAAAAGCCCAACACTTAAAATCACCAAAGACACTAAAATCAACATCTGCTCATGCCATGTGTGAAGCTGCTGGTTCAGCATGTGCTCTTTGGAAAGACTCCAGAGGCCTGAAGTACAGTCCATCTACAAAAGACACCATGTTCACATGCTTGGTCCATTATCATCGCGATAAAAATATACTGTAGCTCAGTACTCTGGATGGTGGACAAACCACAACATTTTTTTTTTTTTAAGGCAATAACGGTTAAACCACATACAAATACATGGATATATAACAGTGTTCACAAAAGGTACATAATATAGGCTATCTACAATATGTTCAACATAGAGCTGCTGTTTAGATACCCAGAAAATAAACATCTGCCTTTACACTACAAAAACTTTGAGATAGCTGGCACTGGTACACTGGTTGCCATGGATACAAGGTTGTAAAAGCTGGGCGGGATAAGCTTCGTCCTTGCCCTGTGGCCTATTCAAGTTCCATCTATGAAAGTCTGTGCAGTAAGGCAGCACTTAAGCAATTATGTGGATGTGTGTGTAAAATCAAGATGAATAGATGGAGATTTCATGAAAGAAAGAATGGATGGATGTAAAAATAGCAGACTGGGTTAGGCTGTCACCATCTGAGATTTTTTTTTTTTTTTTTTACAGTTATTTAACTTGACAACACCAAGACTACTTCACAGGACCTTCATTTATTAATCCACCGATACAGAATATATAGAATACAAGCTTTTTTTTCCCATCTAGAAATCTCTGAAAGGCACAGGGTATGATTTAGTTGCCCAAATTAAAAAGAACTGACATTAAAAGAGGAAAATATGGAAATATGACACAAATATGCACTTGATAGACATCCATGTGTCAACAGAATCAATACAGATGCTACTCTTGAGACTTAAAAAATGCGTATTTCAGACAATGCTGTTCATTCAAGTCCAGCTCCCCTGCATAGTCATTGCTCTGAAGGCAATGTAGAGCAAGAGTAAAATAAAGAATAATGATGTCTTTTCATTTTACCACAGCAATCAGGTCAGTGGTTAAGGCGGGCCAGGAGGGAATCAAGAATATATATTTATATTTGTACTTAGTATAGGCTGGACAGAGGCGGCTCTTGAAATCTCAACAGCTGCTAAAGACACAGGGAAGGCACAGGGAACAGAGGGATTGTAAATGGGCAGATGAAGGCATAGAGGAAAAGAATGGCAGCACAAAATACAAAATAAAAAACTGGCAAAATGGACTTGATTTAGTCCTCTACTGCTCTCCCATGTTCACATACACCATGAAAACACACCAAACACCACACATACACGAGGTGTCACAATGGGATGACATGATGTTAAAATTAAAGCTTAAAGCGAATGTGCGTGGTGTATGTTTGTGTTAATTACAGTATTAAAGGTGTGACTATGGCGGTGTGCTGTGCGCCTCTGTTAGCAGATTTAAGCTCGCCCTGGGCTGCTTGGCGGGCGGCTCCAATGACTCCTTCTCATCCTCGATGGCATTCAGGGAGTTGGACTGAAGCACAATCTCCGCGCTTTCGTCCTCACTGTCCTCTTCCTCGTCATCCTCCTCCTCTTCTGATGGAAAGAGGGAGTGACACAACAATAAATGACACAATTCAACACAACACCTTATGCAAAAAGAGCATGAGGAATGACTCAAGTGATGGGTGGGGCAGTTTTAGGAGACAGCTAGGATTTGTTATTGCAGTCATCTTAAATGTGTGTATCTTAGGCATTGTATTTTTTTTAATTGAATTTTTATACTGTAACAATCATAACTATACCACTGAATATGTATAAAATATAACAACATAGTTATGTAACCTCACTCTAATAAGAGTCCCAACCCTGATGCATCTCATACTCCAACAAAAACATATACATGCACATATCCAAAATGAATTCATAAAATAAAATAAGATTAGTTACAATGAGAAATTGTCTATTTTTTAATATATGATAAGACAGGCTGCCACATTGCATATAATTTGGCTGCATTGCCTCTTGTGGTATATCTTATTTTGTCTAATGCCAGACAGTTCATAAGATCTTTAATCCAGAATATGAATGTTGGTGGATTTCTATCTTTCCATTTAAGTAGAATGAGCTGACGAGCTATTAAAGTTGTGAAGGCAATGATGTTCTTAAAATTCTCTTTGAGGTGTGTATTCTGTGGAATCACTCCAAATATCCCAGTGAGTAAATGACATTTTATTGGGGAAAGAAATTTGGGGAAACCTGTGAAAAGAAATTAAATATTAGTTTCCAGAAATAGCTAAATCTGGTGCAGAGACAAAATATGTGGAAAGATTTCCTGGTTCCTGGTTACATCTGTCACATTTGGAGTCAGTAGTCAACTTTAGTTTGGCTAGTTTTGCTTTAGACCAATGCAGTCTATGTGCAACTTTAAACTGAATAACTGTTTGACTATAAAAAGTTTTAAAGCATGCTTAAAAGATTATTTAAATACTGAAAACTCCCTGTCTTAAATCACAGTTTTTATATGTATGTGCATGTATGCCAAGTTCTCTTTAATGTTAAAACCATGCAAAATATTTTTTCATTAAGATCATGTGTTTTATATGTTATTTGTATTATATAAACGTTTTTCTTTTCTTGAGGTGGAGGCTTCAGATAAGCCTGTTGGGCTTTTTGCCTCTTCCTGCACTGTATTGGTTTTCTTTTATCTTTCTTATGTTTCTTTTTTTCTGTCACTCAAAATTAGCGCTCCACAGGCAGCCACACTAACCAGAAGGCTAACGGTGGCTATACCAACAGGGGCAGTTACACTAACTTCAAGCTAGGGGTAGCTAATTAAGATGCCGAGCTAACTAGCAGTAGCTAGCTAGCCACGCTCGGTTGAGGTGTTATCTGCGAGGTGAAGAGCATAAGAACTGAAGAATGACTGGGACATGAGTAGGCGAGGCCCTGCCTACACGCAGGTCACACAGGTCATCTGCTGTCAGGCGTGAATAAAGGTATCTTCAGCCAGGCCATGTGAGGGCGCGATATCCCATAGTACAGGCTTCTCAACCTTTTTTGAACCACGCCCTACTATGTCAAAAAAAATCACTGGGGGGGTGGGGTGTACAATTCTAAAAGTAACACGTCAATGTTATCTGGCCACATCTTGACACCATAATGGAGAGTCTTGTCTGTCACATCCCAAAGATTCTCAATGGGGTTCTGGACTCTGGTGTCCAATTCATATGTGAAGATGACTTCTCATGCTGCTGAACCATTATTTCATGAGCCTGATGAACTCAGTGTTCCTTTCCAGTCTTTACGCTCATGACAAACTGATGATTATTTAGACATGAGAAGCTACTCACTGCATCAGTTATGGTTGAAGAACTTGTAGTTTTGCTCACAAGTAGTTTGTAAAAGACCGTCACATTTTGTCGCACCTTAGTCACAAGCATCCAGTTCCTCAACTGTAAACTAATCATTTGGAATACAGTTGCTATTGTTGCTCTTTAACCCATGATCACTTAGTAGGGGTCCCATTGTTGCTCTAATGCTCTTAACCATTTAGCATACACTCTCCAATGGTGTATTAAATAGCCCAGCAGATCAACATTTATTATCATGGAACCCTGTATAAATTACGATCAGATTCTCTCGATAGATGGAATATGGCTGCCATGTTAGTATAACAGTCTGTGGCCACTGTGAATAAAGTGACCCCTGATGTGGAGTACTATATCAAACCTGTATTTTTTTCCTTGTGTCTTTTATGTCTGTTTAGAAATATGTAGTGTTAGTGTAAAATTAAAATTAAAAAAAGGGTTGGATTTAAAAGGGAAAATGAGAATGCTTATGGTACCTTTCTCAATGTCTGGAGAGATTCGGCTCTTTACTGTGCTGGCAAACTGTAAAAACAAAAGACAGATGAAGATAGTGGACATTTGTAATCCAACTAAGACTGCAGTATGTGAATGACAGCTCGTCAGTGGACGTACTTCTCCCATGACGGCGATAGGTGTCTCTCCTTTAGCCTGGGCCACCCTGTGCTCTATCAGGTAGTACATGTACTCATCATACAGCAGACGGATCAGGTGAAAGGAGCCAAAGCTGGCAGCACTGCGCAGAGTCAGGTCTCTGATTACCATAGAACTGGTGGGGCAGGGCAGCAGGAAATGAGAAACCATTCTTACATACATAAAGAACATAATACACCAAAACCAGTGTTTTAAATTGATCATCCTCACTGCATATCTGGCTTTTCTTCTCACCTGTAAAATGACCAGTTAAGCAGGAAGACCTTGGCAGCCTTTGGCAGGGCGATGGGGTTGTGCTCGTAGGGTTTTAGGACCTGGGAGACAACACTGTCCAACCAGTGAGCCCACTGCTCCAAGGAGTTTTGCTGCTGCAGGGTCAGTTTGAAGTCCTGCTCCAGCTGCTGGACTACACGGTCTTCACACTGACACACCCAGGATGCCTGTTCCTGTGGGGGGAGGCATGGGGGAACGCTGTCAACAGGCTGCTGTGTTTTCATTGCTTTTGCTGTTTAAAGAGAGTTCGATTTACGACTTTTAAGACTTGAATAATAAATAAGATGTGGCACATTAAAATTTCAGTGTAGAGATATTTATTGACATCTAGTGGTAAAATTCCAGATTGGAAATCATCTGAACAGTCCACATACCCCACCTATGGTGGTTGTAAAAAACATGGAAGGCCTTCATTAGAATGTATGTTTATTTTCAAAACAGCCCATAGAAGCAAAGACTAGTCAAATTTTCAAACTTGGATAGCTATTCAATCACACAGCCTATACATTAAAACCCAACAAAAAAAGGTCAATGTGAGGACAATATAATGGAGATGCAGATGAAATAAGATGACCATTGACCGTAGGCTACACATGAGCTCCCCCTCCTCACAAAAGCCAATTTAACCACTGGTCCTAGTCCCTCATTTATTTACCTTTTATTACTGGTGTTTTGGTGTGCAAATTAATGAAAAAATATATATACTGAGATTTAAATTGTAATGATGCAAAAAAAACCCATAAAATCCAACTTCCAATGTCATGACATTTTAAGATTTAAGGCATTTTAAATATGTTTTAGGAATTCTGCCTTAATTAGAGACAGCTGAGTTAGGTAAGAAGGAAAGAAAGGGAAATGATATGCAGAAAAAGACCCCTAAACTGATGTCAGTGCAGCCTGGTCAGCCTCTATCATATGAACCACTGGGACACATTTAAGACATTAATACTTAATGAAAGCCTTCTTTCTATAAGCCCGGCAAATTAAATATAGATACACAGAGAGTATTTGACAGACCTGAACATTGGTGAAATCAACCCGGTTGAGGTCAGAGAGCATCTGGTTGATCTGGGCTGAGTTCTGGAGGACAGCACGTGCTGCTTGGGCTAAGTGGTTCAGGCTGGTGTAGCGGCGCAGCGTCTGTGAGAAAGAGCCCACACACACCACCTGAAAGGAAAAAAAGAGGACAAACAATAATGCCAGGTTTATACTTCACTCAGTCAGATGAAGACAACACTGAAAACATGAAAATGCACACCAGGACACCATCCCTTCTGAGGCAGAGACACAGATTTACATCTATAACATGAATGATTGGAAAGCAAAGTCTTTTCCAGTGAAGTCACTCCTCAACATCAAAACTAAAAGTTGATCTCTACAAATAATTTAAAGCAAGAGTCCAGTTTCAGATGGACTGGAAACTATGATAACAGTCTCATATCACCACATACAGTAGTAGAGATTAAAGCTGGACACAGACAGTCAGTGATATTGCATTAATGTAATGACGTACCTTAATGCGAACCATCTCCTCTGGGATGTTCATCAGGGCACCGGTCAACCAGTTTTCTAGACTCTTGGCAAAGTTGCGGATGGCCTGAGTTAAGGCACCTGAGGCGGTGGTAGAGGGAAAAAAAGGAGAACAACATCTTACAGAGTGTTGCACAAGATAAAAACAGACTGATCTATCAGCCATGATCCATTACTGAAGCCAATTCACATTTTTAAAAGGATCTAGATTCCTTTTGATCTGATGTCTGATAAAGTAAATTCATTTTAAAAGACATTCTTCAGCTGTGATGACGCTGCCTATCTGAGTCTGTCTATAGTCACTGTTCTGTGATCCAAAGAATGGGTTACCCACACATAAGTATCTATCAAAACATTTATTTGTGTAATACTTGTGTAGTGTTTACTTAACATCTATAATCCTTTCAGGTCAGAGTGAAATTTCTACATACATGCATATATTATTTATATTTTCTATAAGAAGCTCAGTTGTATTTCCCCAAAGTTTTACATTGACATTACTCCACAAGATTGTTACTTTTACAGCAATACAGCAGCAGTTCCAAATATTGTTGATTGAACATATTTTATTTATTTATTTATTTTTTTAAATCATACCAAATATTTTTACTATTAATCTTGTTAATACGGAGAGTTGTATCCAACCTTCACTGTGCTTCACTATATAAAGATAATATAGGGATTCAATTCAATATCAGTTGTTGTCATCAGATCACTAATAATCAGTATTAGTAAAGAAACTTTTAAAATCTATCCATTTCAGTAGATAACTAAATAGATTTGTATTTTTTTAAACAATTTTATACACTGTATATTTTCAGTTTATTACATTTTCATTAGCTTTGATTAAATTCTGTATTACCTGCAATCGAGTACAAAACATACTATCAGTTATTATCAATATTATTTCAATTTGTAGTCTTCTGAAATGTTTAGACCTGTGAGTTCAGACTTACTGGGGATGGGTCTGAGTACATCGGGGATGAGGATCTCCACCAGAGTCTGGTACAGGAGGTTGTCACATTCTCTTGTCCAGCGAAGCACTGGCTCAAACTTACAGAGAACCACCAGGCATGATTTGGGCAGACGCTTCTCTGACTCATTGTGCCTGAAGGAGCGCAGCACAGACTGGGTTATATGACAGTTTTAGTGGTGGATAAGAAACCTTATCTGCTACTGTGTATTTTTAACTTACTGTTTGGATGTTTGTGGTACTTACAGGTTGAGTGATTCTGTATCATTACTCTGGCTGAACCTCCAGAATGATTTCCACAGTGTCTCCACTAGAGTGAACTGAAGGTTGACCATCACATCCATAATGGCCTGTGGGAATCACATGACACCATAGAGGAATGTTATCTTCACAATCCTGGTCTGATTGCATTATTTCATTAGGTGTCAGTGTTCTGCTACTCTTTCCCATTAGGACAGAGGCTGTACATGTAGCTAGGGATGGGTACCTTTCACATTTAAACCGATACAGTACCGATACTCTGCTTCTGGGAACTGGTACGGGTATACAACGGTACCTGTTTTCGGTACTTTTTGTGTGTATGTGTGGTGATTAAAGTCATTTTGTCTATAAGAAAAAAATAGAAAAACTTCTGAAATCTGAATATTTATTTCTTAACATCACAAGTGAAATAACAACATAAAACTTGAGAAAAGTGTGTGTGGGGGAGGGCAAATAACTTATAAATATAACATATATAACATTTTTGTAGCCTGTGCTCCTTTGGGGCTTTTGAATATTGCACATTCCTCAGCCTTCAGGTGTAGATTATGTTTGACTAAGTGTTTCCTCAGGTTTGAGGCGTTGCCGTGGCTGGCTTTACATTTAGCATCACAGATATTGCAGCAAGCACAGTCTGCATCAACTTTAGCAAAGTGGAGCCACACCCTCAAACACTTTCTATCCGCCATGCTTGCTATTATCATCAGGCCACCACTGTCGTAATCACACTCTCATGTGTCCAATGCCGTTGTCACATCAGGGAGACACTCCTCTACTCTGTCCCCAACGCATTCAATGTGAGGATGCGTTCAAGTACCAAAATGTAGTGCCGTTTGACTTCTCGTGAATCAATACTTGGTAGTACTGACGGAATTCGGTCAGTACCAATAAAAGTACTGAATTCAGTACCCATCCCTGTATGTAGCACAGGAAAAATCAATGAAAAAAACTAACACGGGTATGCCTACTTCACAGTGTTCTCTGTAGAGAGTCTGGAAGGCCTTGACGTGTTCTAAAAGGATCCCATATGGCAGAGGTTGATCTTGTGGATCAATGTCCACAAAGTCTGGCAGTGGCCGGGATGCCTCTACACAGAAAAACAGAGAAACATAAGGAACATGGCAGTGGAAAAGACTTATTTTAGATGTTCCCATGACTGAAACCATCTTTATAAAATATAAAGTCAGAAATCTACTGCACACAGCTGTGGATCTGTATGCTGTTAATAAAATGCATCAAAATAAAATTCCACTCCGTAAATAGAATAATTTCACACAAATTCAATCATATAAGGAGCAAAATGAATGTAACGTGCAATGTGGAGATGCTGCTTACCCAGAAACTGCTGATACTGTTGCACCTGAGCAGAAATATCACAGAGCGCTGCCGCCTGCTGCTGCCCCGTCCCACCTGATGTCCCATTGGTGATCCCCCCCTGTGACTTCTGAACTAGCTTTATCCTGTTGGAAAGAGTACCCAGGTATCAGAGACACTACGAGTCACACATCTGCATTCCTAATTCAATCCAAACCAAAATGTGTAATGAAGATGCTCCTAATTCTTTATTATCCTTTTTTGCAACATCAAATATTTAGTTGAAATTAAATTGGAACAGGTTAGTGGGGCCTCCAGGTGCATCTAACACCACATAAAGTCAATGGGTTTTCTTCACCCATTGACTATATAGAAGAGCACCCATTTGCTCTTATTCTGTATAAAATTACCATGAGATGTGACACGTGGCCTTTCCAACTCTGTTGTGTCCAACGTGTGTTTTAGTGTAACAAAATCATTCTAATCTGGCTATATTCTGCAAACTGTTATGACAATTTCTTCCTGTAAAGAAATACATATGTCTGCATCGAGGTCGGCTGCTGTGGTTTCCCAGCAAAATCAGTGCGCTACTTCCTCCAGAAGGTTGGGCTAAAGCCTAAAGAGTTGAAGAAAGCCACCAGGGACATGGCCGCAGCCCCCCGAGACCAGCTCTAGATGGCTGTGTCTGAAGAGAGCCCACAGTTGGAACCCTTCTGCAGGTGAAGCCTAACCAGTCTTCGCTGTCCCACTCAGGCGAGGTGTACAGGTGACAGGTTGAGGGGTGAAACACCTCTGACCCTGAGATTCCTGCTGGTGATGCAGAGGGGTTTCCAACATTGTGGATGCTCTAAAGAGCTCCATCCTTTTTTTTTTCTTTTTTTTTTGAAGACTATCTGCAAAGTTAGCATAGTTCCTGCAATTGGCAGGAACTATTAAAGGCAGGAAGAATGCAATGCAGAGGTCCGAAAGCAAATGATGGCTTGAGACATCCCATTTGTCGAGCTTTCATGGATGATGTGGTGAGTTATGACTCCATCAATCCAGGGAATGCAGTGGATCCTGAGTGCCCTGGAGAAGATGACAACATGGTCGCACCTGCAGTTCAAACCACAGAAGTGAAGGAGCCTCTGCATCCTGAAGGGGAAGTTAACAGGAAACATTTTCAGCATCCAAGGCTCAGAAATCCCAACAGTCCAAGAGCAAGGGATCTGATGCCTTGGAAAGATCTATGACAGCTCATTAAAGGACTGAGGAAATTTCACCAACACCAAGGTACAGCTGAACATCTGGCTAAAGGCGATCAAAAACAGCCACCTGCTTGGGAGGTTTAAAGTCTGGTGCTTTCAGTATGGTGTCATTCCACAGCTCCAATGGCCCTTCCTGCTGTATGACTTTCCCATCTCCCAAGGCAATGGTCTCTGCAGCAAGTTCTTGTGGAAATGGTTGGGAGTCCCCCCCCATCATTTAGCGCAGACAACCTGTACAGTAAGACTCCAAGCTTCCCTTGCCAGTTTCATTGGTAGTTGAGGAGTTTAAAGCCACCAAGGGGAGGGCAGTCAGCACACTCCTTCTGTCTGAAGATGGGAGAGTGAGACATGCAAGCCAGAACATCAGATACAGCAGGAAATGGAAGCCCCAGTATGCAGTGACGGAAGCAGAATCCCACTGGAAACATTAGGAAATCATGGGCGTGGTATGCCAGGACCACTTGGGCCTTGGATACTACAGCAAGAAGAGATGGAGCACAGCTGATGCCAGAGCCAAAAGAAGCCTTGTGGTGCAAAGGGTCTGAGAGTCAGCAGAGGAAGACTGCCAACTGGACTTGCCTCCCAGGGTCGGTGGATGCAGTGGGATCAGGCACAGGAACATCCACTGTCAAGGAAAGAGCTCTGGCAAACCGACTAAGGGACATTGACCTTTCTCCTGCATTCTGTAGCTGACCTGTTGCCAACCCCAAGCAACCTGAAGAACTGTGTGTGTGTGTGTGTGTGTGTGTGCGTGTGTGTGTGTGTGTGTGTGTGTTTGTGTGTGTGAGTGTGTGTGTGTGAGTGTGAGTGTGTGTGTGTGTGTGTGAGTGAGAGT
>JAPQRP010000001.1:17673465-17702627 GCA_037367295.1 Apogon hyalosoma | reverse complement strand
GTGTGTGGGTGGGGGGGGGGGGGGGGGGGGGGGGGGGGTGGCTCTTGCAAGCAACGTAGAGCGGCCTCTTGTACACCAAACCACATCTTGACTGGCTGCCCAAACGCATTGGCAGAGGGGCGTTATAGGGGGAGGCACAATAAGGTCCTCTCTGAAATTGTCAATTGAGTGGAACAGCATAGAATCCAAGCCAACAACAACCAGGCCCAACTGCACAAAGACATAAAGTTCATGAGAGAAGGAGACAAGGCTCCAAAGGACAGCATGGCGGCCAAGAACCCACCGTCCATCTTGCAATGCACCTCCGACTGGGAGTTGAGTGTGGACCTGAAGAAGAGGCTTGCCTTCCCACAGGTTGGGCTAGAGCCTTAAGAGTTGAAGAAAGCCACCAGGGACATAGACGCAGCAGCCGAGACCAGCTCTAGATGGCTGTGGCTGAAGAGAGCCCACAGTTGGAACGCTTCTGCAGGTGAAGCCTAACCAGTCTTCACTGGCCCACTCAGGCGACGTGTACAGGTTGAAGGGCGAAACACCTCTGACCCCGAGATCCTGCTGACAGTGCAGAGGGGTTTCCAACAATGTAGATGCTCTAAAGACCTCCATCCTTTTTTTTTTCTTCTTTTTGAAGACAATCTGCGAAGTTAGCGTAGTTCCTGCAATTGCTGCTTGTAGCAAAGCATCTTTGATGTTGGCCTCACCTGTATTATGGAAAGAGCACTGACTTTGGAGAAAAAGAAAAACAGCCTCTAAACAAAAAACCAGCATCTTTTTTGAGATTTTCGTCAATAGCAACAAAGGTATCTTTCTGAGAACAAGATGGAAAAACTCGACGCAGTTATTGGGCAAACACCCATAAGCTCAATCCTCTTTCTGCTCTGCTTTTCTCTCTGGACATATTTAATACATTAGAAAATTAGAAAAAGAAAAAAAAACCAAAACTTAAAATTAAAAACTGCAGTATTCCCAGCGGTCACAGTCCACATCCCAAATCATGAAGTAAGAGAACTTCTATTGTAGCTGTATTGTATATGTATTATTCAATGAATTTGCCCAAATTTATTAGTAAACTACTGATTTTGTCGATATTGTTTATTAAAGCCTTTTTAATGTGGTTTTAATATACTGTTAAATGTGGTTACAGACAAGACAGGCTCTCATTTGTGTGTACATAGGGTTATAGGTGGTTGTACATTTGTTTGCAGAGTACAGCATTGTTGTTACCTGTTCACAGTATTGTTGAATCAAAGATTTATGGGGGGGATATTCACAGATATGCACTGATTCATGCACTACTTGTGAATGAGGCTCACAATATGCACCGAGACACCTTGTAAAATACATATTTTTAAACAGTATAAAATGTATAGAATATTATACAGCGTAATATGTGTAGAATATGACAGATCATGACAGTATAGATGTGCCCACAGGGACAGACAGGAGTATGGATATATGTATGTATGTGTATACCTGCTTTTCTGTGAAAAAGGTTGCTGCCTCATTGCCATGTGCTGCTGCTCATCCATAAGTCTGAGCAAAGGGGAACCGGATTTGATCCTCAGACCATAGTAGTGGTACTTAGAGTTCCCTCTGAAGCACACACACAAGAAATAGTTAGGGTGGCGCATTGAGAGACTAGTCTAACATAGTTAATCTAAGTGTGTATGTTTTCATACCTTGTGCCTAATCTTCGAGTGCGTAGCCCCATGAAGACAGACCTGATGAGTTTGCCGAAGGATGCAGCATTGACAGGTTCTAGTTTCTGCTCCTGGCAGTGCAGTAGGTAGTGGTAGTAGAGGGTGCAGCGGGGCAAACTCACCCCTTCAGCCCCTTCATAGTTCTCACAGAGCCACTGCACCTGAGGGACATGGACAGTGATGGAAATTAACTTCAGGCCACGTCATAAATACATTTCAAACTCAATGAACAACGACCTTGACAACTTACAGTAGCAGGAGGGGCACGAGAGTTAGAGCTGGAATAACTCTGTCCACCTCCACCTGCTGCTGTTGCTGCTGCTACTCCTCCCCCTCCACCTCCTAACACATAACTTCCCTGAATGACATAGCCAGCTCCACCTGCAGCCGCTCCTCCACTATTGGTCCCTGCTGTTGCCACAGAAACTGGCTGCGAGGTCACAGATCCAGTGATGTCTGACTCAGAGCTAGACGTGGCCTCGTAGTAGTTGGAGGAGGACGTTGGAGCAGTTTGGGAGTAGAGAGGCGAATCAGAGAAAGGGTAGCTGCTTGAACGACTGAATGGACAAAGGCATGTACACATAAATGAGTGTGTGTGAAGGGGTGGCACAACTGAGGCCAAACATTTGTGTGTGACCATGAAGATGGAAGAACGCTCCACTCACATGTTGGACGTGGTGAAAGTTGCATCTCCTGCTCCGTCTACATACTGCACCTGACCCGAGTACACATGTTCCACCTGGACAAAAAACAAACAAGACACTAAACCCTATATTTCCACATAGATGAGTAGTTTTGGCATTATGATAAGATAAAGGGATTCTGCAGGTTTCAAAAAGTTTAATTTAACCCATTTCATATCATGTTGTGCTGAGGCCAGACTTATTGATATTCCTTATGTGAATACACAATATTATTTGATAAGGTCAGGCATTTTGTGGCAACTGTTTCACAGCAGCTTTATGTTTTTCTGACTGATGACACTAATAATGCCCAATACTCAATGAGGGTTTCTGCAGGTATCAGCAGATCTAATTTAATTATTTTTAATGCCCTTTTTAATGCCACTTTAAACAAATTTAATGCCCATGTCCAATTGCAGATGGACATTTATATATAGAGTTATGACAGTTTACCGTCGATAGGCTATAACCAGGTTCTGAATAGCTCCTCCTCCAATCACTTCTGCTGAAACTTGCATTTTCCCATTTTTCCAACATTTGTTAATATTCCTTTCACTCTTTCGCCATGGCATGAGCACACGCACAACACGTTGCATTCCAAGCATCCAGTGTTGTGACTTCAGGTATCGGTCATAAACAATAGCTAATTAAAGGGATCTGCCTGTCAATCATCAAAATTATTAAATGTTTATATAATCAAAATAAATCATGAAAAACAATGCTTTTTTTCCATCGAGTGTATTTCATTTTTTAATGCCTGTGGACATTGAATTTAATGCTTTTTAATGCCATTTAAGGCCTTAATTTTCACAAAATCTATTTAATGACTTTTAATGCTTTTTAATGACCCGCAGAAACCCTGTCAATAGTCAGTACAATATGTCATGTTCTACCTGATTCCACCAGGCATTAACTCCAATCACCTTTAAGACCTATCAAAATCACTTTTGACAAATGGCCCTTAAATTCAGATTAAAGAACTTTTTAAGGACCCACAGAATCCCTGAGTAAAAAAGGAAAAAGTGTTAGTGATAGATGTTAGAGTGTTATGGCATAAACATTCCATAAAAATCCCACCATTGCCTATATTTTGGAAGTAACATGCTATATATAACTTGTACATATATTTATATATATTTATTATGACTGTGAATGCCTCACATATGCCCCTAATGGAACTACCCTAATAACAGTTACCTTTGGGTTGGATCGGATCTGGCCCAAAGATAATTGATATCTGGGTAAGGTACATCTGTGATTGAAAATAGAAACTGAAAGTGAGTGATGACCATGAGAAAGAGTGAAATAAAGGTGAAGATCAATACATGTTAGGAGGAAAAGAGAATTCTGCAAAGAATTTCTACAAAGGATTTCCTATCCTATATCCCTCTTTATTGGCTGTTGTTAATTGTAAAACTAGTGAAAGCCAAGCGTATGAAAAGCTATTTCAATCTATTTCTTGGTTTTTTTTTTGGCTAGAATGACCAGGAGAGTGTGTTTGTTTACCTCCTGGTTAATGTGCACAGACTGTAGGTTGTTAATGTTGCCTGTCTGAATTCTCTTTCCTGCCTGTGACACCGCTTGCAACACTGACCTCTGCTGGAAGAGTCACAGTATCAGGTAAATGCTTATTAGCGCTCAACCTTTTTTTGTTGTTTCCTCCTCGGTGGTCAGTGGAGATATCAGAGGGTTTGTGTATATGTTCATGTCTTACCTGTGGGGTGGTCTGCACTGGCTGGACCACCTGAGTGGGAACACCTGGGGCAGGCGGGCTGGAGTCTGACAGACTGTCATTGGAGTGAACAGAGCCCTCTAGGAAAGGGAAAAGGAGATGTGGGAGAGAAGTTCCATAAAGTCAATGAAACGAAGTGAACAGAAAACCAGCCACCATCACCACAAGTTCAGTACTCACGACATAGTGCTTCCAAATCATAATAACAACCATGGCAGAACATCCTACAATTAAATGTCTTTTTTTTTTTTTGGTTAGCTGAAGACAAATAGGGAAAAACAGCAAGTGTATCTCTCCACCTCTGCCTTCATCCTTATATATTGCATGCAGAAGGACAGCCTTGGACAGCTAATCTCCCCAGATGGAGAGAGAAATCCCTCCATCTTGTAAACATGCAGATCAGATGAAAGAGGGAAATGAGAGATACACTAGGGACAATGGATAGAGAAAACAGAGGGTGGATGGACAGTGGGGGGTGGAGAATATTATAAAGAATATTTGCTTCTTTGTATCCGTCAGATGGGAAAACATTATAGTCTTGCACTTCATTACTTTGCTACTCTTATTTCAACTTTGGTGGGTGACTAAACACATGGGTGGTATTACTTGAGTCAAAGTCTGCACAGTTTTGCAAAACCATCACATAATTTAATTTTGCATTAAAAAATGAGCATCATCCACTCGTCTAGTTAATGTTTAGCAGTTTAGTAACATTTTAGCCAGAGTCACTTCCTGCCCCCACAGTACTTAATCACATGATAACAAGGGGTGTGAAAAGTTTCAAAGATGCATTGCAATGCACTTGTTATCATAATCTAAGAGTCTGCAGCCAGTGAATACTCGCAGCTCTTCCTGTAACACACTGCAGAAACACCAGTATTTTGTTGTTTTATCCACTCAGGTGGGTCACCCAAACTCTGCAACTGAAGAGATGCAGCTGTTTTCATTATAGGGTGTTGTCGCCTGACTTTTGAAAGTACTAGCTACGAAATTACCAGTAACTTATGGTTGTATGCCTCCACACATCAGTTGCCGTTTACGTTCATGTTTGTCCAAATCATACACAACAATATACTTAATGAAGACTTTGAAGTTCGATATACTTTGAATATATGCATGCCACAGAGGAGTTGATGTGTCAAAACCATAATTTTACTCTATGACACACTTGAGTGAAATTTTGTCACAATTATATTAGGAATTCTTGAGTGTTTTTTTTTTTTTTTAATTTTACAACATGGTGATGCTGAGCTTTGTCCACCTAAACCTAATCCTTGAGTTCAATTGAATGCTCATGCCACAGCATACTGACTGTGGCTCTTCCCAGTATGGAGACACAAAATAATTACCTGAATGTTTCTATTAAATACTAAACAAATAGCCATGAACATTAAAAGAGAACACTGTGGATCTGATACTGGCATGCATAAGGAACTACTTGAAATGTTGACAAGTGAATCATCAAATTGTGAGGCCAGTGAAAATTCACGTCATGCACTAGGGGTGTGCCATCTAAGGCACCTCACAATTAGATTTGATTACGATTCAGGATGCTACAATTCGATTAATCAACGATTGTCACGATAATAGCGATTTTCGATGCATCTTTTTTTGCCCATTTAGGATTTTTTTTCTTCCTCTGTGGCTACTTCATACTTTTAAACTAGGTATATTTGTCAGTATCTATAAATTTAAGTAATCAAACAAATTTGCCTCCATTATTTTTTTATTTGTGTCAAACTACTGAATGATCCAACATATTTTCCACTAGGGAACCAACAGGAAAAAGGTAGCAGTGGCATATACAGCAAAAGCTGCTCTTATTCACAAAGAAAGATTTCCAGTTACCTGCAGAACCTGCTACCTGTATCAAAAGCAATACTTTTCAAAAATATATTTCTCTATTAACAGTACAAAACAAACTTGGTGGTCCATATTTTTTTTAGGAAAACAAATAACAAAGTGTCTTTAGAAATAAATAGGACTTATTTCAATCAAAAGTGGTTTTCACAGATTTCTGTAATAGTCTAATTTTAAATAATTGCTTATTTAGTTTTTCTGGCCCTTCAAAAGCTCCCCAGGAACCCACTAAAACTCTCAGACCCTCCACACACATGCTTCTGTAGAAAACAGTTAATTCAATCTGAACCAACACAAAAGTTATCTTATTCAGTCATAATAAATGATATCCAAACAAAATCTTCAATGAGCAGCATAAATCCCACAACAAGGGAAATATTTCGCTATCCACAATCAAAGCATGCATCTCATATTGGAGTTATCCTGCATGCTTACCTCAGTGATTCCACTACTTTGGTTTAGTCTAGAAACTGCTTTCTGGGCAAAATACTTTCGGTTCAGAAGTTTGTATCTGCGCTCCGGCGTCCACATCAGAGCACAACAGCCCTGCTTCCAAACACTAGCTTTTAGACCCGTTGGAATCTGAATCTGATGCTCTGTAACTGTATCCAAACAGTTAGAGTTGGTTTTACTGTGTCCCTCTGGTCCGTTCTTTAAGGTGTCCGGGTGGCATGTGCCACTTTTATTTTCCTGCTGCGCGCTGTGGTTGTGTTCCTGTCATTTAGTAATGATGAAAATAATAATTTTTGAACATTTATGAATCATAATCGAATTGTCACGTGTCGCATCGCGATGAATCTAATAATCAAATGTATTGGCACACCCCTATCATGCGCCCATGTTTCACCTGCACAGATTGGTAAGACAAGTTACACATTTATTTATTGAGTATTGAGTGACTTTATTATAAATACATCAAAACTCTACTCAACTCTTACATGAGCAGAAGCTTGAGACAGAATAACTGAAAACAGCTGCAATGTGTTTATCTAAAAGGCTTTGTGATATTTAGTTATGTCTAGTGATGAAGAACTGGATACTCCCCATACTCGATGACGATGGCTGCAAAAAAATGTGCACGTTCCTCATAAGTGCCAGTGTTTGTTTTGGGCTTTTTAGTGAAGGGGACATTAGCTCTAGTCTATATTTAGACAGAGTAGGTGATGGCAATGCACTATAACTCTTGATGTCATGTGCTCTAAGAAGAAGAAAGAAAAAAAAGACTGTTCTGAGCTACTGTAGAAATGTGGCCTTACAGCATGACTCCATGTACAATGCCATGTTCCCTCTGTAGATATAAAAGGCTAATTGCAATGCTCATTTTCATGTCATGATACACTACTTAGGAATACAACATTCAATTTCCTGAATTATGTACTATAACTAGATAAATATCCCTACATTTTATATAATTAACAGTTAATGCAAATAATAAGTCATAGATTTAAATATAATATACATTTTAATTGGAGCATTTCTGCAGTAGAAATTGCAGCAAGGTCAACTGGGTAATGCAGCTAAACTCATCTAAGATAGCTAGTTTTCCTTTAGAAAAACATGTTTTTAAAATGTTATGTGATACTCTCCAATCCAGTGCGTGTTTTTGTCATATCAAGTGGTCCGTTGCAGTGCTTAGACTTAATGTGTTGCTACACAGTATTAAACAGAACCTTTAAATCAATCAGTGTGATCTGCTTTCATTAAAGTGGGTATAAAGTATACAGCAAAGCCACATGTTAGTGATTACTGATTATTAATTGCAAGACCAAGCTAAATCCAGCTTTCTTTCTTATATCCATGTCCTAAATATGGGGGAATGTCAAGTTTTAATCACCACAGCTATTCAGCAAACAAGCCCTTGGTGTGTGAACCATGGGTAAGAGTGCACAGTGTTATTTGACACTAGCACGCACAACGATCTACGAATAGAAAGCCCTAAAATAAACGTACACATTGACACCAGGATAGTTCCCTTTTTTTCCCAATAGTGCCAGTATATTAGCACATACATCATCAAATGACTACTTTAGCACTGAGAACTTTGAGACTGAACAATATTGTTATTTCTACTTTTAAAAAATGAATTACCTTATTAGGTGACTAATAGGCACACATTAGCAACCATAAATAATAGCAATTCTAATTTTCTCAACAAGCAAAAACATAAAAGCTAGAGATATGTTAATGTGATCTATATAATACAATATTATTTTTTAAACAACTCTCTGAAAAAGCAAATGCATTGGAGAAAATACAAGTGAGGCTACATCCATCAGTCATCCAAGCTCCCATGTTTGGGACTTCGCATCCTAGCAACCAAGTCCATCAGCTTATTTTGTCCTGATAATCAAAGCACCACCCAACCAAAGAGGCAAAATACATCAGTGATTTTCAATCCAAGTGGAACTTAGATCTCAGATGGTCTTCATTCTTACTATCTAGTCGTGGAAATACTAGTAAGAGTGTGAAAAAACATTAAGTACACTAGAACACAATGAAATAGTGAACTCATAAAACATCACTGCTAATATATAGTACATAAATCACTAGGTAGATGGCTTGACCATATATAAATGCAGTAGAATTCACTCCTAACTGTGGATATCATCATATCACCATGCAATATTCAATTAGTCATATGTCATTTCAGTCGTTTCTCCACCTCCATGTTCATTATTTATTATTATACTATCTGCACTTTGCTTTTATTATTTTTCTATCTTGTTTTTCAATTTTTAATGTGTGGTCCTTTTTTTTTTTTTTTTTTTTAGCTTCTGTTGAATCATTGTGTAGCTGTTGATGAATTTTCTTAGTAAATATCCTCCTCAGCTGGAGGATTAGGTAAATTGCTTAGTTACTGTCTAGTCAATAAATTATGTATTTTTTGGTATCACCTTATATCTTTTAAACTGCTGCTGAAACACTTAACACATGTATAAGTAGCAAGGCACTAATTTGTGTGCACACCTCTGTCAATGTATGCATGGGAAACTTCATGTACATTCCAGAATCTGAGCCTTTTTCTGGATCCAGCTCAAAATTTAAAGGGTTCAGCCTTGGCCAAATCCTACACATCTACCAACTTTCAACAAAACATGGTGTAGTAGTTTTTGCACAATCCTGCAGACAGACAAAGTGACAACAAACATAATGTCTTTGGTAGAGATAATAATCAAGTCAAGTATTTAACATGTGACACAGATTTACACACTCTTAAGTGTCAGACAAACTCCTTGTCACCTAACAGGATCCAGTCTGCTGTTTATTCTCAAGACAGAGAGTTGAGACTGAAGTATGCTCAGAGTACATGCCAAATCATGTCTTCCTGCTGGTTATGTGAACTAGAGTGGTTATTTGTGTGTGTGTGTGTGTGTGTGTATTATGCATGTATGCGCCAGTCATTGCTCAGCCTCTCACCTGTAACCGTCACTATGATGTACTGAGGAGAGCTGCTCTGACCATTGCTCTTCTGAACTGCAGCGTGCTGGATTTCAGGGGTTACATAGTGCTGCGTGGGAGTGGTCAGAACCACTGCCTTCTGGCTCTGCGCCTGAGTGGGTGGTGCTTGCGAACAAAGTGCATCCTGTCCTGTTTTTGAGACAGTGGCTGATTGGGTGGCTGATGCAATGGTTCGAGAGGTCGGTGGGATTTCAGACAGGAAGTGTGCACTCTTTGCAGATGAGGGTGTGGTGGCAGCAGGTGTTGCTATGGTTACTGTGTTAGCCTGCTGAGGCTGAAGGTCCTCCGAGTATCCAGAAGTTGCCATGGCAACCAATGCTTTGAGGCACTTGCTCTGTGGATAACAAGAGAGAGATTTAATGAAAATGCTCCAAACATGTACAAAGGCACATTAGTCAACATATTTAATCTGTCCATTTTCTGGCAACATGAGTGCGTTTTTGCACGAGTATCAATATCTTTGTGTGCATGAGTGTGTAGAACATAAATCCGTGGAGGAAGTAATGCTTTTGCCTAAGACTAAGCAGTAGGCTTGGGCTTTTTTTCTGTCGTGTTCTATCATGAAACACTGTGCAATTACACACATTAAAAACAGATTATTAAAAGTTACGTCTTTTAGAATCACCATGCCGAGTAACGTTAAAGAAATCAAGCGAATGCAGCCTCCGACATTGTCATTTGTTATGAATAAAGATTAACCACTGGCTCCACTGGCAGTTAATACTTCAGGCCATCCCACGTGAAGATATGCCACT
The DNA here is from genome assembly GCA_037367295.1 of Apogon hyalosoma. Classification (NCBI taxonomy): domain Eukaryota; kingdom Metazoa; phylum Chordata; class Actinopteri; order Kurtiformes; family Apogonidae; genus Apogon; species Apogon hyalosoma. Next base: position 17,692,441 of record JAPQRP010000001.1, on the reverse strand, counting down.
CCTGCATAAACCAACACGGCAACCAAGACAATCAGATGATCATCCGTCACACTGTGTTCACGGGAGTGATTCGCCGAATTCAATGTCACACCAAAAACTTTTTCAAAGTCACTAAAAGACCATGAAACACACTGTACTCTGATCTCCGTGCTCATAACTTAGAAACGCTGTGGTTGTGTGGCAGTTACGTGTGCTTTCTGATGTTACTGGAGAGCTTGCTTGAAAGTGAGTTGAGAAAGCGAGAGTAATAGCTTCCCCTGCTAGCCAGTCACGTTAACTTATGACGTTAACGCCAGCAAGCTACTTGCTAGCTGCTCGTGTTATTTAATCGATAAACGTGAGACAACGCCACCAATCGCGTCTAAAAATCACTTAATTGTAACCGAAACTATAAGATATATAACCCAATCATTTTAACTAATGAGCCAAAAAGTACGATTGGCACTACAACACACCCGCCATCTTGTGCTCTTATCAAAGATCTGACATCGCCATAACAACGGTCTGCGTTTGGAAAGAAGCTAGCAACCACTTTCATCATCGACACGCTCGACCAATTTCACATTAACGCTGACGATTACGCACAAGCACAAGTATAAAATTGACAGAAAATTAAACGACAATTCTAAGACATTTTACTTTTTTCACCTCTTATATATCCCAGGAATGTCCTTTTTTGTCGTTAAAGTTTTTTTTCCTTTGATTTAGGTTGTTGTTGTTGACTCCCGTTGCTTGGTTCTTGTCGCCAGGACTACCGTGACTATGGCGCCTTGCCTTCACCGGGGCAACTGTTGCTACCCTCTTGTCATCGCCCCGCCCTACACTCTGTGCTGATTGGGCAGCTTGGGAGGTGGTCGCGATGTCACTAACATAATCGATCGCTGATTGGCTACTACTCCCTGTCTGTCATGTAAAAGGGACCATAACGTGAAATTAACCACTTCCAATGTTACTTTTTGATGATATATGACGTCGAGCCGACAGATAAAAATAATGGAGTGTCGACTTTATTTTATTCCGTGAATTGTCGACATTGCTGCTTATCTCTTACTCCCTAAACTACCCCACAGACTGATATGATTGATTGCTTAGGCAACACACAGAAGTTCATAACTGACTTATGTCACCTCAATAGCTATTTGGCATTTGAAATAATTAAGTGTGGGCTCAGGGGAGGATGTTACTAGCAGTGGGGACCAGTGCATAATATAATAGTTATGCTTGGCATGAATGGATAGCGATCTCCATCCTATGCCCGTCAGAGCAGATAGTGAAATAGAGATTGCAGTGGTGGCACAAAGCCTGATACAAAAAGGCCAACAAAAGGTCACAGGTGATTGGATTGTGAATGGCCCTGTTGACATCACTTCTGCCATCATTCACTACTGAATCACAAATTTGCGATTTGTCTATGAGCATTGTTGCCCCTAAAGGTCTCCTTTCTTATCTCTGGGTATGACTAAGAGTGGAGGTGAGCTGAGGTCCTTTTCTCAGGTTCTGAGGACTATATAAGTTGGGCTGCCCAAGCCACAACATAAACAACTTACCAGGTTTACAAGAGCTTTACAGTATTTTTATTCACATCATGTGGAAGGCAGCTTTTTTGACTTTGGGACTGTTGGTGGCACTTGTTGACAGGGTGCAGTGCAATGATAACCATCCCTCTTTCTATGGGGTGAAGTTATGTGGAAGAGAGTTCATACGAGCTGTCATCTTTACCTGTGGAGGTTCTCGCTGGAGGAGAAGTGTAGGAGATTTAGGTAAGTTATATCAGTTACCTTTTTATCATGAGTTATCTTTTCCAAGACTCAAACCATAAAATTACCTGTCATTTTTTATCAGCTCTCCCTGGAGAAGAGACCTTTGACCCATGGAACACAAATCCTATCCCTCAACTTGCTGGTAAACAGGATCATGCTGAGTCCGACATATGGAAAGATCAGACAGTTGATGTTACGTCTGCAGCTGCTGGATTCAGCCGCTCAGCTCGCTCACCAATGTTAGACGAGGTACTGGAGGCTCTACGAAGAGCAGATAGGAAAGGTCGGGATGTGGTGGTGGGACTGTCCAATGCCTGCTGCAAGTGGGGCTGTAGCAAGAGTGAAATAAGCTCTCTATGCTGAATCTACTTTTCTAAACATCTCATCTTCTAAACAGCCCAGAGCTCTGATTTTGTCCTTTTTAGATATTTCTTTTCTTTGTTAAAAAAAAACAAAAAAAAAAAAACATTCCTGCTTTCACATTTAGTTCAACTTGTTATCTGTGTTGACAGTGGAAAAAGAATGCAAATGTTTTGTGGTCACTGTGATTGTCACAAATAAAAAATACAGTAATACAACACTGTGCTGTATGAATTAATTTACTTAAAAAAAAAAAAAAAAAAAAAAAAAAGGGGGGGGGGCTGAATTTATATTTCATTCTGTTATGAACACTTCCACTTTTCCAAAGCCTTGTTTCAGAATCGCAATTCTGACAAGATTTCGACATTTAAGGAAGTGGTGTGGACTATGACTACACAGAATTTTCTGGTGTTCAAAGAAGTGTCTTTTTTCCAAGTGTCTGTGATTCAGGCCTGGACATAGTATTTGACGAGATTAAAATGCAACGATATCCAGTTTAAACAACACTGAACTTCTACAACCTATGTGAAGCAAATGTCAGAGTTTTGTTGTTTTTCACTCTCAGCCAAAGGTGATTTGCTATTTGATGTGTCATTAAATAAGTATAAACAAATCCAAGCTAAACTGCAGTAGAAATTGTTGAGGTATTAAAGTGTATTAGTGTTCATGTAAGCGTGTCCACGCCCTGTTAGTTCACAGATCAACTGTACAATTGTTACAGGCGACAGGAATATGAAGCTAACGCCATCTGCTGGTCACAAACAAAAGACAACACTAAAATGTACACAACAAAACAAAAAATTGCTACTTGTCAATAATTATAATCAGAATTAAAATAATACTACACAAAAATATTCACAGAGGCTAGAAGAGATTAAAAGTATTAAGACATCTATACAGACAGCCTACCTAGCAACAGTCTGTCCACTACGGAAGCCGAACGTAATCAATCTGATCACCCGGCTTGATTGCAAGGCATGCAATCTCTGTCACAAACCAGCTAGCATAGCAACCACACAGATCTACAGAGATCAGAAGTTTGTAATCAGCTACACAGACTGTGTTCATATTTTACTTAATGTTAGTTCTTCCAGCATAAGTGCACAATTGTCTACAGCAGAATAGATCTATCACATCGGAGTGACCAGGTAAGACCTTTCGCGGTACTTTCAAGATGATGCTAGCTTGCAGTGCTACTGGTAGCTGCCGGGGGGGTTGATATACGACTGCTGTACTCTGCTCTGAATATTAATGCGCCTCATTGGCGTCGTCCTTGTTGCTTTGATTCGAAACCCAGTTTTGAAAGTGTAAGGTGGTATCCTGAATGTGAGTGTGAGACAGCGTTTTGTAGCTGTTCCCTATTTGGATCTGATGCGTGAGGAATCATAGCGACGCTAGGCTAGGTCGCTAGCTGGATGAACCAACCAGACATTTGCGCCTATACTGTCTGGGCCTCATGTGAAGAAAGACTGCTCAGATCTCGATTGATAGCTATTTTTGTTGCTGTACTTATTCTTGCAGCCCCAGCTGCAGAGCTAACGGTAACTGCGTAGTGGCATTGAAAGCGTTTACGTAGCGACAGAGCGTTTGCACGACAGTGTTATTGTTTTTACTGGCAGACTTGCAACGATGTGTGCTTAATCCAGATATAGGATTCAAGACAATTAACAGTAGTATTATGTTTTCTAATTTGTTGTTATTATTAACTATCACGTGTTAGTTGTTGTCTGACGTGTAGCCGTTGCTTTGTAGCTTAGTATTGCATTACTTTAACACGTATATTAATAGTAAGCAATATAGAGAGTGCTAACAGGTGTGACTGGTTGTAAGATCCACTGTGCCTTACAGACATGTCTTATAATGACGAATTTGACGTATGTGTACGTGTCCTGTAGGATGGAGTGGCAGCCAGATGAACAGGGTCTACAGCAAGTGCTCCAGCTACTCAAAGACTCCCAGTCCCCAGACACAGCAACACAGAGAGCTGTACAAGAAGTATCCTGCCTCCCACGTCTGCGTGTGTATGTTTGTGATCCTGAGAATGTGATAGAAAAGGCATGAGGTTTGTGTGTCAGAATGGTAGATAGTGAACACACTGAATGGGTGTGTTGGCAATGCACATCTTGCTTCAGATGCGCTACTGTGACTGACTGATGCAAACAGTGCAAAGTCAAATGGGTGCACAAGATATGTGAGGGTGTAATTGTATTGGCAGGGTTTTTGTATGTGTGGCTTTGGTTGAATTTCTTAACAGAACCTACAGAAACTGGAACAACTTAATCAGTTTCCAGACTTCAATAACTATCTCATCTTTGTCCTCACAAGCCTGAAATCTGAGGGTATGTATGCGCATGTTGTGTAATAAGAATCCAAACAATAGAGCATAAATGACATTTATTTATCAAGTAGACTTCCTACCGTTGCTTGTTCCCTGCAAATTATTCTGTATCCAGTCTCATTTTGTCTTATCTGTTTCCTTCCATCTCAAGATGAACCCACTCGCTCTCTCAGCGGTCTGATACTGAAGAACAATGTGAAGGCTCACTACCAGAATTTCCCTCCCAACGTGGCAGATTTCATCAAACGAGAATGTCTCAATAACATTGGAGACCCTTCGCCGCTGATCAGAGCTACTATTGGTGTGTGTTTGAAAAGGGGAGGTGGTGAGAGAGAACGTTGCATTTTCTAGCCACTGTGAGTCAGACTATTATGTAGGTGGTTATGTTTTTGCAGGTAATGTGGCTGTGGGGGAGTAAGGGCTGCATTTTCAAGATGCTTTAAATGATTTTCTTTGCTTATTTGTTAATTTATCTGTTACTCCTGAGTTTTAGAGCATACCAATAACAACAGTGTGTTTTTTTATTCTTCACTATTTAGGCATCCTGATCACAACTATAGCATCCAAAGGAGAGCTTCAGACCTGGCCTGAACTGTTGCCGCAGCTTTGTAATCTGCTCAACTCTGAGGACTATAACACCTGTGAGGTCAGGCTCATGTGACTGCACACTCAAATTACTTTTGCAATATCGCATTGTGGTACTCAGATTGCTGTCTTTGTCTTTTAGTCTTTTGACACTGTCTTCTTCCTGTTCTTTTCTACCTTTTTTAGGGCTCTTTTGGAGCACTGCAGAAGATATGTGAGGATTCATCTGAACTGTTGGATAGTGACGCACTGAACAGACCCCTCAATATTATGATCCCCAAATTTCTCCAGTTTTTTAAACACTGCAGCCCCAAGATCAGGTGATGTGAAACCCCCTTATGACTCAACAGGAGGTTTATCACTCTTCTTTTAAAATAATCATTAACTCATTTTATGTGTCTTTCCATCAGGTCCCATGCTATAGCATGTGTGAACCAGTTCATCATTGGTCGAGCTCAAGCTCTCATGGATAATATTGACACTTTTATTGAGGTGAGCTCGACAGAATGCTCTTTTAAATTGATAGGTTTGTTTTCTCCATGTGTACCTTGTAGCATTAATTCTTCCATGTAATAAGTGAAATACGACTGGGTTTTGATACACATGAAATAGTGTGCACAAAGTTAACATTATGACCCTATTTAAACATGAACGTCAAATGGATATAGATTTACAGCACCTGTGTGCTATTTTGCATCCTCTGAAAAGGAAATTGTGTTAAATGTAAAAGGGAATAATTGGTTTACTGCAAAATGCTGCTGTCTCATTATGTGAATCATTCTACAAAATAGTGCAGCTGTCTAATTTTGACATCTTGCCAGTTTCCATACATTTACTAGAACAGGCAGATTGCCAGGAGAAAAAGTAATTTTCTTTTTTCCCTCGGCCATCCATATCATTTCTCTTTTTTTTTTTTTTCCTCCTCTGCACCAGGGACAATATTAGCCAGAGGTATTAAGTTATCCGGTTATCCATCCCATTCTCATGAAAGGGATATTGCAACACCTTGACACCTTGTTCACATTCTTAGGATGAACTTCTTACATATTTGTGGCCAAAGGTCAAGGTCATAGTGATGTTATTGCACATATGTGGCCATAACTCTAAAATTCATTTGTGTAATGAAATAAATATTAATTCTATGTGTTGATACAGTGATGGCTTCTGTTTTGCAAAAAACTACTTTATTGCTTTTAATTGCTTTGCTTTATTGCTCTTTTAAAATCTCTTCAAACTCTTTCCATATACTGATGCTGGAAAGACTTGGATGGAAATGGCAACTTGCAAAGGCCTTCAACTGCGTGGCACTCACCTTCCTCATCTGTATCATAAACCATTTTTTAGTCAGTTATAAAGGAAAGTTGTGCATTTTACAGTCCTAAACCAATTTTAAGAAAACTTTATTTAGGCAGGTTTTTATCCCAGTGCATGGCAGATTTTAATGTTTTCAGAAAAATGGCAAAAGAAAATGTGACTTCTTACAGGTTTCCACCCAGTACTGTTATGTGAATATTAAGAGTCTGCTCTTCTCTATCATTATCAGTATGGTGGTGCTTTGATGCCGTCTCCATCTAATGACATTCATGTTTGCTTTTGCTGATTTTTTTTCCTTCTATTTATTTTCCATTGCACTTATTTGAGTTTTTTTTTTTTTTTTGGTTTTTGTTTTTTTTAATTTCATGCTCACCATCTTCTGGACACATTTAGAATATGGAAAAACAAAACATCTGGATAGAAACACACTTGTAGTGACCTTGTTTACTACGACTAGAGCTGCAGCATTTGCTTTAGGATATTGAATCATCTAAAAATGACCATGTGTTATATAAAAAAAGATATATTTTTTTGCTGTAAACATGCTGTTAAACAGGTTATTCTTTTACCATCTTTTTCCTTCTATATCCAGAGTTTGTTTGCATTGGCTGGGGATGAAGATAGTGAGGTGCGGAAGAATGTGTGCAGGGCTCTGGTCATGCTGCTGGAAGTCCGCATTGATCGCCTCATTCCCCACATGCACAGTATCATCCAGGTGAGGGTGTGACTGATAGGATGTGCAATGTGTGACTTCATCCTTTCCTTCCACCTCCTCCTTGTCATCATCTCTTTTTTTTGTCTTTTACCAGTACATGCTGCAGAGGACTCAGGATCCAGATGAGAATGTGGCTCTGGAGGCCTGTGAATTCTGGCTGACGCTGGCTGAACAACCCATTTGTAAAGAAGCCCTGTCTGGCCACTTGGTCCAGTAAGTGTTTACAAAGTGGCAAAGAATGGTAAGCAGTGTTGTATTAACTTCATCTAAGCGGTAATATTGCCTTTTTTTTTTTCTTTTTTTTTTTTTAGACTGATCCCTATTTTAGTGAATGGGATGAAATACTCTGAGATTGACATAATTCTTCTTAAGGTAAGATGATGCTTAACAACTTAGACCCAGTGTTCATATCTCGTCATACAAAAACTCATCATGTTATTGTTGTTTACTGGAGGTGAATCTATATGTAACTGTATCTCTAATGTTCAGGGCGATGTTGAAGAGGATGAGACGATCCCAGACAGTGAGCAAGACATCAAGCCTCGTTTCCATAAGTCCCGCACTGTCACTCTGCAGCACGAAGGCGGAGAGGGAGAGGAGGGAGAGGATATCGATGAAGATGAGGACGATGATGATGACACGCTGTCTGACTGGAACCTTCGTAAGTTCCAATGTGAAGCTTGAGTAATTTTTTGTGGTGTGGCTTTCATCACTGACATGTTCATCAACTCTAATGCCATTATCCTGCACCATCTGGAAGGCCAACGCCTGGCAAACTGGCAATCTACCAGCCAAAAGTATTTTTAGTTGGCCTTATATTAAATTCATTGTCTTACGGAGTACCTCAAGGTACTACGTAAACACAGCTTTAGCAGGTGAATGAACTGAAAACTATGTTTCTTCTGGTCTATGTTGTTGAAGATAAACATAGGTCTTTTTCTGAGGCTTTTTCTGTGTCTTCAGTTTGACTTCAATAGTAATCTAATGGCGATTGTCAGTTAAAAATGAACGTGTTGAGTCTGTAATGTGTTTTACAAAATATTTAGAGAAAAATGTTTGTGTTGCTGTTTTACTTAATTTATTTCTTGCATTATTTAATGTTGAACAAACATTTAATGATGATAATTCAATATTGTAACTAGATTTTTTGACAAGGGTTTGTCATGTTTAGACAAAAAAGAAAAATCATAAATAACCATCTGATGTCCAACTTTCTCTCAGGACAAGAAAATCAGCCTTTAAACCTGAAAGAAATAATTATTTGACATTTACGGTGATTATTATTAATGAGGGGATGTTTCTGTTGTTGTATTTACTTGGCTTTGTTGTTCCTGTTTTACAGTTCAAAGCCAGATACTGTGTTTTAACATGTGATTCCTCTCCAGGGAAGTGTTCAGCTGCAGCTCTGGATGTTCTTGCCAATGTGTTTCGTGAGGAACTGCTGCCCCATCTTTTACCCCTTCTCAAAGGCCTGCTTTTCCACCCGGACTGGGTCATCAAAGAGTCTGGCATCCTGGTCCTGGGGGCTATTGCTGAGGGTGAGACCTGCTACTGAAATACAGTACATTTTAAACTGTAATGTTTACTATTAACATTTCCACATGATTTATATAGGGTTGCAGTGGAATACCAATGTATGAAAAGTGACAGCTATTATATTTGCTTTTCTCCAGTATAAAAAAAAAGTCATCATCTCACTGATGTCTTTCCTAGTTGACTGTTAGTCATCATGCACCACTCACACCTCCTGATCTCTTTCTTTCAAAGAGATACATTGCTGTTTATTTCTGTTCAAAGGGCAGCCTCTTGCACATACTTTTAAAATGGTTTAATTTCTAATAGTGCGTGTTTGTTGTTATTACTTTAAGGGTAGTTAAAACATGGTAATAATAATAATAATAATAATTGGATAATACCATATACCATGATACCATTGTATTTTCTGAAGGGTTTATTGTATTGCGTGCCTAGTTATATATTTTGTTAACTTGTTTTATACTTATATTTATGTTTCCTACAGTGGCAAATTTATAAATTCCTTCCTTCATTTTATTCAATGCAAAAATCAGATTGAATCTGATTACTTATGAACATTCGTACTTCCTGAGTCATATCAGATTCTCATAGGCAGTGGTGGTGAATACAGTTCTGTGATCATACACCACTTCACAATGCCTTTTTTTCCCCAGTTGCTTTAATTGAAAGGCAGACAGTGGCAAGAATGATATACTGTATGTTTACGTAAATGTGTGTATTGAAATGAGAAAAATTATACTTGTGAGGCTCATTTCAGCACCGTATAATAAAAATATGAATACTGAATGTTAACATTTTAGTTATAGTGATATTTTTTCTTGGTTTTCTACTCAAAGTGCAGGTAATAGCTTTTACCAGGACTTTTCGCTGCATCTGACCGCTTCCTCTGCACATGTAATTTACTGGTAGCGTAACTGAATTTCCTCTGACGATAGGAACTCATATACTGCATGTAGAAGGGGACTGTTGCCATCTCTGCTTTCTTTTTATTATATAACATACATAATTCTCTTTTCTCCCTCCAGGTTGTATGCAGGGTATGGTACCTTACTTGCCTGAGCTCATTCCTCACCTCATCCAGTGTTTGTGTGACAAGAAGGCTCTGGTCCGCTCCATCGCCTGCTGGACTCTGAGCCGTTACGCACACTGGGTGGTCAGCCAGCCTCCTGATGCTCACCTTAAACCCCTAATGACCGAGTTGCTCAAACGCATTCTGGATGGCAACAAAAGGGTACAGGAAGCAGCATGCAGGTATTGCCTTTAGTTTTTCTCCAGGTGTTGTTTATTATTATTATACCCCCGCAGGCAGGAGTTTATGAATATACCAGGAATTCTGTCTGTCCATCTGAGATTTTTGTCCAACCGACTTCTCAGACACTATTCACCTGATTCTTTTCAGACTGGACATTTGTTGTTTACCACCAGGAAAGGTGCAATGCCCAATTTGATGGCTGAATTTAAATTTTTGGATCTTTTACAAACCTTTGTACATTTCAACTAAGAAATTATGCCCAACCGATTTCTCGGATGCTATTCACTCAATTCTTTTCAAATTTTACATATATGTTCTTACATGTGCCTTTCTCTCAACTTTTGCTTTTTTTTTTTTTTTTTTTTAACAGTTTTTTTCATTTTCTTTAAAGCTGCGTATGACTTTCGTCACCAATTTTTCATCAAATCTGTAAAACCCGAGTGATAGCCTAAGTATCACAAATTCATTAGTCTTTCTGTGATTATGCACCTGAATCACTCCCCTCACGGTGAACAACTTTGAAGTGTACTCCATCACAATCAGTCCATTTGTTTACATACCAAACCGAAACCTAAATCAAACCGTCACTCTTTTTTTTTTTTTTTTTATAAATTCCATGCATCTGCAGCAGCAAGAAGCAATGAAGCCATTTCTGTATTTGTTGCTGCTGTGGCCATACTGTAGTTGCATGGAATTCCAAAAAAAACAGTGACGTTTCAGTTTTGGTTTGGTGCATAATCATGGAAAGACTAACAGATTTGTGTGATACTTAGGTTATCACTCGGGTTTTACAGATTGGATGAAAAATTGGTGACGAATATCAAACACAGCTTTGAAAAAAGATTGAAAGTTAAGACTCAAAATTAATTCCTGGGTAGGCAGGGTATCAGTGAGCAGGATGAGCAAAGTGTTGTGTGACCAGCTTGGGGTATTGGTAGGCTCTGCTCATTTTTTCACATCCTCTCTAGTGTTGTATCTCTTTGCTCATGCAACTCCCATGTCAATGGCTTTTTTTGTCTTACAGTGCATTTGCCACGCTGGAAGAAGAGGCGTGCACAGAGCTGGTACCTTACCTGAGTTTCATCCTGGACACACTGGTTTTTGCTTTTGGAAAGTACCAGCACAAGAACCTGCTCATCCTCTATGATGCCATAGGAACACTGGCTGACTCTGTTGGACACCATCTTAACCAGCCGGTGAGCCAAATGATCACTCACACTTGCACAGACTTATGTAATCCTGTTAGATGTTCTACTGACATTCATTTACAAGCACAAAATACTCCGGCAGAGTATATTGTGGTATCAAAACAAACAAAAAATGAATTCACATGCTTGTGTTTTTAGGAGTACATTCAGAAGCTGATGCCTCCACTGATTGCCAAATGGAATGAGCTGAAGGATGAAGACAAGGATCTCTTCCCCTTGCTGGAGTGTCTGTCATCTGTTGCCACGGCGCTGCAGAGCGGCTTCCTGCCCTACTGTGAACCTGTCTACCAGCGCTGTGTTACACTAGTACAGAAGACACTCGCTCAAGCCATGGTAAGTGTCACATGGCTCGTCCTACACCCACATATCCACCTTTCTTCTTTGTACTCTTTTTTTTTTTTGCCATGTGTGTGTCTGTCTTTCCCTCTCAGATGTACAGTCAGCAGCCAGACCAGTACGAAGCACCGGACAAGGACTTCATGATTGTTGCTCTGGATCTTCTAAGCGGCTTGGCAGAAGGGCTGGGTGGTCATGTGGACACACTTGTGGCTCGCAGTAACATCATGACACTGCTCTTCCAGTGCATGCAGGTGAGTGGAGCTTGTGTGGGCATCCAGTGTGACCTTTGGGTAGGGTACTAAAGTCCAAACACTGTTGGTCCAGTACAACTGGATAGTTAAAACCATTAACTGTAATTGTTGGTTACTGTAAAAACAACATTCAAACTTGGCCTCTTGTCTGTCACTATTGTTGGTTGGATATTTTTCATGTTTTAAGTGTAAGTTATTTGTATTGGTTGATAGTAGGACAACTTGGATCTGTTCCTACTGTAACCATGGTTGCAATGCTAACCCTGTGAGCATCTACACCACTGAACAGTAACATTCTGTAATGGGTGGTGCAAAACACATGTTGTATCCTCCTGCTGTGTTTGAGCCTCAAAATGAATATTGATAACCTGTTGAAAGATCTAAACTGGAAGCATAACCCAAACTTTAAGTCAACTTATCTTTTAACTTCAAAGCTCAATCTGTAGAAAGGACAAAAAAATGCATTAATTAATCCACTTTCCATCGAACAAAAACAAATGCATAACACCAAATATTTCACAACATGTAGGATCTCAAAAGATCCACAAGGGAGAATGTAATCCACAACAGAGTTGGAAAAACTGATGACTGTACTTGATGTGTTGAACATGATTCTCTGTAATTTGAGATATATTTTTGATTTGGTTTTAGTCTTTTTATCACCTTAAATTGTTCCCCCCAATAGTTGTGGTGTGAACTCAAATTTGAAAAACTTGTGTTATTGTTGGTGTGTACATACATCATAAACAACTACTGTAGGACTTTAACATGCCTTAGGCTAAATAAGCCAACTGCTGGCTCTTACCTGTTCAGCAGGCTAACACTGCATTGGTTTCAGTCTGAATTTGAGTTGTATCTGCCTACCATTTTCAATCACTTTATTTTCTTGTTTTTTCAACACTGTCCAAGATTTTCTGAGTTGCTTCATTTAGCATTATTGTTACTGTCTGACACCAAATCCCACAGTTCACTGTTAATGGGCTGGGGTCATACACCTTCCTAGAAAACAAAGATGGCAAAATATGGGGAAAATAAGAGGGAAGTAAATAAGGCAGAGGGTGGGGTCTTTGCAGATGAATACATCAGCACACGTGAGGGTTGACAAAAATTACTTTTGTTTGAGTCTTTACATTGTTTCAGCAAATTTCCTGCTTTGTGTGTCTTTTTCATTTTGCATGTCAGCATTGTGTGCTCACCTTTATTCTTTGTGCCAGGATACGATGCCTGAAGTGAGACAGAGTTCATTTGCTCTTCTGGGTGATTTGACCAAGGCTTGCTTTCCTCATGTCAAACCGTGTATTGGTAATTATCATACCTTCGTTTCTGCCTCACACATATGCACATACAACACAGAGAAAATGACTTATCGCCTCTGTTGGGAATCTCATTATGACTTTCCTTGTGTGCTCTTCAGCTGAATTCATGCCAATCCTCGGGACGAATCTGAACCCAGAGTTCATCTCTGTTTGCAACAATGCCACATGGGCCATTGGAGAGATTTGCATGCAGATGGGTGAGTTGCAGGAAATTTTTATGTGAAGTGCCTTTGCAGATGACTGAGACATATTGTATTGAAATGTGCATCTCACTTTCATTCTCTACTCTGCCAGGAGTGGAGATGCAGCCATACATTGCAATGGTTCTGAACCAGTTGGTAGAGATTATTAATCGTCCTAACACCCCCAAGACCCTGCTGGAGAACACTGGTATGTGAATATACAGATTTTTGTTCATTTAGTTTTGACCGAGCACTATGTATTTTTTATTTTTTTTTTACTAATTATTTGTACTGAAAATTGAAAATTTAGATTCCAAGTTCACTCATATCAAACAGTTATGCATCAGTACACATATGATCCTGATCCTGGCTACTCTGTCCATCCTCTAGCCATCACCATTGGTCGACTGGGCTACGTGTGTCCTCAAGAGGTCGCTCCCATGCTGCCACAGTTCATACGCCCATGGTGAGAGACTCTGTCATATCTGTTTCAGTGTCTGATTCTCTATGCTCACTTTTCGGTATTGCATAATTTTCAGCGTCTGTAAATACAAAGTCAGCTTTTCCAAATATAGAACATACTCATATCTGTACTTCCAAATCTTCTGAGGTGTTCTATTGCATAGTAAAACTGCAGCAATTAGTTGATGATTTGCTTGATGAATCAGTTGACTGAGAATTGAATTAATCAGTCAGTCAGTCATCAATAACTATTTGGTAACTGCTTGTTTAGTTTTTCTTTTAGCAAAAATGGCAAAATGCATTTGTGATATAAAGATGGCCTTTTCTTTGCTGTATCTGACAGAAAAACTAAATATTTTTAGTTTTTGCCATTTTGGCCAATTTAAAAAGAAAAACTGCTTAAATACATGGCATTGTCAGGACATCGGTATTGACATTCTTTAAGTTCCTGAAATGTCTGGAAAAAACAAGTCATGTAGTGAAGATTAGTGAGCAAGTCTAATGTTCCTAAAGTAGACATATATCCTGGCAGGAGATTTCCCTCTTCTAAACAGCATATAGTGCTTGGTGACTGCATCTTGACTGGGTAATGACTGTGTTGCAGGTGTACGTCTCTACGAAACATCAGAGACAATGAGGAGAAAGATTCTGCTTTCCGTGGCATTTGCATGATGATTGGTGTAAACCCTGGAGGTGTGGTGCAGGTGAGTTACATAAAGGCATTTAAGGTATTGTTGTTGTTTTAAGACACTAATATGGAGACATTTTGCAAACATTTTTTATTTTCCTGCATGTGTGTGCAGGACTTCATCTTCTTCTGTGATGCAGTGGCTTCCTGGGTGAACCCTAAAGACGATCTGAGAGATATGTTCTATAAGGTGAGGGGCTCATAGGGGAATGAGATGGGTGGGCAATCCAGGTAATATTCAGTTTTTCCTGAAGCACTGCAAATTGATAAATAGCATAATTAAAAACTCACTACCACAGAGCAGTCGATGCAGATTTTTCCTTTCTTGTGAAAAAAAAGCACTCTGAAAGTCATCTTCAAGCCAGACTTTTTACAAAACAGAATTGTTACCATGGAGAAGTCCAGGCTTTATAGGCCACAGGGATTGATTTAATAAAAGGACTGATAAAGGAGCTGTCAGAGTATCAGATTGCGAGATTGAGAGAATTATAAAATCCCAGCAAAGGTTTAGTAAATAATCCAAATACCATGTTCCCTCAAAAACTGGGAGTCAGTTACAAGCCGTCTCATGACACAGACAAATAAAGGATGGACTTTATTTGTTCTAAACCTTTGATGTACCATCTGAAGTATTATCATCCAATCTCAGTCACTGCAGGTGTGTGTGTCTGAATATTATTTGCAAAATTGTCAGTTATAGAAACATTAAAGTACTACAAAAAGGCCCAATAGAAGCAAACAATGAATAATTTCTATTCACTGAAAGCGTAAAGGGCTTTTATTTTGAAATTAAGTGATGTGTGAGCTTGCACTAGTTACCCTCGGCCACACTGGCCGCAAGGTATTGTCATCAGTTGGTTGTCCGTCCATCCGTCCAAAAACTTTGCCATGCAGTGATAAGTCAGGCCACTAGGGGCAGGGCCCCCACAGAGTTGGCAGAAGTCAGTGGTATACACTCCACAGATATCTGCACGTACTCGGACTGCACTCAATGCGGACCCAAATTGGACATGACAGTGCTCAGCGTGGTTAAGAAAAAAAGAGGGATAAATGAAAATGCCTGTAAATCATCATTTGGAATCATTTGGAAAAATGAACACTGGAGTCTCAACTTCCTGTCCAACTTCACTGCGGCTTGACAGTGAAGATGCGATGAGGAATGAGGACATATGTCATATCATGTGAGGCACTTTGAACTTACAAGCTATCGGTTGCTATGGGCAACAGCGTAGCACAGATGTGCAGGAAGGAGTGGTATGAATCAAGATTTTTATGGAAAAAAAAAAGGATAAGGCAGCAGCAAAGTAAGTTCAAAATGGCGAAGTGGGGTGGGGATGCTGATCATTACGTCATCTCCTCAATCCTAGCAGAGGAATGGGTGAGAGAAATGGAACTAAAGAATAATAACTCATCAATATTTAGCTCAAGCCTGTGAAAATGATCCTAAGTTAGCGAAAATGTTAATAATACAATGTTAGAGGCTCTGGGTATAGGCGATACAGGTGTCTGCCTAGGGTGCCATCTCCTGGGGGGGGTTGCCAAATTACAGACAAAAAACCAAAATAAAATAAATAGATAAATTAGAATATCTGTATAATAAACTTGAAATTAACCCTTTACACTTCCTTGACATGTTTTCTCTTAATTAAATCATAATCAAGCCTCAATATGACAAATCTTTATTCCACTTATCCCACTTTGTGGATTCTGTCATTCACATTTATTTCTTATTAACTATTAAAAGGTATGACACCAACTCACTTGATCTCTTAAACATGCTAAGTATCTAAACAATTTAAATTATTTCTCACTGTATATTTATTTCTCTTAGACTTATTTCTCTTATACTTATGGTTCATTTACATTCATTCTTTACCACTGTATGTACTGTTTTAGATAAATCTTGGATTCCTTCATACCTCTTGCACAGACCAATTCCAGTATTAAGTCACAGTCTCAAACATTTTACATATTGCAAATTAACATGTCAGTGACAGTTAATGTTTTGAAGATTTTCATAAGTCAGGCCAAGGGTTTTCAAGTGCGAGCATGTTATGTTTTTAACATAGCTAATGATGTTGAGCTAAGTACAACAGTTTCTACTTTTTAAATGGATCAAATAAAGTCCTAGTACTTCCTACTGCTGAGGCAAATAAAGGCGCAGGCCACTATTTGAGGAAATATGGTATTATCAAAATAAATGTATAGTTAAGTGTGATATTTAGTTCAAATTAGGGCTGCACAATTTTGAGCAAAAATAAAATCCTGATTTTTTTCTTCTAAAAACTGAATTTTTGATTTTGATTTTTGGGTATAACTACAAAAGACAACAGAAATCGGCATGTCGTTTTCATGTGCAGCCTGCAATGCAACGCACTACTCCCACTCTGGTGTGTGATGATGTTTGAGATGCTGAAATAAGTTGGTTGGGCTGCTGTCTTTGACAGACACTGCCTTCAGGCAGAGTTTGCAGCGAGGAATAGTTTAGTCTTCATCAGAAACTTTGAAGCCATACCGATTCCACACAATGGACTTGCTTTTGCTATTTTTAGACACAAACTTCTCACTCTCCTTAGCAAATGCCATTTGTGTACTGGTGTGTGGAGACCGCCCTCACAATTAGAAGGAGGAGCCTACGGTAGCCTGGAGACACAAGAGAGATGAAATTAGATTTGGCGATTACCCTTTTTTTTTTTAAACATCACCCTAAATAAATAATCCAGTTTTGATTGAAAATTGATTAGTCATGCAGCCCTAGTTCAAATGAATTGCAAATTTTGACAAACCATAGATAAGTTCCACAGTCTGTTGTTAGAGTGTTAATATGGGCCTAAAGTTGTTTTTATTTCTTTGCTCTTTTTCCTGTTCCTCAGATCCTGCATGGTTTTAAGGAGCAGGTTGGGGAGGAGAACTGGCAGCAGTTCTCAGAGCAGTTCCCCCCACTGCTGAAGGAGAGACTGGCAGCCTGCTATGGAGTTTAGAGCCTCTACACCCACCCAAGAAGGTAATTCTATAATAATGGCTTTCACAAAATTAAAGGGTGTGTTTATATGGACATAAGTATCCCGGTTATTTTCAGTTTTTTTGTGTATCCCATCACATCCTGATTTCAGAATTCAATAGTAACACAAACAGTGACTAAAAATCAGTCAATGAATAAGCTGAGTTTTGTCTTTTTTTTTATAATGAAAGAATATAGGAAGACAGAATGATAAGGAATTTATCTCTCTACTGGCTACTGAACCTGTTGTTGTGATTTTATCCCATAAGTCACGGCTGGTCTTAATCCACAGCTCAGTTGTCCTACATTATGGTGACATTGGGAAAAACCCGCAACTGAAAGATGCTAATGTGGAAATATCTGCAATGCTAACATTGCAACATAACATTGACTTCTGGAGCTTCTGCTTATTGAATTAAATGACATGGCTTCACTTTACCTCTATTTAATTATTAACACTTACAAGACAATTTGTAATGCAAATGTTTAATGAATTAAAGTGTTTTATTTTGTCTGTAAGATAGCGCTTAGCATCTTAGCATTAGCACATTCATCACTTCTCATGCTTTACCAGCTGCATGCTTTTGTCCATATATGGTCAGTTCTAGCTCCAAAACATGGCCATGGCCAAAATGCAACCTCCTGCCTTCAGAACAGCAGTCAAAAACCAACAGGTGACACCATTGCGGCTCTATTAGCCCTGTGTTAGCTTAACACTCCAGAAACGTCAGATTTAATTGCCAGTTTGTATTGTAAACATCACTGGTGTACAGTTGTCAGTAAAGAGGCAGGTTGTTTTGTTCTATTCAAAGGCCATAGCTTATGTAATGTAATCACAATAAAGATTGTCTTAACACTTGACAGCGATAATTATCACTATAAAGTCCCAATCATGATTTATTTCAGGTTTAAAGGCTTATTTTCAGTGCTGAGTTAAAGTTGGAGAAACTAGATGTTTATTATTGGTTTCAAACTCTTTTTTTATGTCAAACAGCATGATATTTCAGACAGGTATAACGTTACAGTGACAAAATATTTGTCATCAGTCATCTTCTGAACAGCTTTATACCCGAGAGAGTTGCGGAGCCTATCCCAGCTACCTATGGGCAAAAGTGGGGTACACCCTGGGCAGGTTGCCAGTTAATCACAGGGCTGACATATAGAGATGAGCAGCCAATCACTCTCACATTCACACCTATGGACAATTTTAGCTTCAACAATTAACCTGTTAGTGCAGGACTTGGTGCTGGAATTGAACCCAGAACCTTCTTGCTGTGAGGTGACAGTGCTAACTGCTGTACCACCATGCTACCCAAAAGTAAAGCACATTTTTATATAAACCCTGACGAGAAATTAAAAATGTATTTTTATTGCTCAGCCCTGAAAAGTCATAGCCCAAACACGACCAAAATGGAGGTAACCCACAGAACTGGGATACTGGTGTACATATAAACACAATCAAAGAAACCTATTATGTTATAAAAGTTCACGTTTGTGTGTCGCCTGTTCATTTCCAGGTGAGCCAGCAGGAGGAGGGTGAATGGGAAACTCATCCATCTGTGTATTGCACTGCCCTGATCTGGGAGGGAGGGAGAGGGACGCTATTGGCCGCTCCCCCTGACGGACGGCCCCCACGCCCTATGTGTTTGTCCATAGAGGGAGGGTGGGC
>JAPQRP010000001.1:17653940-17665240 GCA_037367295.1 Apogon hyalosoma | reverse complement strand
AGAAAGAAAGAAAGAAAGAAAGAAAGAAAGAAAGAAAGAAAGAAAGAAAGAAAGAAAGAAAGAAAGAAAGAAAAGATGTAGCATAGAAACGGAAAAGCATGACAATCTAATGCATAATGATAGGAGACAGGGTGCAATCTGTGCTGCCTCACACACCAAAAACAGATAGAATCTGTGATTTGGGTAAACATGTATTGATTTGCATGAATTCCCTTCCTGTCGCCACAGTCTTCCTCCAAACAACATTAACTGCACCTTATACAGATGGAGTTGGAAACAGACAATGCAAGTATAGACATCAGCAAAGCTTCCAATGGATATGTCAGCACACATACTGTACATATTATTTGCAGACACGCAGAGCATTTCACTAAGAAATAACTCAATAAAATAACTTACAGTTTTATATCAAATTTTGTTTAGTGATGTATGAAATTGCCATAAACAACAGCAAACATTAATAGTAGTGTATTATAAGAGATGTGAGACCACTGACAGGCAAACAAATGAAACGACCCTGGATTTGAAGTAATTTTCAGATGATTTAATGAAGAAATTCAACATATTCTGAGGATAAGAACTGGGATTTACAATACTACATCACATCTCAAAAACACTTTAATGAACTCCACTACTAGTTTACATACAAAGATTTGAGGCGGACGGTGGCTCGTTTTGTGTTGTGGTTAAACCCCAACCACTATTGTAGATTAAACTGTATCAAACTTATTTCATTCGGATTTTCATCTCCAGTTCAACAGAATAAACAGACACAGGAAACAGTATAAGGATGTACAGCTTTACTTAAATATTACAGTATTTTACTTTAAATGTTAAGTATATGATATTTACTGTGTGAAATCTAGTGGTGAAGTTGCAGGTTGCAACAACTATCTCCCCTGAAGTAACCATGTGACACATGAAAAACGTGACAGTTCTTATTTTCAGGTCATTCTACTCTAATTTCATTTAGATCCCTTACCTTTTGTTTGACTTATTGTAATACTGTATATCATAATATATTGAAACCCTGTGTCACCAAAATGACAAAGACCTCAGTCCCTCCTCTATACCTTTATTCAAGATAATGTATTTTGTCTTCAGCATCTCATTTCCTACTGTAAATCTGCATCAACTGGATCTGCTTCCATCCAATTACTTTGCAAATCATTGAACAGGAAGTTAATGTGGGGGCAGTGACATTGATTTTCCCCATTAATTTCCTAAAATGTTACACCTCGGCAAAATGAAGAATTAATTCTATCACTAAAATCCCTGTTTATTTAATGAGTGTGTGCTTTGCGTACCTCTACGAGTCTGTCTCCGGGCCTGATGTCTGCACCCTCAGCAGGAGACCCAGGGTCCACAGAACGGACAAACTGCCCACTCTTCTTCTTATTGCTGTGCAGGTTGAAGCCATAGCCATTCTCCCCCTTCACCAGGTGACACAGACGTGGAAGGTGCTCACTGGTAGGCTCAGGTGAAGGCTCCACCTGAAGCTATAACAGCAAACAGGAGAAGAGCTAAGTGTAGGATGAACAACTACCATCTGTTCTGCTGGAGTCAAAACTACTTTTACCACTTTAGTAGATGTGACAAGTTTAAGTAAGATTTAAGTAAGATTTATACTAATTATACTCAGTGATTTATTTATAGATGTGTTACTACCTTCTCAGGCTCCTGTTTCTCTCCATTCATCTCATGATAACTCTACTATAAGAGCTGAAACTTATAAGCATCAAATTGATTATAAAAGCTGCATTTTTTGTGCATCAAAGCTACATGATTATTTCATATTAACTGATTTTAAAGCAGCATATGACTTTCATCACAATTTTTTTTTTTAATTTGTAAAACCCGAGTGATAGCCTAATTTTCACTAATCCGAAGTGCATTGTGGGAAGCAAAAGTGGTTTCTTACAGATGTGGCAAGAAAACGAGCCAGAATGCTACAACATAAAATTATACAGTCCACCAGTGTTGTTTTAAAGAATGAGTATGGTCGGTGGATGGAGGTAAAGGTGACATTTGGGTTCAGCACTCACGAAGAGACAGCGAAACTGCTACTGCGTGAAATTCCCATTCCCACACTACACTTCGCAACAAAATTTCTGAAAAGGCCCAAGTGACATTTCAGTTTGTTATGTAAACAAGTAGACTGTGTTTATGATGGAGTCATCTTCAAAGCTGTTCATCGTGAGGGAAGTGATTCAGGTGCGTAAGCACAGAAAGACTAATGAATTAATGATAATAAGGCTATCACTGGGGTTTTACAAATTTGAAAAAAAATTGTGATGAAAGTCGTACGATGCTTTAACTGCAGATTTATTGCAATTATTATGCATTACTACATAGACATGTCAAAACTTTATACAGAGCTGATGTTTGTTATGACTATATACAACTTATGTTTTTTTTTTAAAGCTTTAAGTTGGCAGATTTTATGGAGTTTTCTATGTAATGCAGGAATTAATGAATGAAAGACAGTGGCTGTATGAACTAGTATCAGAAATTCCAAAAACTGTTTCAAATAGTTGAAAAGTGATTATAACAATAACAAACAAACAAACATTTTAACAGGACAATAATTCAATGTACTTTTAACTGAACTATATTGAGACGATGCAATTATTACAAGTTGTTCATTCAGAACACACTGTCAAAGCACATTGTCATGTCATTTAAAATGAACATAAAATGTTTTTATGTTATGTCACGTTTCATATGAACATGTTTGTAAAACAGGTGAATGAGGTGTGACCGTACAATGAACTAAGTAGGAGAAAGTGTCTGCAGGGATGAGCTGGTGGTCTCAGAGCTAAGCAGAGTGGGCTAAGTGGCTTTGGCTGAGACACATTAAGACTGATCCTGAGTTTAATGACCAACGACATGGTTGAAGCCTCCTGTGTGACTGGAATGACAATCACACTGGCTTTGTGTGCGTTCTGAGCCAGGTTTTAGTTAATATCTGAAGGGTAGCTAAGGATAGCAACTGTCCAATGACCTGACCTGAGGCTTTCTAACAGATCTCACTGTCCTTTCTACACCATCAGTAAAGACTCAAAGTGCACGAACATCAAAAACCCACAGGGCAGGGTTATTCTAGTGCAGGTGTGGCCAACCCTGGTCCTGGAGAGCCACTATCCTGCATGCTTTAGATGTTTTCCACTTCTAGCACACCAGATGGTTGTTATCAGGTTTCTGCAGAGTGTGATGATAGGCTTATCATTTGAATCAGGTGTGTTGGAAGAGGGATACATCTAAAACATGCAGGATAGTGGCTCTCCAGGACCAGGGTTGGCCACACCTGTTCTAGTGAATAAAAAGTAAATGAAATAATAAAAGAAATTACAGGTAAAATCAAGTTTGTCTTCATGTTCTTCCCATGATAATGCTTCATGGGGAACAAAACCAAAATTACTTTTGACAGAATGGGTAATTTAATAAACTATGGTTTTGTAAATTATATTTCACGTCATGCATTCTTTTATCCGGTCATTTTCAGCTTGTATAAATCAAAGCTTTTCTCAAAATAATTGAAAAAACACAAAGGTGGCTGATGCGCACACCATCACAGTGAAGTACGACACCTTGGTGACAGAACCGTCCACAGCCTCAGGTCAGGCCGCTGTGGCCTCGGGTCAGTGTTTCCCACTGGTTTGGAGGATTCCTGTTTATGTTTACTGGCCTGTTGGCTATATTTGCCATATTGCCCCAGATTAATTCCCGAATGCAAACATTCTGACCTGGAAACATTAAGGCTGATCTATTTCAAGAGTTTAACTGTGATTTTGTGGGACATGTCTGTTTTATGAGCTGGAATAGCCATGTTGTGGATGATTTTGTCAATGCCAGTCAGTACCTATAATTAAACACATTCAGCTTCTCTGAGTTAGTGAAACCCAATGGATAGTACAGACCGTTAATATTTTACACATTCATTGCTGCTGCAAAACACTCATCAACCAAGAGTACTTTTTCTATGTATTACATTTTTAGTTTCTTTTTTCTTTTTTTTGTTTTTTACTACTCAGGTCAAGCACTTAGTTGGAAAACACAAGGAATTCCCTTCTCCCTGAGTCCTTTTATTGTGTGGTGCTTGTACCACAAAAGGAACAAAAATGTGTAATTGTTAAAAACAAAAGAAGGATTTCAAGAGAATTTATAAGCTGTTTTATCTGCTGTAGGTTTTTGTAAGTGTGGCTTGGTTAGACTGTTGAGTGACTGTGATACCAGCTGACATTGTGGTTGTGCAAGAATATATGGGTGTCTGCTTCCATAATAACATCACGCAAGAATGAAACTGTGTCTATATTTACATGTTAAATGAAGTGAATGACAGACACAAGATGTACAGCACAAGTGGACAGATGCAGGAGAGATAACATGCATGTGCACAGGAAACGCCTGGCACTTCAGTGGAAGCGGCTTCAGATTAATGTGTCATAATTATTTTCTAATCAGACCTGTTGAATAAGCAGCCAAAAATACTCACTCATCTAACTTTCACTTAAAATATCTATGAGCAAAGCCACCATTTAATAATGATTGGTATTATATAGGCCCCTGTAAATTTGTCTTCAGTAGTAAAAATGCAAGGGTGACATCTAAGTAAAATTCAACATTCACAAAAATCTTAAAGAAAATAAACATTAACTATTACACAACCTGGTCAAAAAATGGCTCATTCTACTGTTTTGACATAAAACAGACATTTAGTTAGATAACATTATATATAGTGTAATAAATACTAATACTAATAATAATAATACATGAATAGATAACTAGCTATTAGATGACAGCTTGGCGCTAATGGTAGATATTCAGTTTGGGTCAATCATCTATCCTTGGTTAAAGTCAAAATTATTGTTTTAATTTGGATTTGAACTTAATTTCTAATACTTTCTAATACTGAAGTTAACTATAACATAAGATCTTAATTTAGATATGTATTTAGGAGCCCTGTGATGAACTGATGACAAGTCCAGGGTGTACCCCACTTTCACCCATTGGCAGCAGCCCCCCCGCCCGACCCTCTGAAGGACTAAGCAGTTTGGAAAATGAATGAATACATGTGTATTTAGGTTTCCAGAGATTTTGAACAGTACATAACTGGATTCCTAAACTTACAAAAACAGAGAAATGTGTCAAATGCGGTGAATCTGGGAAAAGCTAAGGTGCCCTTATCAGAAAACCAATCACTAGATATTCATCAAAGCAAAAAGTGACTGCCCCAGCTCTCAACCCACCCACCAGCACAACACAATGCAACTTAATGTGCAATACTTTTGAAACTTACAACTCTAAAGTAATAGGCTTTTCATGTAGGTATCGGCTCATGTATGAAGCCACAGATGTGGTGATGTAATAGACTGCACTATTCTGCACAAAACAGGTCCTACTGTCACTACAGTACTAGTAGTTTTGTCTGAACCTTTTGCCAAACCTGAGAATGTGAGCAGTGATGGCAGCCAAGGGACAGCCTGTATTTATTCTGCCTTTAACTAAACAGATGGCTGTCTGACGTGAGCCGCTGGCCCAGAGGATCCTGGTCCACCTTGTTTGGAGCCAAAACAATGAGCTCAATATCTGTCAAGCAGTTGACGTTTATTTCTAAAGATGTTCTGACATAATGCGTCACAGCACTGTCTGGTTGGCACATATGGAAATTTGGTTTTTGCTGTGTCACTGTCACTGACCTAGGTGAATTTGGATGAGTTTGTGCTTATTTCTGTGTGTTTTTGTACATTTAATCTTTAATAGCAGCACCACTTTAACTGTAAGGTCAGAGGTCAGCAAAGTCCCACAGTAGCAGAGTGAGAACATGTGCCCCAAGGCCAAGACAACTAGATTACACAAGTAGAAAACACTACCTATGCAAAGGGTTTGGTTATGCAACACTGCTATCTCAAAATCTGATCCCTCTCATGCCTTCTATACTTTTTGCTTCCAAGCAGACACCTAATGCTGACTTTCCTTAACAAAAACCTGTCCAACCTAAAGCTGATCCTGATAGACAGGTGGTACAATCTTGACTCATGCTGGACATTTGGCTGCAGTACCTGTCAGCTACAAGGACTTGTATCTTAACAAAACAGAAGCAGGTCCTGAAAATCTGAAATCTGTGTTTTATTGTGTATAAAAATGTGGTAACACACAGAAACAGAAGTTCTCACATAAGTCAATATTTGTTTTTTCCCACCATCTAATACACCACAAAGTGTTTGTAAAATCCTCTCACACTTTTGTTCTCAAATGGTCTTTCAATTTGAATAAACAATACCTCCAGTATTGCATGTTGTGGTAGGACATACGATCAGTTAAACTGGGTGTAAAGCACCTGCAGTCAGGTGGGAACAGTCATACATTTCAATGTGTCAGGTGTTAACACTCAGTATAAAGACAACACTGTCTTAAAAACAATGCATATTTTAAAACTCACACCACTTACAAACTACACAATAGAGCATAAACAGGTATTAACAATGGGTTTAGACCACTGTGCTGATTTTAGGGACAGTTAAAAAAGAGGAGGAGGAGTAGGAGGAGGTGAGAAATCCTTTCAAAGTTGCTGTTAGTAAACTGTAATTTATTAGTCTGTTTTACTTCCTGACTTCTTTACATCTTGCATGCACTGAAATGGACTTCACAACCTAAATCTAACAGAAAGATATTGCAAGTGCGAAAATTATTGAGTACCGTGCCCCCCCACCCCCCCTTTTAGGTCACACTTTCCTCCTTAATACGCCTACATTTTGTTGTGGAGAACTGCCTTTTGGTTTTGTTTCATTTAAAAGAAAGTGTGTCGCTCTTCAGCACATTCTGAACTTATCTTAATCGTTTCTCTACCTTTTGAGTGATTTCCTTGTAAATTTCTTGTATATTTTTTCTGTTCGTGTTTTCCTTTTCTTTTCTATTTGTGATGCAGTTGGTGGAAAGCAATTTGTGGCACATGCTTGAAAAAAATGCTGCTTAAGTAAAAGTTGACACTGCTGTGAGACTCATCTGAGCCAGCTGGTCGGCCAAGTGCTCAAGTCCAGATTAGTGGCAGACCTCAGGTAAGACTGTGTAGTCAGTGTTACATACTTTCAGCACAGTAACACATTAACTTAATTGTTTAAGCCAAAGTGACCAGCTCCAGAGAGTGGACTCTGTTGTATGTTGCTTTGCTGTGTTCCCTTACCTCTGTGTCTGTTGCTGAGCTTGATGTCACAGACAACCTCTTGATGACTTGTGTGGCCATATGAGTGGGTGAGTCTGCACCACCAGGATGAAGTGAGTGTGAATGGTTAAGTTTGGGCGACATGGCTATGATCTCTCTGAGTATGGGAGGAATGGGAGATGCACTAGGGGTGGGCGCAGGTGAGGGGCGCGGGGAGAGTGTTCCCATCTCAATGGCCAGGTCCTCGGTGCAGGCCTGGCCACAGCTGTGGAGGTACTCGTCTGTTGCTCTGTCCACCACCAGCAGTCTGGTCCGGTAGTCCACCTCACGGATCCGGTTAACCACCTGAAGCAGAGAGTGAATTAAAGGCAAATTACAGCAATTAGTGTAGTATTATTATTATTCTCACCCTCAAATGGTGTCTATAGTTTTAGCATGACAAAAACACCCTGTGATTCCCATTACACAAGGCTTACATTGACCCATTTTAACACCTCCTCCTTCTCCTCAGGCAGAGGAAAAGTGGTCCAACAGGTATAGAACTCATTGTTTGCACCTCACAGAGTTGATGTGCCTCTCATGGCTCCTCTCCACAACACAAGCACTTTTTTTTTTCTTAGTTTATTTGATCGGATTATTGAGCTTTCACTTACTTCATGATGAGTTTCGTTCTCCACATTCTGCCCGTTCACTTCCACCACCCGGTCTCCCGGTCTCAGCCCGGCCAGGTCAGCCGAGGAGCCGGGTTCCACTTTTCGGATGAACTGTCCGCCTTTATTACGCTCGCCGTGCAGGTGAAACCCATAGCCACGCTCTCCTTTGGTAAGGAAACAGAGCCTAGGTCTCAGCTCGCTCTCCATCACAGCCCGTCAATAGATGAAAAGTCAAAGTGTCTCAGGAGAATAAACAGGTGCTTGGTCGAAGAGCAGTAGAAAGTCGGTGGCTCCTAATCCATCGTACGACTGCGCGCTTCTGTGACCAAAAGATCACCATCATTTAGCGTGATGTGAGTACATGGCCATAAATAATCCACAATCGTTCAGAGCGCACAAATCAAAAACTGGGTTAAAACTAATGAGTGTTTAATCCATCGTGAAAACTCAACGGGTGCGAATATGAGCGCGCAAAAGTGGCCCGGGGTGCGCGTAAAACAGTGGCCAAAAACCACAAACAGACGCTAAGTCCCGTCCATCGGAGGAATAATCCAAGAGATCAGAGATTAGAAAGCTGTTCCTCGCACGTAACACATAATTCTCCCCGTCAGATGGGCGTGTGTCCTCCTGTCCGACCTGCTGCAAGAAGTGGAGAGAGGCGTCAACAACAGATGCCGCTGCGTCGCCTTCAGTGCGCACCTGACGACGCAGCGCAGCCGCTCTGTGCAACCACAAACAACACCAGAACATGAAACTAGAACTTAATGTTCTGACTAAGTGTTGGTCTGGAGGTAAACATAAGCTCACCTAAAAATGCAAGCGTACATTTAAGATGCGTACGTTGATATTTACTCTTGTTTCAATCTCAAGAAAGAGAGGAAAAGGTTCATTTGGTAGAGGTAACCGTGACCTGAGAATGGAAATCTCCCTTATCCTTTTTCTATCTTCACCGGCGAATGATAAATGGATTGTTGAATAAACGCGAAATCTAACTTTTCTGTGTCTGCACCTTTTACACATGCATTTGTATCTTCCTATGAGCCGTTCAAGGCATTTAGGAAAACCAACTGTGAGTGGGTGTGTGCGTGGTTTGACATTTCCACCGAGACAGACGAGATAAACACAGGTTAAAGACATCCAGGGGGTAAAAACTGAGGAGGCGACGGCGAGATTTTTGCACTTCAAATGACCTGTGACAGTAATCTCTGTCAGTGCTGAAGAGCCCTTGAGCAAGACATCTCATCCTTACGCAGGGCCTCAGCAGCTCAGTCACTAAAACTATCAACAGTTCATTCACCAGTGAAACCTTGTGGCAAAAACCTGTTCATTTTTTTTGTTTTGTTTTTTAAATCACTTTGTTTGTATATTTATGAATGTAGAAGGGCCTGTTAGTGCTACAAATGAGATTAACCTTTCATAAGTGATTTATCACCATTTACTATAATATTATCCACACCATTTTGTATAATTTGTGTGAAAATCTGTGTTTTCCTATATTTTACTGATCATGTAGATGTTCATAAAAGCTCAGAATAAATCCAACAGTTATAATATCAAAACAGACTGAGGAACAAGTGACTTTTTCAACAACATGTACAATTACCTGAACGTAAAAGCAAGTATTTACAACCACTGTCATTTGTCAAACTACATGGGTTTTACTGGTGAATCTGTAATGCAGAAGATAAATGTGTTTCCACATTCACTGAACATGCAAATCAGTCAAATCTGATGATGATGGAAAGCTGAGAAACTGATTCACATGTGGTTCAACCATTATTAAACATTTTTCACCAGTAGATGCTTGCAGTTGCTGGTGACTTGAAGGTGAATGAACAAAAACAAAATTGTCTACATTTTTGCAGTGGCTCAGTAGGTTGACGTTTGCAGTGGGTATTTCGGAAAAAAAGATATTCTGACATTTTGATCAAGAGTGTAACTAATGGCTTTAGTGAGGCTGTGTCCCCTTTTCCTGTATGTATCCCAGTGAACCATGGCAGCCAGCCAACAAAGAATGAGGAGCTTTGGAACTGACACACATTATGTGATGCTGTCATTACATAGTATTAATTACACTTGTGTCTTCATGGCTACGTCAGTCCTGAAAAACTCAATATGTTGAAAAACAATAAGGACACGCTGAGACAGCAGACCTCTGCAAAGGATAATACTCCACTCTTCTTATTAATACAGAATATTATTAAGCCACAAGTAACAACAAATAATGACCTACGTTTTATTTTTGTCAGCTGGTTCCACTGACTGTTACCCTGATAACGCAGATCTCAGCTGTAATTTGTGAATTGTCAGCTAGTTTATTTTTTATATCTAAATGGCAATTCTAAGTTCTAAATTAGGGCTCTTCAATAACAAAGAGAAAAATAACACCACCCCCTGTCCCTTTTTACAGATCAGCCCAAATTTTGCAGGTATCATTCTTGGTCCATGCCCTAGCCTTCTACAGGTTTTATGGAAATCAGTGACATAGTTTATGCCCAGTCCTGCTGATAGACATGAGTGATAACATAATGTAGACATGAAGGGAAAAAAAAAAGATAAAAGGGTCATTTAAATGTTCCAACTCCAGTATATGAAAGGGTTTTTTTTATTTTGTTTAAAAAAGAGAGGCGTTTACAGTACAAAAATATGTATTCTCATTATATGAAAAAAAATATAATCTTAGTGTTAATATAACAGAAATAACTGATAATATGCCGAACATATCCAGATACAGGTGTAGCTTACATTGATATTTTCAGAGTGTGTGTTGAGCATAATCTGACCTCTTGTTCACCATTTGGTCACAGATTAGACAAAAACTTGTTTGACTGAAACTAAATCAGCGTTTAACCTTGTTTTTTAGTTTCTTCTGTACGGTGGGGGGAATGGGTGCGGACACAGACTCCTTCTCATCTTTAACAGCAGATTCCTGTTCTGGTTCAGCTTTTATTTTAGAGGAGGAAGTTGGGCTTGGAGAGCGTGGGGATCTGGCTTTAGGTCTCTTTAAAGGAGAGTTTTTGTGAGCAGAAGGACAGCTGTGCTGGTTCAGACACATGGAGCAGAGGGGGTTCACAGGATGGCAGACCTGCTGTCCAAAACCCACAAGCAGCCAGTTGATCTCACTCCATAGCTCCCTACAAAGTACCACAACAGAAGATTATTAGAAGATCATAACCAGTTGACATATAAAATTAACAGCTGCAAAGTGAAGTGAAGATATGTGTTTTCACTATTGTTTCCTATCAAGTGTGAACATAGCGGTGCATGTAAGGCAAGGCAAGTTTATTTCTATAGTACTATTGATACACAGGGTAACTCAAAGTGCTTTACAAAGGCATATAAAAAAAAATCACGAAAGAATAAAAGAAATTAAAAATCACAAAAAGGGTAAAAGACATTAAAATAATTAGAGATAAAATGTGGTTTTAAAATGCATTCACAGAGTGAAATAAATACATTAATTATATTAAAACCATACATTAAAA
>JAPQRP010000001.1:17597384-17653840 GCA_037367295.1 Apogon hyalosoma | reverse complement strand
GTCAGTATTCCCCTTTTTACCCCCCTATTATTACCATAATACCAGTGGTTCAATGTAAGTACACACATTCACTCCAGAACTGGACTTATGTACAAATTATGTACTTTAACAAACTACTTTACTGGAGTGTTACACCTTTTTTTTACAATAGTACTTGACACTTTAGAGGCAACTAAATTTGTCTGGCATCTTTACTAGGCAAGGCAAGTTTATTTGTATAGCACTATTCATACACAGGGTTAACTCAAAGTGCTTTACAAAGGCATACAAAAAAATCACAGAAGAATAAAAGACATTAAAAATCACAAAAAGGGTAAAAGTCATTAAAATAATCAGAGATAAAATGTGATTTTAAAATGCATTCACAGAGTGAAATAAATACATTAATTACTTTAAAACCATACTTTAAAATTAACATTAAAATTAAAATAGAGTAAAACAAGACATTACAATTAAAAAAGTGCATTTAAAAGACAAGATTGAAAAGAGTTTACTCAAAAGCACATGAAAAGAGGAAGGTTTTTAACCTGTATTTAAAAATGTTGACATTTGGGGCTGACTTCAGGTCAGTTGGTAGCTTTTTCCAGTTGTGTGCAGCAGAACAGCTAAAAGCTGCTTCACCAGGTTTAGTTTGAACTCTGGATTGGACTATGTGACCTGGGTCAGCTGACCTCAGAGCCCTACTGGGTTTATATTCTATTAACATGTCATTCATGTATTCTGGATCTAAACCATTCAGTGACTCATAGACCAGTAACAGACCTTTAAAATTTATTCTGTAGCTGACTGGAAGCCAGTGTACAGACTTTAGAACTGGAGTCATATGCTCTGATCTCTGAGTTCTGGTCAAAACTGGAGCTGCAGCGTTCTGAATGAGCTGCAGCTGTTCAATGCTCTTTTGGGGAAGTCCAGTCAGAAGACCATTACACTAGTCCAGTCTACTGGAGATGAAGGCATGAATTAGCTTCTCTTGGTCTGTTTGGGACATAAAACCTTTGACTCTAGATATGTTCTTTAGCTGATAGAAGGCTGTTTCGGTGGTTGGTTTAATTTGACTGCTGAAAGTCAGATCTGAGTCTATCAACACACCAAGATTTTGGACTTGGTCTTTGGTTTTAGAAGCAGTGATTCAAGGTATTTACAAACAGTAATCCTCTTCTCTTTAATGCCAAAAACAATTACCTCAGTTTTGTCCTGATTTAACCAAAGGAAATTTTGGTTCATCCACTTATTTACTTGCTCTAAACAGTGACACAATGAGTCTACTGGACTGCAGTCATCTGGGGACAGAGCTAGATAAAGCTGTGTATCACCTGTATAACTATGATAGTCCACATTAAAATCCTGCAGGATTTGACCCAAAGGCAGCATATATAGGCTGAACAGAATGGGACCAAGAACTGACCATTAAGGGACGCCACATGTCAGAGCCACTCGATCAGAGTCATAACTTCCAATGGTCACAAAGTAACTCCGCTCCTCCAAGTAGGACCTGAACCAGTCTAGGACTGTTCCATTGAGCACTGCCCATGTTTCCAACCTGTTCAACAGTACAGTGTGATCCACAGTGTCAAAGGCAGCACTGAGATCCAGTAAGACTAGAACTGAAACCTTGCCTGAGTCAGTGTTCAACCTTATATCATTCAACACTCTAATAAGAGCTGTTTCTGTACTGTAATGTATTGTTCATTAATCTACAAAGGATTACATTTGCTGTGTATGTTTCAAGTCATGGTCCTGTAAGATTTAAGATGACAAGTGTCTACACTTATCCAAAATCTAAAGGGAACATTGTATGCAAAACATTACACACTACATAAAATCATTCACCAGGAACAATATGGTGTGTTGATCTACTTTGTACTTCAGGTATTCTTGACCTTGCACCCATCTTATTGGACACTGAAGTGTGCATCATTTCTACTATTCAGTAACTCACACTGACTGACAACAATAAAACATAATCAACAATGCAGTATGTGTCTCTGGATCAGCCTTAATGGATATTGAAATAGACATGCTGTTACCTGGGTAACCACTCCTCCAGGGCCTTGCGTGTTTCCTCTGGATTCTTGGTTGTCTTCTTGAGCCAACCCAACCTGTTAGTGATTCGATGCACATGTGTGTCCACACCTAAACCAAGATCAACACCACAATTGTATTCAAATGGGGAAAAAAAAAAGATTCAGATTTACTATGTTGCAGACACTGAATCAGATTACTGCAGTGTCACATCACTTTGTTGCTACTTTATGAATCTTACAGATCATCAGATAATCACTATGCATCAAAGTTTTCTGATTCAGATCAATCAAATAAGTTTAGATGGTGTATATGAAAATAGTACAGAGCAGAGATTACCAGGACACTTCTGTTTTTTTCTAACTAAAACACAATAAATTTGCAGCTTACTTTTAAACAGCACACAAACTACTTTTGATGCCAAAATCCTGGGCTTAATAAAATGTTTGTACAATGGCATGTGTGGAGTGACATTTGTGTATGATTTCTGAAACTAATAGTTTCACAAGATTAAATTTGCCTAAAAACATTTTTACATTACATTATTGATTTGTAGCCTAATTATGTCTTATAGGCCTATGTATTTTATGATAAGGATTCAGCATCATGTGTGGGTCACAAGAGGAACAGTATCTTGGTAGTGGCTAATGGGGATCTGAAAATGATACCTATAAGCAACAGCAGCTAAAAAACCTACAAACTAAAGTATAAAAATATACCAAAAGGTTCTGTTTTACATTAGTACTATTGTATTTATCGTTCATCTTTGGGCTTGAGACCCCACCTATGCCTGACACCTGGTCCCAGGCAATGTCCATGGCAAGGTGGGCCATCTTGGGTCCAACTCCAGGCAGGCGGACCAGTCCCTCTACGCTGTTTGGTATGTCCCCTCCAAACTCTCTCTGCAGCATGGCTGATGTCAGCTTCAGGTACTTTACTTTATTCTAGAAAAAGAATAAAATTGAGAAACAAAACACAAAGAAATGTTACACGTGTGGGATGGAAAACAGTAGCATCGAAGATCGATGAATTAATGGATGTAACACCAGTGAGCAGAGTTGTGTTACCCTCCAAAAGCCGACAGGGTAGATGAGTTTCCCCAGTGTTTCATCATCAGTAGTGAGTATATTTTCGACAGTACATCCATGTGTTCGCAGCCTCTGCATGGCAGCTGCTGTCACCTGGTCCTTGGTTTGACTGGACAACATAAGTGACACCAACACCTGGAAACGTCTCACCTGCACAGAGAGAGAAAACAACACAGGAAACTCGATTAATTTGAACTGTTGACATTTATAGCCATTCTTTGTCCTAGCTACACCTACATGTGCAGGAGCTTCTGCATCATAGCACTTCTCTGCTCCCATGTGATCCACTGGTGCGTCACGACCACTCCTCATCTCCCGTATGAATCCCAGTTGTTTTGTCCATTCGGGAGGCTCCCAATGCTCCTTTTTCACTTGTGAATCTTTTTCATCCTTGTCATATTCTACCTTTAGCTGTCTCCTCCTGCGGTGGTGTGAAGACAGCAGTGAAGCATCAGTTTCTGTTTTTGCAAGGATTTTAGAGTAACCATCTAAAAAAAAGAGAGAGAGAGAGAGAGAAAGAGGGAGTGAGAATATGTGAAGACCTGAAGAGGAAAATCAGTACTGCACAGAAAACTCAAGT
The DNA here is from genome assembly GCA_037367295.1 of Apogon hyalosoma. Taxonomy (NCBI): domain Eukaryota; kingdom Metazoa; phylum Chordata; class Actinopteri; order Kurtiformes; family Apogonidae; genus Apogon; species Apogon hyalosoma. The sequence continues at coordinate 17,650,150 of JAPQRP010000001.1, read as the reverse complement.
TGTGAAACATGTTTTAAGATTCTTCACTTTATCAGCTCAGTAATATAATTGTACCCCATTACAAGGAAATATCCAGCATGAACTATTCTATTTAAATAAAAACACGTAAGTATCTGCAGCATAAACTATTTTCAGTAAAAGTACTGATTGGGTACCTCTGATTGGCCTCTGTCATTAGATTAATAGTGTTGTGGCAGCATTTTACTGTTGAAGCTGCAGGAGGTGGAACTAGTGTGAAATAGTTTATATCCAGTTTTAATAACAGGGATGCCAGAAAAATCTAATGACTTATCACACAACTGATGAAAAGGCAAAGTTCTGATACACTGATAAACTGTTTCCAGTTTTTGGAATTTTTCTGCAATAAAATGTTAACAAATTTAGAGGGAAAACTCAGAATCTGGAGCTGTTGATAAGTCACTGATACCTGAAATGTGGCCCTGAAAACATAATGATTTTTAAGATGTCAGAAGACAACCACTGTTCAATCTTTAACAATGTGTTGTATTATGTCACACAGTTCCTTATATTGCTCATTTTGCTGCTTCCAACACATCAACTTTGAGGATTAAACGTACACTTACTGCCAAAATATATCCAAGCCAGTGAAAGGTACTATTGTAATGAATTAATCCATATTATTACTTTCTCCTGTCAGTGGTCATTGAGTTATGCACAACCACAGATATATAAAATAGCAGTATGTGTCCATATATGGCTGGCATGTGTCGGCTCCAGCAGGGCCCTATTGTTGCTTTCTGAATGGTGATGCTGTATGTGCATGTGTTGTCCACTTTGCAGATGCAACAATGGGTACAAAACGAGAAAAACAATTCAGTAGGTTTCTGAGTTTCTGCGCATGCGCAAAGGTTCAGTATCGGGAAATAGGTGAATAATGGTGAATCTTTAACGTTAACTATTTAGACAAAACCTTTTTAACTATTAGCCTCATTGTAAACATTACCCGCTGATAAAGGGGCCGAGGAGGGTCTTTGATCAGAGATGTTCGCCTCTTGCTCCTCTACCTTCACTGCCACAGACGGGACTGGGTCCACTTTTCTCCGTCCGTGGGTCAGTTTGGAGCGGAGAGATGTGCAGCTGTTAGTTTGGTGACAGCTTCGAGTGACCACAGACCTCTGCACGAAATACGGAGAGGACATCATGATACACCGGACTACATAACACACACCGGGGCAGCAGGTCACCCCAGGCATCACAGGAAGCAGAAGTTAGCTTCCCATTCGACTTCTCTCATTCAGTAAAAGCTTAAAGTGGCAACACAATTCCAACTTCCATTCATAATTACACAGTTTATTTATTTATTGTTATTGTTTTGTATTAGATTTTATTATTTCATGTAATTCACGACTGTATTATCATTTATTATTATTATTTTTTTTATACAATGGTTATGTGAATTTCTGTCTTTGTGATGGAGTTTTCCATATTTTGGCAAATGCTTGTATAGTCTTTATCACTTAAATAGAAGTAACAGACATTGCACAATATATTTACCTTTTTTGATATATGCATGCAATTTTATCACATGTTCAATATCCTGTTTGTCAGTTATGAAGCTAACACCTTACAGCCAATAATTTGACTTTATAGCAAACCCCAACATTTTTTTCTGGATTTGTTTTCAATAGGAAGCTATAATAACATGAGATAAGATAAGATAAGATGAAACTTTATTTATCCCACAATGGGGAATTTCACTGATTAAGGTCGCAACAGGATAAACTGCAAGGAAATGTGCATACATAAAGATGTCTGCAAAAAAAAAACAACAACAATACAAACAAATAATAAGAGTAATAAAACTCCACAGGGTATTATACATGTTTGCATTAGAAGTAGAACTGCAGTATTTCAGGCTTTTATCAAATGGGAGACAAACAAAACAAAAGCTATGATTTATCAACCTTAACGTTTTCTTAATTGTGTCACCAAGAAACACAACACACTGAGTTAAGACTAATAAAATGACAATATTATCAGGTTCTTATCCAAAAGCTCCACTTAGAGGCACTTTTGTGGTAGTGCGGCTCCTGAGCTGAACCCAATAAGCAACTGACTTCAGTATAGCTAATACGACTAGCAGCCTATTAGCCACGTTCACCGCTAGCTTAATTTTTTGTTTGGTCACTACAGCTCAAAGATACTTAGACGCTTTAACGAACACAGAATGTAAAATTTAGACACAAGACTTTGATTTAGCTCTGAAGGGGTGCTTTTAGAATACATTTTTACACACACACATATATATATATATGAAAAGACATCTTGCTTAGCATAGCTTGAACGCTACTGGCTCAGAACTACATTTCCCATGAGCGAGTGCGACAAACGTGTTTTTAAAGGAAGTGCCCCTGTCAGAGCATTAGTGTGTCATCCGGTTGAGGAGTGGAAGTCCGAACCTGGACGAGAACAAGCTTCCAGCTGCAAATAGAGTAATTTCAATGCACAGACGCGGACGGCTGTGTCGGCTGCATTGGGACGGAGCTTTAACTGAATGAAACCGAGAAAGACTCAACTTTAATAAGGTGAGAGGGGAGAGGAAGGGGGAGAGGGGAGACGTTGTTTTTAAGCTACCAGACCTTGAATGCCACAGAGAAATGCTAGCCCGTGACAAGCAATGTAAAGACAAGCTAACGGTCCAGAAGCACTATTGTGTATTTTCTGACTATTTCTTCCGCGTTTATTTTACTTTTTTTTTTTTCCTTCCCCACAGATATTATTGGCTGTGGTCGGAAACTACATTGCACCGATGTGTTTGTTGTTGTACTGAAACAGAACAGCCGTTGTCTGTCTGTTCACCTCCCCTCCCTCCCTCTGTCTCTGTCTCTGTCAAGTCCACATGACAGCAAATTCTTCCATCCTGCCCCCCAGGTTTACACATTTACAGGCTGGGACGACAAACTTCACTTCAGGATTATAATAGTGTTTGGTAATCTAAAGGGTCTGTTCAGCAAAATCACACAAAGCTCTATTTATTCACTTGTGAAAGCATTCACACACTACCCAGATTAGTTTTTGGTTTGTATGGCCAGGTTCTGAGATATGATGAAACACATGTATAATTTTCTAAGTAGGTCCATTTAATATAAATAAATAATAATAATACAAAAAAAAATCACAGCCTTCAGTATGTCATTCAGTCTTTGAAACATATTTAATAACAGCAATCATTAAGGAAAAATAATGTTAAAGTTGCAGAAAATGATCTTAAGAACCCATGACAGGCTGATGGGAATTAATGAAAAATAATGAATTAAGCATAAATCATGCAGAGAAAGGCTATTTGTCAGATAAACAGCACCTGTGATTATTTCCAAGGCCAATAAACCAAAAAATAAATGAAATGAATACGGATACATCTGCAGTGCAGGCAGCATGGGCTGTGGTAGTGTGGTTCCCACTGAACAAGGCCAGCCCTTCCCATTTATTTTAATTAGAGCATAGCATAAGAACTTAAATTACCTGAGATTATGCAGATATAGTAGTGTTACATAAATGTTCATTAATATTCAGCAACTTTGTGTCTCTCCTGTTATGTTATTGAGTGATCATATTTTATCAGATGCAAAAATACAACATTATTGGTATAGGTAATAAAAATTTAACTCGAGCAGTGTTAGGAGCTATTTCACATGCACATTAATGCCACATATATAATAATGATGTCTGAGGTTATTCCTATCTGCTAACAAAATGTATCACATCAATGAGTTGTTGAAGTCTGAACAATTTCCCTGGTTAAATCATAATCTCTTCTCAAAAAGGTTATAAAGCAAATGTCAGAGGCTTAGAAAGAGGGGGTTGTTAAATTCTGGGGGAAATTTTTTTTTTAGTCATAGATGTGTGTTCGAATGAAGAAGATCTCAACGATAATCTTTGACAGCATAGCCATATTGTCCATTGAGTAACTCACACTATCCTAAAATGAGAAGATAAGAACTGTTGAACTGAACATGTTAATTAAATTTGCTGAGCCAGCCTGCTGAATCTGTTGTTGAGAGGCGGTTGCTGCTCAGCAGACATGACTGTACTAGTTCACCAGGTTGTGTTTGATACTCTCTCCAGCTGCTGCTAATGACTACCTGATGATCCACATCAAGTCTGATTTAGTGAAAAACAAGAACTTGGTCTGTTATTGTGATGGTGGTTGCAAAGTTTTCCAAATATTTGCTGCACTGTTCTTTTACAGGCAGCCATCAGTCCCGGCCTGTGCAGTGTGACATCCTCCAGGCTGGGCCATGAATAAGCAACCAAGCAAGGAGAGCGTAAAGGACAAGTTGAAGGGGTTCTTGGGGCTGGGACCCCCACGTCCACCGAGCAAACAGAGCGAAACCAAACCGTCTGAGTTTATCATTACAACTGACATCATCAAGGTTTGTAGAAACTTGTATTTACACCTCACCTGTATTTCTGAGATTCAAAAAGAGTCTCAAAACAAAAGCAACCTGATCTGTGTATCAGATGGCCTATGCATCCAGAACAGGAAGCTAGGAAACAATCTATGAAACTGAAGTTAAAATCTGTATATAAGATACTATGAATATTCATTCAGATTGTTATTTGTATAGCTGGTTATTGAAAATGAATGATGTTGTAGATTTGAACATACATTTGAGTGCCCAAAATTAGGCACAAATTACTGTACACATTTATTATTTATCTGTAGATCATACAGTGTGGCTTTGCTACCATTCTGAGACTATTTTCTCTCCATCCTTTTCCCCTTTTCAGGAGCTCCACCCAGACTGTGGTCTAAGCAACCGAGTTCGGATGATGAACCATGTCTGTGATCTTGCCAAAACTAAAAAGTTTGAGGAGGTGAGTGTGCAGCTGAAGTGGTATGTCAATATAGTTAGTGGAGCAGTAAAAGAGGAGATTTAAATAGGCCTAATTTTCAATTTTGCCTTGGTTTTTGGCTAATCACTTTCTTTTTCATTTAAAATCTTATTGTAGAATTGTATAAATATTACTTTAGCTTTATTTGTAAAGTCTTGACTGTTTAGTTGTGTTGATCAAACTCTTTCAAAGTAATGGATTTTATACAATAAAGTGTGCTTTTTTTTTCCTAATTTTCCAATGAAGCTGTGAAGGGAACAACTTAATTTTTTATAACTTGATATATAGTAACTTTTTATTGTCTTTCATGGCTATTATTAGCTAATGTTGGACATGTATGTTTGCTCAAATGATATACATGTGTTTTTCAGCATGCGGTGGAAGCAGTATGGAAAGCTGTGGAGGACATGCTGACTCCAGAGCAGCCACCAGAGGCCAGACATGCTGTCCTGCAGCTGCTCAGGGCCATCATACAAGGACAGGTAAAAAAAAACAGGAAAACAAATGCACCAGAAAATACAAAAATGCAAAATACATTCTGCTATTCTCCAAAGTCACATTCAATGCTGATTTGCAGGGGGAACGGCTTGGCCCTCTGAGAGCCTACTTCTTCAAAGTAATTAGAGACTACCAACCATGCAACGAGGACCTCTCTGACAGGCTGGAGGTCTTTAAGGCCTTAACAGAAAATGGCAAAGACATCACTTATCTGGAGGAGGATATAGGTAAAAGTCACAGAGAATTATCAAAAATAACACCTCTCTGGTTGAATGCCAGCTTGTTCTCCTTTTTCTTTTGTTTTCTGCTATTTGATGAATTATCACAATGAATAAACGTTCATTTATATAATTTAAGTTACTTGTAACTTAACTATTGTCTCTAAATTTTCTGTTTTTTTTTTTTTTCCTCTCTCAGCTCGCTTTGTCCTCTTATGGATGGACATAGGTCTCACTTCAGACTTTCTCCATGTTCTCGTCAATCTTGTGAAGTTCAACAGCTGCTACTTAGATCAGAATGTCTCCATTATGGTCCAGTAAGTCAGACCACTACACAGAAAGAAATGTATTCAATTAATTTTATTTTCAGCTGTTCACTTTTATCTCACTATGCGTCAATGCTGGTTTTCTCCTTAGAAAAATCTGTGTCCTGTGCAATAGAACAACGTCTTCAACAGATATTGAGGTAGGTTCTTATTTATACATAAGGATCTATAATAAAGAGAACCTGCGATGGGGACTTGCTTTCTAAGCTTCTAACAAAGATTATCCAGCATTTCAACTCTCTTTTTACAGATTAGGAAGCCAGTGCTTAAAAGTTGCAGCTGTTATTGTTTTGTTTTTTTTTTTTAAATACTGATAAATGACTGAATAAGCAAATCCCTCTAGTCAATGTGTGACTCAAAAAAAAAAAATCAGTCCACAGCAAATACTGTGACAACTGTCCAAATATTCATCAAATGAGCTACTTTGAGGCCTAATTTATACCATAGCAGAATGTGGTTTTTTTTTTTTGGCACTGTAATCATAACAACTTGTACCTTTTAATCTGCAATTGTATGGGGGCCTCAGTTATTAATATACATCACTATACTCAATCTGTCTCCAGGATTTAAAACATCCAGGTAGATTCACTTCTCTAGATAAGAAATGTTTTTTGCTCTTCATTGCAATGACAATAATCAGTGACAATAGGACAGAATCATGTTATCGATCTCAGGTTAAGGTAGACTTTCTAAATGTTCAACACTCATCAAGACCTTTTTTTTTTTTCCTGTCCAGGTGGCACTACAAGTATTGGATGCAGTGGTGTGCTACAACTGCCTGCCCTCAGACTCTCTCACTGTCTTTATTATCACTCTCTGTCGCACTGTAAATGTCAAAGAGTTTTGTGAATCCTGCTGGAAGGTGCGAGAACTCACATGTTCTGTAAACACAGGCTTTATGCTATCTATTCTGTGGTCTCTTATTTCAAGGGCATAATTTCTAACCACCTATTTGCCCTTTGTTTTCTAATGTCTGTTACTGTTTCTGCCTCTTCAGTTGATGCGGAAGGTCTTAGGGACTCATCTTGGCCACAGTGCTATTTACACCATGTGTCGCATAATGGAGGAGAGGTATTGTCATGATCTTATGGTACATTAGTGAGCATATGGACAGTTGTGAAGGAGTTACAGTGTTAAACTTGCAATCTCCACCAGGCTGTACATGGAGGATGCACCTTTGTTGAGGGGTGCAGTGTTCTTTGTTGGCATGGCACTGTGGGGGGCACACCGTCTCCCAGCCCTCAAAAATACACCCACACTGGTTCTGCCATCTTTCTACAAGGTACACACTCAAAAGACCTGAAACCAAGAAGTATTAAAGATGATGAAATACTATGAATGAGACTTTACTATCAATTGTGTTTATTGTTGCTGCTCTGCTCCTCAGGCCATGTCCTGTGCCAATGAGGTGGTGTCCTATGAGATTGTCCTCTCCATCACCAGACTGATCAAAAAGTATGGGAAAGAGCTGCAGGTGGTCACTTGGGACATCTTATTGGGCATCATAGAGCGACTGTTGCAGCAGATCCAGGTTTGTAAACTTTCCACAGTGTCTATATGTTGTAATTACTGGTTCCTGCCTGCTTTAAAAAAGGGTAATTTAAAAATCCCTCGGTTCAAATAGCCACTAATAAATGTTGCACTTTGTCTACTTTGGCCATGAAGGCCTAAGCTCTCACAGCTCACAGTATTGAGTACAAGTGAAACCATTTTAGCTTAGGATTAAAAATAGAAATAACCTTTAACTATCCAGTTTGTTTTAAACAACATAGGGACACAACATCAAAACGGGCACATTCTCCTGCAGAGCTTCTTTTGATCTGTTTGTCAGCTGAAGTTTTTTGTCTGATCTCAAATCAGATTTTTACCTTCTCTGAATTTTATTTTTGACTAAATTCCACCTGCTGTTTCCAGTATTTACTTTAATGCTGATAAAGAGGTTTCATACAGGGCTGTGTCACAGATAAAGTTATGGATGGCTGTTGCTTTGCGATAACGTATTTAAACTTGAGGGAAAAATCTACACAGCTAGTAACATTAATGTGCATCTGTTTATTTTGTTAGATGGGATTATAGTTGAAAAAAGATAGGATTTTATCACTTCATTGAAGCGGTTTCAAAATGAAATATAGCTGACATTTGTCTTTTTGTCATGATTAAATTACTGTTCTCACATTTCTATTCAGCTGTTTGACAGGATCAGAAAACAAATGAGAACCACTTTATCTAGAATTATGCCACATTTTTCTGGATTGTTCTTGGTCATTAAACATTCAAGCTGATTTGAAAGTATTTTTAACCCAGAGGTGTGTTTTTAGCAATTATTGAGACGTGACTGGTAAGGATTTCTCCTGTACAATAAATCATTTTTGGTGACCACAGCAGCAAGAAAAAAATCCTTGTGGAAACCTTGACATATGCACATGTTAATACAGGGGTCTGTCTCATCTGTCTTCACAGACAATAGGCAGTGCAGAGCTGAAGGCCATCGTCTATGAGCTACTGACTACAGTCGAGGAGCTGTATGAGCAGAATGGTTATCACGGTTCCACTGAGAAGTTCTTCAGTCTGGTGGAGAAATGTGCTGACAAGAGACCTGTTAGTTTTGGTTCATTTGTATTGCATGGTGACTTCCTGTCTTTTTCTTCTGTCTCTTTACATAACTCTACTGCATTTCTAATCTCACCCTGACAGGATGCGTCAGTGTTGACCCTCATCTCGTACAGGGCGCAGTCAATCCAACCTGCCAAGGACGACTGGATTCAGAGCCTTTATCGCCTTATGGAGAAATTTTTTAGGTAGGATGCAGCCACTTGATGCTGATGGTCACTGATGGTTATGGTATTTTCTGTGTTCCTCTGTTAATCCTTACCTCTCTGTCATGTTCTTGCTCTGTGTAATTTATCTGCTCATCTCCTGTTATCTTGCTGTCACTCTGAAAGAAATGAGACTCGCAGTGTGATTAGGATCAAAGTGCTCCATATCTTGTCCTTCGTTCTGAGCACCAACCGGCAGCTTTATGAGGTTTGTACAAACATATTTTTATCCTCACAGTCAAATCCTGCATTTAACACATGTGCAGTCCACAGGTGGTATACACTACATCCCATCTGTCCTGTCATGGTCCCAGGTGATTTGTACCGATTAAAGCTTGGCTGACTTTCAGGCTTTTTCATCTTTTGGAAGCCACAAATACAAGAGTTTTTCAACAGCTCCAAATTTTTAGATCAGAACTCCATTGAAAACTTCTGGAATGTGATCCAGAGGAAAACTGATGCTGAGCTTAGCTGCCATCATTATTGCTACAGGTTAGGCAAAAAACACCCAACAGCAAAGTGAAAGACCAGGGGGCAAGTATGACGAGACACATGATGGCTACAACTATGAATCAGGATTATTCTACCAAATATTAATTTCTGAATTCTTGATTGAATAATCATCATGATTCATGCTTCATATTTTCTCCCGCTGTGTTGCAATTCCATGTCCTTGTGAAAACTCATTATTTGTGCATTTCGAACACTTCTTGATCTTAATACTCACCCAATAATTACCCATAGCCACATAAATACTCAAAAAAGTAAATGTAAACTTAAAAAAGCAATGTCATAGATTGGGTATGCAGGACCTCTCAGCCATTTATACCAGCTATTTCTCATTTTATTGCCCTTTACCAGTCAAATGCCGAATTCAGTCAGCATTATGTTTATGTTTAACAATAACCATGAAGTTAATTTCTATTCAAGGTAAAGCATATTGTACAGTTGTTGATTAAATTTGTTTTTTCATACTTACTTCTGTGTTCCATAGAGCATGTAATGTGTTGGATATGATGTAAATTTGATCATTCAACTTCAGAACAATAAAACCTTTTCTGTGCCTGTCCTAGGATGAATTGATTGAGATGGTGGTGATCCCTCAGCTCAGTGGCATAGCTGAAGATCGTGACCTGGCTGTCAGAAAACAGGCCACCCAACTTCTGGTGGACCTCGCTGAGGGCTGCAACACCCACCACTTCACCAGCCTGCTGGACATTATTGAGCGGGTACAGACAAACACACAAACCCACATATTCACAGATCCCTTTGACCTCCTTTAGTTGTGATGATATAACTTCAGTGTTTTCTGTTTCACTAGGTGGCCAGTCGCTCTTTGGTGTGTTCAGGGCCCATGGAGGTTTCTGAGAGAGACCCCACAGCAGAGTCTCCTATGGAGGACGTCAGAACTGCTATACTGGGTCTGCTAGAAATCTTGCAGGTATACCAATGCAGATCCTGAAGGTGAAATCACAAGTGTCGCATTGGATTGATCCTTAACTGATTAACCTTTCAGTACACAGGATAAAATATAAGTTATTTATTTTTCCTGATGCTGTGTGAAGAATAAGCTAGAAATGTCTGTCAGGGTATCCACAGATCCTTAAAAAGACTTAAAGCTATCAACCTCCTTTGAAGTGACTGCAAAATATGCACAAGACCTTGGTTTGCTTTGTATCCTCTAAGCTTTTTAGGTAAGGGGATATTAAGTCTGGGTCATACTCATAAATAGGGGTGACAGTAATGCACCAATAAAATAGAGCAAAGCAGCAGTCGTCTGTTCTTAGATACTGTAGAAACATGACACTGTAACATGGTGGACGTGTGGAGATGACTTGTTTCAACTGTAGATATAAACATTTCAATCAAAGGTAATAAAGAAAATCAATCTAATTTCTGAGCCATTATAGACTAATAAATGTTACGTCTTATTAACTTTATGAGGTTGTAATTGCCACTGACCTTATTATTTTTATTATTTTATCCACCTTTTCATTATATCACTGAAATCGAGTTTCGGGGATATAATGGTTTTACCCCAACCACCGGCGCCACTGGTGCCAGATATCCTTCATGTGAACACGATAACTAGGACAGACTTGGTTGAATTTCTTCTCCCTTGATAACCAACATAGGGGACCTCTTGTGGAAGAACCCTATCGATTTTAGCTTCTCTTTGAGTATTATAAGTCATCCAAAGGGGGGGTGCTTTGGTTGAAAATCAGTTTTTTTTTATATAAATCAAGCAATAATAGGTTGATTTAGGTAAAATTTGGTTCATATTGATCATCTTACAAATGTCCATTGTCTCGCTACCATCCAGAGTTCATATGGGGTCATTTTCATTCAGTAGGTGGAGTTTTGTGGGGAAAAATTGGTTCTCTGACCATTATTCTGTCACTATCAGGTCGATGTAACTCAAATTGAGTTCATATCGATTGTCTAACAATTATTGTGGACAGATATATATTTACTGTATTGCAGAGGATTGGGGGGATTTGGGGATATACCCTTGCTGTCGGCACCTGAGAGCGTAAGCCTCGCTCCTTTTTGTCAAAGCTCTGCAAGCTTCAAACCTTCCACTAACACTATACTTACCTGAGTATAGCTGAGCTAGGTACTGAATTCTTACATGACACTCGCTGCTGCAGGCAACCACATATATGCAACATATGTGCAATGCTTGAGTTAGAAAAAAATTATCCATAGGTTGAGAGGGTCTGAAAAATCAAGGTCAAGTTTCTTTATATAGCACATTTAAAACAATGCAAAGTGCTCTACAAAACTGCAGATATAAATGCAAGATATGCTAAAACTAGTAAAATAAGGATAAATACAAGATATACAGGGTTATTCAAAAAGAATGAACCAATTTCATGATGCATTGCTTCAGTTCTCAAGCATCGTCATGGAGTGAGTCAGTGACCATTTGAAAGAGTTTTCTAATTTTTGACCCACTAACCTCGATGACCTTAAACATCTAATAACAGCAATCAACTCAGTGGCTCGTGATATGCTGATACACGTCTGGGAGGAATTCTCTTAGCGCTTTGATGTTGTCCGAGCTGCAGGTGGTGGACACACTGACCACTTGTAAGACCGGAAATAAAAGTTGATTGTGAGTAGAATACTTGTGACTTGGCTGGAGTTTTCTATTGCTTTTCCTTATTAAAATATTGTGGAATGAAATCAGTTCATTCTTTTTGACTAACCCTGTACTAGAACTGATAAAAATTGATACACAGTAATAGGAAAAAGCATAAACTTTAAGTGTGTGATATCGGTACACTCCCAGGTCTGTGGTAATCCTTTTGCTCTCTGACATTTTTTAATGGGTTTTGAATATTGTTAAAGTAATGAAATAAATCAGTTAAAAAAAAATCTACATCATCTTTATCTTTTCTTCATTTGTTACAAGTAATTTAATTTGGTTTGAACTGGTTGCTTATAAGCCTCCATTTTTCTTCTTCTGGTAGAGCAAGCTTTACAGCCTTCCAGCCAGCCATGCAAGTCGTGTTTATGAGCTCCTTATCAGCCATCTGCAGCTTCACTATAAGAACAAGTACTGCTCTTCGATCGCTTCTAGTATTCGACTACAGGTAGGGAGATACATTTATCTCTACATATTGTTTTTGTTAATGTGCCTGCCTATCTGTCCATCCTATCTTGATCTTACCTTTTGTTTATCTTCTTCAGGTGTTTGATTTCTTTCTAATAATGCGAGCAGACTCTCTTCATCGTCTTGGGGTTCCTAACAAAGACGGGGCCATGAGATTCAGCCCGTACTGCTACTGTGACACAGGGTGAACACAGAAACACACTACTGCAGCCACATGTCTCAGATGGTTGAGTTAAATACTCTGTAGAACTCCAGCTGACTGTGTATTTTATTGTTTAGTGAGCCAGAAAAGCGTGTCAGTGAGAAGAAGGCAGCAGGTTCAACTTCTCCCCCGGCTGGCAGCCCTGCTCCTCCTGCTGCTCCTCCATCTCAAACACCCTCCATACGCTCAGCCTACCTGCCCTACGCTCCAGCCTTCAGTGTCTTATTGCAGTGCCTCAAGATGGTACCTGATGTTAACTTGTTAATAAATGATTCAGTGTCAAAATTAGGTCTAACTGTTTCTTGAGAAGCAAATATTTAGCAATGGGGCATTTTGGTCCACTAGTGAAATTGTTCATATGACTGGTTCTGCTCATTTCTTTTTTTTTTTTTTTTTTTTTTTTTTTTTTTAAACTGATTGTCAAGAAGAAGTGATAGGTCTCACAGTTTTTATTTTTTTTTTTTTTTTGCAGGAGACAGATTGGAAGGTGCTGAAACTGGTTCTTGACAAGCTGCCATGGACACTGCAGTACAAAGTGCTGCTGCTCACTTCACCCTGCAGCTTGGACCAGCTCTGTTCTATGCTCTGCTGCATGGTAGTAAAATTATTCACATTTTCATTTACATGCACTTATTATACTTGTATTCCAAGGTCTCAGTTTTTATTTTACTGGACAAATGGGTTAAAAAAGGAATGACAACCTTACACAGTCTGACTGTTTCATGAACAGTAAAAAAACAATAGCTGCTATATTGTTGCTTTTCCCATTTGCAAGAAAAAAGGTTGCCTCTAGGCCACCCAGAAACATTTTATTTTCTCTCCTTAATGATTGCAAAGTTGCCCATTGCAGTGTCTAATGTGTCCTTGCAGCTTCTGACCCTGATATGCTGCATCACTCTATCTTCCTCCAGATGACTGCAGTGGTGTCTTAATTCTGCAGATAAATGCCCTTTCTTCTTTCTGTTGGAATCTTAGACATGGGCAGAGCAAGAACAGTTTAACCAGTGAAGCCCAGTTTGGGGTTAGCACGCTGAACTCATATTAAAGCACTGTGTGAGCTGTGGCAAAGATGGGCCCACTGTCACTGCCAGTAGATCTTGTCACTGTGCTTGACATCCATGAGGGGTGTCATGGCTAAACCAAGCAAGGGGTGTTGTTTTTGGTTTGTTTGTTAACACTCTAGCAGCAAAACTATTGGTTGAATTCATACCAGATTGGGTTTATAGATTGCCAGGTGTGGTTACATTTTGGGAAAAGTAGGTCGATGTCAAATTTTTAAATACATTTTTAAAATCTTTTTTCTTCTCCTATTCACTTATAATGGGCAAAATTTCACATGTCTATAAAAAACATGAATTTTGTTTCAATTTACTCCTTGCTTGGCACATATATAGAGGCAATTCATATGCTGATCTCAGCACATGCATGGACATGATGACATCAGCTGGATCGATGGCAAAATCAGCTACAATACATGCGAGGGGCGGGGTTTGCATTGCCTGGCACCACTTATTACTAAATATTTTGCCCAGTTTTTATTTTTTTAAAATATATTTTACCTTTCAAAAACTGGTAATTACTCGCTTATAGAAAGCCTTGTTTATTTCCTTGTGTACAAATCACTAAATGTCCTTTGCATTCGTAGGTGACAGACCGCTTGATCTCAGAGCGCTTAAAGAAGACCCCCGAAGGCTTTTCCCGAACTGATGTCCAGCTGGCAGTTGTTCCCGTCCTTACTGCGATTACTTCCTACCATAACTATCTGGAGCAGTCCAGACAGGTACAAAACATAAGGATGAACTTAATCAGCTGTTGAAAAAATGGTCACACGGTCTGAACCATCAACATCAGGTTTCTGAAGGGATGTTTAGAAACTTACAGTCTGAATTTCACACAGTCATTTCAGCTGTGATTTAACTGATGTTAATTTCCTTTTCCCTCCAAAGAGAGAGCTGGTTCAGTGCCTTGAAACTGGCCTCATCTACCGCTGTGCCAAGCAGTGTGTGGTGGCTCTTACAATGTGCACGGTGGAAATGCCTGACATCATGATCAAGCTCCTTCCTGCTCTTATTGTCAAGCTCACCCACATCTCTGCCACTGTTGCCATGGCATCGCCAATGCTAGAGTTTCTCTCCAGTGAGTACCAAAAACTGTCATCTGTTTGTAAAATCATTTTTCATCATGATCAAGCAGGCAAAATAGTTTTTTATAATTGTTGAAAATTCAAGGACAGTGAATTTGTCATCGCACAGGGAGCTAAAAAACATTAAACTTTTGACCAGTATGTTCTTTCATTTGTTCTCTTTTGTAGCTCTTGTACGCCTGCCTCATCTTTATGCCAATTTTGTAGCTGAGCAGTATGTTAGTGTGTTTGCCATTTCGCTGCCCTACACTAATCCCTCCAAGTAAGTGCTCACTCACACACACACACACTTTTTTGTGTTCTCAAACACACATACACACCCTGAGCTGTTATTTTCTCATCAGGTTCAACCAGTACATAGTATCCCTGGCACACCATGTGATTGCCATGTGGTTCATTCGGTGCAGACTTCCCTTCCGCAAGGACTTTGTTCAGTACATCACAAAGGTGAGTACTTTGAAATATAATATCAGTACTGTAAACCACAAAAATCCTGTTGGCATATCACTGTTTTTCCTGCATCCTGACTCTTGGCTTTATAGGTTCATATTTAATGTACAAATCATCATCTCTGTATAAAAAGGGACAGACGCAGATGAGTCTTACTGATATTTTTGAGTTTGCAAAAAATAAACAAATTTTTCAAAATACAACTATTTCTTCAATATTTTTCAAAACACAAAGTTTCAATCAGAATTCAAAAGGCAGATCTTCTCATTGCATCCCTGAATCTGAGGAACACATGTGCTCTTCACTCTTCACTTCATGTCCAATGAGCCACACCTTCTTTGGAATGATGTCAATAAAACATACGCATAACTGGGAAAATATTAAATTCTCCTCTTGTTTTCTTTATTTGTTGAGGCAAACCCTGTTAAGTTTTTAACAAAATTTCACTCGTACTGCCATTTTAATGTGTTTACGCATGACTGTCTTCTCTGTGCTCAGGGTTTGCGTTCCAATGCACTGCTGCCATTTGATGATGGTCATGAACAAAGTTCATTTCGTGCCAGAAGCACCAGCCTCAATGAACGACCCAAAAGGTAAAGCAAACACACTCGGGTTTAGGTGCTGACGTACAAACACAGCACATTGACCATGTGGCCTTTGTTGCCAAGGTAACAGGGGACTCAGCATGACTGGTACTGTGGTGTGATGGTTGACATGACTCTTCTCAGGTTGCCATGGTGATCATTATTTCATTTTTTTATAGATTTTTTTGTTTTCTTTTCTGCCACGATTTATGTTTATTTAAAATCCACTTCTCATGTGAATGACATGCTGTGGAGGACAAAATAACAAGAACATCTGCCTAATATGATGTATTCTAAAGTCATTACCTTTCAGTTTACTGTATAATTCAACTATGGTAGAACTTGAAGCTGTAGTGTGTTGTTGTAGTTGCAGATGAATTGTATTATCCAGGTGTTTGTGTTACTATGTCCACCACCTGTCCTGTTGCTTACAGAGTGAATATAAGGGTTTTATCTTACCATATCAGTTTTGTTTGTAGTAAACACAAACTTTACTTGTTGACCAAGAGAAATACACACTGTCTTTCACACGGAGGAGTAAGAAGGACGTAAGGAAGCTCTTCTCAGCAAGGCATCATTGTCATCTGTACATGGTGTGAATGTCCGTTGTTGGTACCACATCCCAATAATAAAGTAGTTTGTAACCTGTATGATTCCCTGTAGTTTAGTCTTAAACATTCATAATCACATTGACCAGAAGTTGTAGATTATCCACTCCAAGACCAAAATACTAACAATAATGCCATACAAATACGACTCCCTAAACATCAGGTATGCTGCCTCTCCCATGTTCTGTAGCTTTTTAGCTAATCTTTCTCCTTGTTTCAATGTGGAGCTTTCCTGCCTCAAATATATATATATATAGATAGATAGATGGAACACCCCAAACCCTCTCAGACTGTATTTTTTTTGTTTTGAAGAAAAACTGTTAAATTCTTGCTGCTGTACCAATTAATCACCCCATTTCAAATTTCTACATGTTAAAACATAGTGCTTCTGCTTCCTTCCATATCATCCCACTTTCAGTTTTTCATTGTGTTATAATTTTTCCTGTGCTTGTCATTGCACATTGCTCATTGTAGGGTTGGAGGACTGCAATATTGGACATCTGAGATAATTGGAGCCAATTTTAAAAGATATTTTATAACATATTTGAGATACACACTACTAAACATAAAACTTGATTCGATAAATACATTCAGTTTGACTATAAAATTTTAGTTTTAATATTTACATAGGTAACCAATAACATCCTTTGTCTCAGACTCCTGTGTTTTTTGGTTGAGACTTGCTCTGCTCCAACCCTCAAATTTAACCAAGCATTTCATTTTCAGTCAGATGTGGTGTTGTTGTGTTTTAACCTTTCATTTCATCAAGCCTTTGCTGAGTCCATCCCTACTATTTTACTTCTCCTGTACTAGTCCTTGGCTTCACTATGTACCTGCTGTGTGAAATAATGTTTATTTTGTTGCTCTCCTGAATACTTGGTGTGTATTTTCTTTTCTGAATAGCATAAGCTGTTTTTTACCCTCTGCTGTAGCTTGTCTGTTTTCCTTCAGTTTGTCCTTTTTTATCCTCTTTCCTTACTCCGCTCTCCTGTTACCTGATTCATAGTGTTCACTGCTGTTAATTTTCACCTTGTTTTTTTTTTTTCTTTCACTTCTTCATTTGACCCCCCTCCCCTGGCCTCCCGCAATTGGGTGCTACGTTGTGGTTGTGGTTTTGGGGGGTGGTCGTGTCATCCTGGATTCTTCCTACGTTGCTCTTGGCCCATTCCCTCCCCCTGTGACCTTCTTGCCCTTTTACCTTTGTGACCCCTCCCCCACCTCCTCTGCGTGGTGTGTGTCACCTGCTCACATTGCTCTGGTGCTGGGGTGACTCCTGATAAATGTCCACAAACCACACACTACCCCAACAACCCCAAACCACCTCAACCTCTAATGATGATCCACCCCCTTATGGCCCACCGTAACCGCAACCCGGGCCCATTACCCTCTCGCCCTACACCACGGTACCCATCATCATGCACGCAGTCTGCGGGCGGCAAAAGTGGCGAAGGCAGCAGCAGCGGTAGCCAATAGCAGCAGCTCTCCAGTTAAAGAGCTGAGGGACCTGTCAGCCATGGACGCTTTCCGCTCCCGCAGCATCAGTGTCTCCGAACACGCGGTCCGCAGGTTAGAGAAGAGCCATCTGGGTAACCAAACAAAACAGCAACCCAAACACTTCTCGCTTCCTCCATGGGATGATTGATGGGTTGTAGGGTCATTGTCATGCGGGTCCGTTGGGCGGGTGTTGGGTGGTTTGTTGCCAGGGACACCTGGAGTGGGTGGTGCATGCTGGAGGAAGGTTTGTGTGTCAACCATTTTGGTTTGTTTTGGGCTGCATTCATGCTTTTTTACGTTGGTTTTATGATTTGCTTTTGCATGCTGTGTGTATACAAGGCATCTCGATTCATGTTGATGTTTTCTGATGTCTGTCCGTCTGATTTTGCTCTAACAGACCTTTTCTTTATGGTTGTTTGTTTGTTTGTTTATTTATTTATTGTCTCAGTTGTTTGGTTTTGCTGGGTGTATTGCTGACTGATTTTGATTTACCTAACAACAAATTGAAAGTCATGAGGTGTGATTCTGGCTGGTAATACACATCTCCTGCTTCTGCCTTTGGTGGGAACACACTTCTGCTTCCTGGACCAGTGAGACGGACCACAGCAACACAACAGCTTTGTTTGCTTGCTTTATTATTATTTTTTTATTAATTGATTTATTTTTTGCTCCACTCAAACATACACTGTGCTGCTATGACCATGGCAATCTCCTAGTGTGGGATTTAAGGACTACCTGAGCTGATGTGAACCTTTAATACAGATAGATTACAAACTTAAATCATCCTTATATCACCACATAACCACACATGTATGCAAACACACTTTCTGCCTCACCTGTTCTCATTCTTTAATGCTTTTCTCTGCGTGGCTGTCCTGCTTAAGTGAGTGATTGATGTTTGGTCTAACATTGCAGTTGTCGGATGCGGTCACTTTATATGTACCAATCCTGTCCTGCAGGGGGCAGGAAAAGCCCACTTCTGCACCTTCTACAATTGAAGTGTTATGTATTGGCCTTAAACATCTAAGCAACTGCAATGTTGACCTGTTTAATATGCTTAATGCTGAAAGGCTGTAAATCTGCAACTTCCTCGAAGAGCTGTTTGATTAACTCACTAGTAAGACTGGGGTCTGTCTGTTAGTGGACACTTGTTGCACCACAGATATCATGACCATGTTTCAAGCTTTTAAAGTGGAATGTTTTTCTAGAAAGTACCATAAAACATAAATGGATGTTTTCATCTTTTTGAATAATGTTCCTGCTTAATTAGATTATGTCTTATGAAATTAACAGTAATAGATAACGATGTGATGATTTCAGAAATTTGTTCATTGTTGCAGTCGTGAGCATTTCATGGTCATGTTGGTGTAAGTTTGTGTCCACTAGGCATTGAAAGGAAAAATGAATTATTGTTTGCTGAATGAATGTTTGCTGAAGAATGGTAAGTATAAAAATGTGCTGAATCTGTTTTGTCACATACTGGGACATGGTCTGCATTGGAAATTTCTGCTTGCTTCATAACCATTTGCACAGTTGAGTGAACAATCCCATACAGTGACAGCGCTCTCAGGTATGCATATAAACTGTTAGTTGCATTATCAACATGCTTTTAGTATTATCTTGTGAAGAATGAAGTTTTGCTTCACAACATATTGAACATTAACAAAAGCCAACGTCATTGTTTTGTAGTTCTTTCTTTAGTGAAACCCATGCACATTCATCTATACTTTAAAGTCACTCTGCTGAACCGCTACTGTGTCTTAGAATATAAATTAGTTTGTTGTGAGGCTGATATAAATAATACCATTCACCATGAAATACCCACCAAGGACAAATGCTCCTGTATTCTTTCTTTTATTCTTCTGATTATTCATTGTCTCATTTTTTTTAAGCATTTACTCTTTTAAATAATTGTTTTTCTTTTGTTTTCCTAAATAGTCTCTCTGGATGAGTCATGTAAACAGGCTGCCTGCCTTTAATACTCGTCACAGTAATGAACAGATTCGTCTCATGGACTCCTCAGAGTGTTTTTATAAATCACTCATTCCCATTGCATTTGCTTCTTTCACTCAGCAGGGAGCCAGTGTAGTCTTCATTTTGCCTGTACTGGTCCATTGGATCTCCTCCAGCCTCAACTGAGATGTGTGTTAACATCTGTACATGTGACGTTTCAACCAATTTGCCTGTAGAGCACACATTAATGGTTGTTGTGGATACAGTTGGCATTAATGGTTGTTGTGATGTTTTCTCTGGAGTGAGTGCTAATACAGAGATTTGGCTGCAGAGGAGACATTAGATTAAACACATTCTCACACACAGGTTCTACCTTCAGGTTTGTCTGATCATCAAAACATGGCACATCATAGATCTGTTAAACCTCAGTTAACATGCTTACTAGGGGAAAATACTATTCCATCTATAGCCACTGAGATCGTGTCCCAGTGTGTGTTTGAGTGCTCGGGGAAAATAAAATCTTTTAGCCTATATGCACACATGGATACATGTGTGCATATAAGTGCTTGTTTTGCATGTGGGCCCAAATGTGTGGTTGAGTGTTGGTTTGGTTTTCATAATGTGCTGCATTCCTGTACCTGTATCAGAATAGGAGAACTTGCATGCTTGAGTGTAATGATTACGTGTGTGTGTGTATTTTTTTTTTTGTATATATATTTATATATATATATATATATATATATATATATATATGTTGAGTCTGCATGCCTTCCTCTTGTTTTTCAGCCCATCTCCTATTGCTTAACCTTATGTCTTTTTGCTCCTGTAGGATGCACACCTCCACCACTACCTGCAGTCTGGGCTCTGCTGATGAAAATGCAGTCACTCAGGCAGATGAAGGGCTGAAGACTGTTCACCTAGAACTCACTGAGACGTGTCTAGACATGATGGCTCGATATGTCTTCTCGAACTTCTCTGCGCTGCCCAAGAGGTATGAACAGATTTATTTGTAATTGCTAGTATTTTTGTGTAACTGATGAATTTTGTAAAAGGATCCAGATTATGATTTTGATCCCCAAATCATAATCCTGTAGGTCTCCCATCGCGGAGTTCCTGCTGGCTGGGGGTCGCAGTATGACCTGGCTGGTGGGGAACAAGCTGGTTACCATAACAACCAGTGGAGGGGTCAGAACGCAAGCACTGCTGGGCCTAGACATGGCTGACCGCCTGGGAGGAGGAGGGGAAATGACCAGGTAAAGAACAGAAAACCGAAAAGAACTTTTCTGTTTGATTCGTTTCGTTTCCTCATCGCCTTGTTTCTGCAGGTCAGATCCATCACTGCACACACGGATAACCAAAGAAGCACCAGCCAAACTGGAGTCACAGTCGAGCCAACAGCAAAACAGAGCAACGCGGATACGGGTTCGCTCCATGTCAGGTAATCGGAATTTAGCAGCGTGACTAATAATTCATTGCTTTTGGCCTAAGTGATTCTGCAAAGTACCAGCATCTCATTGTTCAAGACACAAACTGTAATCTTGTAGTAGTGTAATTATTTCTGTATTTATTTAGGATTCATGTTTGTTCTTACTGCAAGTACACCTAAACTTCCTGTGGACGACATAGAAGACATAAAAAGACATTTCAGTTTATACTGTAATTATTGACAGTAACAACAGAAATCATAAACTTGTATCACATCAATTAGAAATAACTAAAATTAAAGCTGCAAGCAGCATTGGGCAGGACCTCGCACCGTGCATTCTGCCTCCCTCGACCGTCACCACCTCAGCTCAAGTCACACCTCTCTTTCCCGACACCCGTCCCCACCCTTTTGTTTCCATCATCCTTACATTCCTACAGAACACCAGCACCCTTCTTCTGAAACCACCATCACCTTTTAATGAGGCTCTTATTTTGAAAAATCCTACTGTGTGTATGTGCGTGTGTTTGTGACAGAATCAGTTTGAATGAATTGAAATTATATGAACAGTTGAGCATAATACTCATGATATAACTCATGATATACCACATTTAAAGCTTTTATTGTGAAAAACCCTATTGTGTGTCTGTAAGAATCATTTTTAATGAACTAAAACTGTACAAACAGTCGAGCATTTGCTCATAAAAATGAAAAGAAGTTATTTGATACTCAATTATTTTTAATAAGACTTTTATTTTGAAAAAAACGTACTGTATGTACTCTTTCCTGTGTGCAAATTGTCACTTATCCACATGTTTATGACTGTAAGGGGAAAAAAAAGTCAACTCGAACTGGGAATTGAACCCTAGTCCTCTGTGTGACAGTCTTGTTCATTAACCATTACACTATCCAGTCAGACAGCCACCAGCCAAAAAGTAGGTTTTTTAACGTAGATGTCAAAAGTAAAAGTACTCTTTACCAAAACTGTGATTATTTAATAACTGTAGGTCCTATCTCAAAAATGATTTTGCGTGTGGCTTCTGCAGACTCTTGTGGACAAACTGATGTATAAGATGTGTGAAAAAAGTCCAAAATGAATAAGCAGTAATTGCAGGAACGTGGAGTTGCATTAAAAGGCAAATTGCCAACTTCCTGTTAGAGTTAGCTCATGGGTGTCAGTGGATGATTTGTCGGGCTCAATGAGACCAACATTTTGGTGTTTGTTTCATGTCTATATGACATTCCTACTGGCCACTAGGGGTGTTTTTGTGTGTGTAGGTGGTGCAATGGAGCCCATTTTGGCACCTAAGGGGTTCATTTTGGCATTTCAAACTGTTTGTCAGACATGACATGTATGCCAAATTTGGTGGGTTTTGGAAGATGCTGAGGGGGTCAAATTGCAGTTTAAAGTGAAAAAAGTGTAAAAATAAACAAATTTCAATAAATCCATAACCGTACATCCTATCTCAAACATTTTTGCATGTGAGAGTTGTGGTGTGTCCCATGGACGTATAGATATATAACATGTGGGCAAAAAGTTCAAAGTGAAAAATGAGTTCCAGACTTCGCAACTTTCTGGGCTTATTAAAAAAAAAACCCAAAAACCTAAGGCAGTTATCACAAAGCTAAATACAACTTTTTTTGAGAAGGGTTTACTCTATCTTTTTGCGCTATTTAGAAGACAATACGGCAAATGGTTTTAGAGGACATATTTTTAGAGATTTTACTTTGAAAGGCAAATTGTGAATTTCCTGTTGGCGTTAGCTCATGGGTGTCAGTGTATCATTTGTAGTGGCTCATCAAACAAAAATTTTGACATTGGTTCCATATCTCTACGACATTCCTATTGGCCACTAGTAGTGTTACCAATTTTTTTTTTTTTTTTTTTTTTATATACATAGAGAAGAACACATTTTGGCACCTCTGGGGTTAATTTTTACATTTTAGAAAATTTTTTGCCAGACCTGACATGCGTGCCAAATTTGAGTTTTTGAGCCTGTTTAGGGGGTCAAATTCCAGTTTAAAGTGACATCGGAAAAATAAAAAACAAATGAAAAACAATAGGGACTTGCCATCCTGGCAAGTCCACTGACTGTGTAAGTGGACCTGCCCTTCCCTCCCTAATTAGCAATATTGGTAATGAATTACATGTAAATAGTTCCCCAGTAATGATAGAGCACAGATACAAATTGTTAACATTACATCTAAAACCCTGTCACAACATAAGTAATCAGTTGTTGGTGTCTTTTCCTTAAATCCATTTTGGAAACAATTTTTGTGGAGCTTTTATCTGTCACTGACTTTGCAGTGGTGCTTTTATCGAAGATTATTTTCTTCCCACTTTTGCTTTTTCCTTGGCTAATTTCACTCTACTTCCACCTAAATAGGTTTGAAACAAATGAAGATTAGGATCATTACGGCATTGTTTTCTTGTGATTTTAGGAAGATTGGTGCACATTATCGCTCTTTGTTGTGAAGCTCCGTGCTTTTATGCTTTGTCTGTGCCCCACATGTCCTTGATTTTGTTTTGTTCATCTGGATGACATAACAACAAGGGCATCAATTTTTGTTTCTATATTGTGTTATATGCAAGTAGGAGATTTGTTGGTTTTATTATTGACTTGTGCTTTTCTTCAAGGAAGCTATTATACTAGATTTAATATTGGATTCCATAATCTAACAAAGCTAAGCTGATTTACAGTGAGGTGATGTTTACATTGACAATAATGATGATGACAGTGATGCTGATGAAGCTGACTGTGCTGTGAATTTCTTCTTTCTAGGTGGTCATGCTCTTCGTGCAGGTCCCGCCCAGAGTCTTAGCCCGTTGGTGTCCCCCTCTGAGGGTGAGCTGGCCGCCCCCCTCTCCCCCTCCTCTGGCACCACCCTGGATGGCCTGGGTCCTCCCTCCTCCATCTCTGCCACCGCATCAGCCCCTCCCCTCAAAGACAATCCCAGCCTGGCTGAATTCGTCCCCATGCTGACACAGGGCTGGGCTGAGATCTTCATTCGAAGACCGTCTGGTATGTAAACCTTAAAACAACAAAGAAATCAATACTAAGCCATAAGATTTTCTTAATTTGGTGTCCACTGTGAGATTGATCTCCTTACATCAAGACTACAGAACACTAGCATCGAACCAGAACCTGACAACCTTGCAAATTCAAGTTGTTATTGATTCTTTATAGAGCATGCTGGGGAGATACAGGGTCATTGGTCCTATTTTTCATTAGTACACGTTGATGGTGGGCTCCTCAACAAACACTCAACTGTGATATTTACGCATTTTAGAAAACACTGCCTGAGGAAGAGGTTTTTTTTCCCTCAGAGCTCCTGAATAACATGCATACAACGATAAAAACAAACCCCAGTAATTGAGCCTAGATCATTGGTCAAATGCAATGTTCTGTTTCATTTCAGGTAACACAAGCTGGCTCATGTGTCTGGAGAACCCACCCAGCCCCTTCTCCTCTGAGCTTGGGAACATGCCCCTGCAGGAGCTGTCCAGTGTCCTCATGGCGATGGAGGGAGTGAAGGAGCCTCCTGCTCAGACCGCCAGCGCTCCAGCGAGCACCGCAGCTCCTGCACCGACTTCGGTGTCCGAGCCTCAACCACCACTACACAGCAGTGTTGGAGGGAAAACCAACCTGATCCAGCGTTCCAACACTGGTAAGTAACAGCCAGTAAAATATGTGCAACGGAGTGAAGTCAGAAAGAAAAGAAAGAACATGACTTTTTTTATTTTTATGTACATTATACTGTTTATACAGTATATGTTATGCATGAATGCATCTCTCCTCTCTGCCTGACTGCCTGTTCTTGACCTCATTTACAGGACTGAGATAAGTAGTCTTTCCTGTCTAATTGCCTGCGAATACAATATGTGAATTTGTGGCGGTCATTAAATCAGCTTCAGTTTTCAAGTCGACATCTTTTTCACATATTGTTTTATGAGTCTTTTTTTCTGCAGAAGCTTCCTTTATGGCGATGCCCATCCAGGGTTACATTCATCTACTGTTCATCCTTACATTTCTCTTTATTTACCTTCTGAAGTCATCTTTTTTCACTTTTCTTTTTTCAGTTTTTTTTCCTAGTTTCTGATTGATTTGTTTCCATGTTTTTTTCCATCCTCATCCCCATGCTGGTTTGTGATTGGCTGCGATGTAATATAAACACCGACCACCTGGTCTGCCTGCAGTGGGCGGCTCTCTCTGGTCTCTGGGTCTGGGCTTTGGCCCCCCAGGTACCCCAGCCCCTGGCAGGTTGCACAGGAGCATTTCCTGGGCAGGTACCGTCCACCTCATTTGTGCCCAACATCCCCTTCCACCTGCTGTAGTTTCTTCTCACTTGTACAATACAGTGGCTTCTCAGTACACTGGAAATTAGAATAATTTCAAATTTGCTATTGTAATATAACCTTTTGTTATCTATTAGGTTGGATAATAAGCTCAAGTCAGAAAACAGTGGGACATTATGGAAAACAAACACAAAAAGCAGTGCTTTCTGAATGTACTTTGACTTGTTTTTCATTGCAAACAGTGTGAAGACCGTTAATATCTAAATGCTCAGCCCAGAGAAACTGGCCAATAATGCTTAATTTCTGCACCACTCAGTGACAAAGTTACATAGAGATTTTTGCGGGTAATACTGTATTGCAATTTGTGATCACAATATAGGATACTATGAGTTTACTTGCTTGGTGATTAACATCTTTCTCGCTGAATCCAAAATGTCATCATACAGCATCATTTATTCTGTGTTGGCCATGCTTTATGGCATCCATTTCACCTGGATCCTGAATCAGGAAGCCCAGGGTTATCAAGGTTATTTCTGGTGTAACCCTAGGTTTTCATATATGTGGTCCAGTCCTTACACTTAATAAGAAGGTTAACTTCAAAGTACAGGATTAGAACATCTTAAAGGACCATCAGGTGACCAATCACTTTTTTTTTTTTAGAGGGCCACATTGACCACAGATGTGCACAGATATTTTAAGAGGATTCAAATGTGCTGGGATTGACCTGGACACAGCATAATGCATCTAAACACTATGCGAATTTAATAGAAATCATTATAGTCAGATGTACTTGTGTGTTAATGATGTGATATTGATAATAATGTGCTCAGTATTTCACAGAGCGGAAGGTATTTCCAGCATTTTGTCTTTGGTAGCAACAGTAGTATTAGCTTTTAGCCTGCTATATTTTCACATTCATCCTATCGGTTCATTCTTCTTCAGACAAATATTGGACTTTAGATCTCTTCATTTTTGTGATTGGTCATGGTGATAATGTGAACCATAAGAAAATCAGGAACCCTGATTTGACACAGCAAGGTAATCATTTTAATTTTGTTTAGTTCTATAAAACTGGGCGAAAACAAGAATCACCATGGCCAAAGATATGATCAGTAAACACTAAATGCTACTCTCTAAGAACCTCGGCCACCATCTGAAGGAGTGACTCGTCAAGACCTTCATATGGTGTGTGCTCCTGTATGGCTCAAACCTGGATGTTGAGGAAAGCTAATATCAAGAGCTTTGGAAGGTCTGGAAATGTGGATATGGAGAGGAATGGAAAGGATCACTTGGATGGAGAGAGTAAGAAATGAAGAAGTGTTGAGAAGAGTAGGAGAAAGAAGAACATTACTAGACACCATCTGGAAAAGAAAAGCCAATTGAATTGGACATATTTTGAGATCAGAAGGACTGCTGAGGATGGTGATTGAAGGAAGGGCAGAAGGGAAGAGGCTGAGAGGGAGAAAGAGAATGATGATGCTGGATGACATCAGGCAGGGACAAATGTACCACACAGTGAAAGAAACCGCGCTGGACAGAAAGTAATGGAAACGATTAGCATGTGCAGGACCTGCCCAAGGGCAGACCACCTAGAGAGAGATACAACCAGGTGTCAGAAAGAGATCCTAATTCTGTTGAACTTTTGTGATGCAGATTGCTGGTCTACACACTGGATAGTCATGGGTCCATACACTTCACTGCCTAAACAGATTGCCTGCTCATTTCTGTTTAATAGGTGTAGATAAGGACTGCACACAAAGAAGTAGGTTGTCACCTTCACATATGCAGAGTTTTTATTTAATTCAGTGGCAGCCTTTTGCATAGGTGGACACTGATTAAGATTCAGTTAACTGAGCAGCTCTACTTCTTGTACATTTATGGTAACCATGTATTGTAAAGGTTTGCCAAAGGAGCCCTGAGCCCTTGATTCAGTTCCATCTTTCGTTGTTAGCTTTTATGATCACAAATTCTTTTATTTCTGTTCTGCAACATAGACGGTTAAAATCCAGATGCCTTTCTATCCTTCTTTGAGAAAGTGTTCTAACTTTTTAAATTCTTTTTCTTGTGTGTTTCAGGGTCAATCACAATCCTCTGCCTGTCTGTACTTTTAAAGAAACAGGTCTTTCCTGGGTACAGTTTGGTACCCAATTTCTGATTACAAAAACCAAACAAATGATTTGTTTTAAATCATATAATCATTTTATCCTCATTACTCATCCTCCACCACCATGTTTGACTTTTCTGGCTGCATTCAAGGTCTGAATGACAGGAATCCGTATATATTTATAGTTGAAATTAAATTGTCTTCATACTGTTTGTAATCAAGTCTAAGTCAAAGTAAATTTACAATTCATTGCTTTATAATTTGTGTATTTTACTCAGCTTTGTTTGATTTGGAGTCCTAAAATCCAAAGG
Organism: Apogon hyalosoma; assembly: GCA_037367295.1. Lineage (NCBI taxonomy): Eukaryota > Metazoa > Chordata > Actinopteri > Kurtiformes > Apogonidae > Apogon > Apogon hyalosoma. The sequence continues at coordinate 17,622,247 of JAPQRP010000001.1, read as the reverse complement.
GAGAAACATTGTCTTGTATTTTAATTTTAAATGACAGATCGTGTTTAGGAATTAGATTTTTCACAGATGTTTGTCAGTTCACTGTTTAAAGACCCCATTGTTTTACTCTCCCAAATTGTGCAAGTGATGAAATTCAGCATTTGTTTTATCCGTCAGTCTTACATTAACACAGGAGGGAGGGTTTGCAAACCAGTGTTACTGAACGTGTGCCTGCACTCAGCTCAATCACTTCAATGACATACAGATATCATGATTTTGGTTTTTTTTTTCTCCTCTGATGATTTATTTTTCCTCCCCTCTTGATCTTGTGAGCTCTAACTCTTGTGATATTGAAACATACTCCCAGGTTGATGTTTAACCTTTGACCTCGTCAACAGGAAAGCCCAGACCTCATCCAGCTTTTCCACTCTTTGAAAGCTTCTTTTTTATCAGACTGGTCGATTTGTAGGCCAGTAAATCCATATTGAGATCCAGAGGTTCGAGAGTCCCGGCCCAGAGGGCTCCCTCTTCTTTTGCTTCTTGTTTCAGAGAAGGGGGTCTGTCATTTAGGATGTTCAGAACTGGACATTCTGGTCTGGGCTGCTGTTGGAGTAGCTGCAGTGTGTTTGCTCAAACAAACCAATGCATGATGGAAATCATTTATGAGGCGGTGGTGGATCGATGCTGCCTGCTGCATTGATCTGTGTGTGTCTGATCAGTGTTAATAGGCTGGATGTCCTGTAGGTCATGATCTAATCTCTTTACATGTGCATGTGTGTTTTCCTTTCAGCCTTGAGTCTGTGTTGTCAGTGATGCATGTCATTCTTTCTCATGAAGCCATGATTTCACCAACTTATTATGTATTCATTAGAATTTATCTGGTAGAATTTAGCAGCTGACTGATTATCAGAATGGCCAAATATTGGAGTCAGTATTCAGCATTCTTATGATTAGTGCTCTCATTAATTTTTTTCATCCATTATGTCATAAAAGAAATTAAAAAAAAATTTAAATGTATTTAGACTCTGAAATAGCCATGTTGTTTTCTGTTTTTGTCAGCACTAAGTGGCACACTGAATGACTTTACATGTACACAATAGGGTGCTGCTGATTTGGGACTAATTTATTTTTTGATTCATAAAACTTTTGTGAGATACTTTAGTCCAAAATGTCAATTAATTAATATTTATATAAGAAATGCTGAGCCCCCTGACATTTTGTTGTACAATACTGTGGAAAGTTAATTTTTTTTTTCTTTCATAAACCGAAAAACAAATATTTTGTTAGGGGTTTTGCCATTCCGATTTAGACACTGGCAGTTTTTTAGTTTTATTTTTTTCATCAAATCTGCTGTATTGGTTTGCAACTACTGGTTATGGGTCTCCATGAAAACTAATAATCAGTACCAGCCACCCCTAGTAGAAATAGTGTGTGAGGTGTTGTGTCAAAATCAATTACTGACAACTGTGATGAAATGTGTGATGTCTGTTTCAGGGACTGTGTCTTTCTGATTGTGACACTAACAGTGGACTGCATGTGTGCATGTTGCATTGTACTGTATAACCCTCATGTGTCCTGCGGTAGACTCTGTGGTGGTGCTGGAGGAGTCCTCCAGAGGCCCTGCAGTGCACACACCATCTGACTGGCTGGAAAGCGAAGAGTTTGAGCCAATGCCGTCTGATCCCATCTTCATGTCAACTGACACATTCACAAAGACCCTCCCCACTGGGTCGCTCAGCAGGGTAGGTAAAAAAAAAAAAAAAAAAAAGCCTGGTACAGTGCTCCTTTCTTTTCTGTACTTCTTCAGATCTCTTCCTCTCTTGTTTGAAAACTAACTTCAAACATCTGAAGTTCAGTTCTGTGCTGAAGAAGTCTTTGGACACTGAATCAAATCAATCCATGTGTAATATTCTTCACTGTTTGGGTCATTTTATGTCAGAGAAACAGATTATACTAAATACAGATTTAAGCCATTTAACTCTGACCTTTGTGCTTCTCAAAATATACATGTTTTCTCTATTAACAGGTCAAACAAGGTGGGCTTATATATAGTGGTGGAAAACGGGTTTTAGACACTCCATGCATTTGTAATATATTGCATTTAGAACCTTCACCCTTATGCCACTGAAATGTGCACAGTGTTGTTCCATTCTCCAAACTCATATGCTCCCTTCTGCACATGCTCTGTTCCATCAAAACTGGATGTTTCAGCAAAATAATGACATGTTGAAACAGTCAAGAGTTTAGTTTTCATTTTTTTTTAACAATAAAAAACAAAAATCACTTGCATTTGTTTGAGTCTGATGCAGCTAAACCCGCTCTGCAAATATTTCATGATAATATTTTAGATTGTGTAAAATTTAAGGGTGTCCGAAAACTTTTTTTTTTTCCACTACTGTAAGTTGAGGTATTCAAAGTTGTGATTCAAGCATTTCTTTGGTCACTTCTCTCCTTCAGTCCTCCTCCACCTCCAGTCAGGATGATGAAAAGTCAACTCTGGAAGAAGTGAGTGAGGGAGCCATTCCAATCGACCAGCCCACTGTGGGACCGTCCACCCCTGGCAGTCAGGGGCCCGAGCTGCCCTTCCAGACACACACTCAGTCTCAGGGTCACGGACTCAACAAGTCCAGCTCGTCTCCAGAACTGCAGACATTACCTGAAGCCTTCTCTAAGGCAGCGATGGAATCTGAAACTGCGGACACGTCCCGACCCAGAGCGCCTTCAGAGGCCAAGCCTCAGCCCCAGCAGCCTCATCTGGAGAAAGACAAGATGGACGGAAACACAGGCACAGACGTCAGTGGGCTCGGGGGTCAAAGCCAAGCAAGTGAAGGCCCAGGTGTGGTTTCAGCCCAAAGCGGAGGAGCGAGGATGAGACTGGAGTTCCCAACGGCGGCAGCACAACCCGGACCCATCTCCCCCAGCGGAGGCCACCGACCCCGGGGTCACACCATCTCTGTGTCTGCCCCCTCCTCCAGGAGGGAGAGGAGGACAGAGAGGGATTCGTACCACAGTCGGCCAGGACCTAGCAACACTGAGAAGATCTCTGGACTGAGCCCCAGGTGCTGCACACACCCTCTGAGAAATGTGATCCAAAAACAGAGGCTGCTTACATCTCAGTCATTTTACCAAATAAGTGATGCAACACACTGACATGACTCAGTAGCTGATCAGGGGTCTGCTGACACCACCTGAAGTGTGCAAGTTGTATGATTATGTAAGATGGTAGAAAAGAGCCTGTAAATACTGATTATTATAGATATGGAATTTATGTTATATTATGTCCCATATCACTAACCTCAAAACATATGCCTAAGTCCTTGTTTTTCCAGGACATAGCCAGTGATGCAAAATGAAGCAGGAATGTTTGGGAAGTAAAGTAATGCAGACATCAAAATTTCGCCCAAAAATATGACTTGGGCAATTATGCTATGAGGTTAACGATATATAAAGATATTACAGTCAGCTGGTCATTATTTAGCTAAAAATGTTCCCCCCAAACATTTCCAACCCAAGACTTTAATGAGCACTATGCCGTCTCTGAAAGTGCAGCATCAATCGGTCTGTTTTTTCCTTCTGTCTGAGTTGTCGTCTTGTCTCCTCCAGCTTTGTTTTCCTTCAGCTGTACCACTCTCCTTTCTTTGGGAATGAAGCCAACAAACCCCTGCTGTTGCCCAAGACTCAGGTGAGTTCGAGTGTTTGCTTTACTCCGAATCTGCTCCGTTGTTTTATGAATGCTGTCATTTACAGTGTTTATTCTTTGTGCAGGTGATTGACCGTGCTGTGAAGGTGCTGGACCAGATGCCTCCTTATGACACTCATAAGATTGGAGTGGTGTTTGTAGGTGCTGGGCAGGTAAAAGCATACACAGATGAAAAATGTCAGTTATTATAAGCTATTTGCCAAATTGTCTAAATGCTCCCCATCATTCTCCCTCCTCAGATTAACAACGAGGTCGCCATCCTCTCCAACGAGTACGGCTCAAACCGCTACGCTGCATTTCTGACAGGTCTGGGAAAACTAATCCATTTGAAGGACTGCGACCCAGACCAGATCTTTTTAGGAGGCCTTGATCAGTACGGCGATGACGGGGAGTTTACATACTGCTGGCACGATGACATCATGCAGGGTATGTGTGTGCATGTTTGTGCGTCTGTGTCGCAGTATATTCCAAAACCAGAATGCCTGAATGAAATTACCTTCAATTCCTACCTTTGTAGCCATTTTCCACATCGCTACACTGATGCCAAACCGAGAGAGCGACAAAGGCTGCTGTAACAAAAAGCGACACATCGGCAATGATTTTGTTATGGTGGTGTATAATGACTCTGGAGAGGAGTACAAACTGGGCACCATAAAAGTCAGTAAACACACTGTCATGTGCATACTGAATGTTATGCTCCTCCTTGTACCTATTGTGTGTGTTTTTTGTCTTCCATTAGGGTCAGTTTAACTTCGTGGAAGTAGTCATAAAACCGCTGGACTTTGAGTGTAACCTCGTCACCCTTCAGTGCCGCAGAGGTGAGGGCATGACACCACAAGATATAATCTGGTTCTGAGCCTTGATTGTCTAGTTTTATGTTTGTGTCCCTTGTTTTCTTGTAGATCTGGAAAGCCTAGTGGACACTACGGTGGCCAAGATTGTGTCAGATCGGAACCTGCCACTGTTGGTCCGACAAATGGCTTTACATGCGAATGTAAGGCTCCACATCTGCACACTAACAATGTACTTAAACATGTAATATGGGACATTTCTGCTTAATACAACTAGGGTGATATCATCTGTTCTGATGATTTGTCAACTTATGACATGTTTCCAACAACATTAAAATTCTCACATCTGTTCTCATCTCTGTTACTAAGGTGATGGACTATTAGTCACCCATCAGTGGTGTCACAACCCACATAAATCATTAGAAACACAATTAAACAGGAGGAGTAAGACCAATAATACAGTGATACTTTGACCACAGTGCCTGTTATCTGCAATTTTCCAATGCAGTACTGTGGTAGAGAGTAATTAGTGATGCACTGAAATATTGAGCTAGTTTTGCTATGATTTGTGATCAGTGTCTACGGCTGCAGAAATGGGACTAAAATAGTCTCTAACTTGATTTCAGTGGGTTGCTTGTTGGTATAATAAAGCATTGCACAATGTTGCAGTGAGAAAAATTCTTTGTGACTTGAGGCCTATATTTCCTTACAAAAACATGGGTATTCAGTGAGATGCAAGTTGTGAATTTATGAGAAAAAAGTTTATTTCAAACTTTTAAGTGGCACTAGTGTTTGATAAATCACATCATCATGTAATGAGTCAAGAATTTTTGTTTGGCTCAGAGAAGACTTTGAATGTCCACATTTGGAATAGTTTCTTTCAGGTGTCTCGCTGGTTGAATTACCTGACAGTGACAGACGTTCCTGTAGATGTCACCTTGTTATCTGCATTAGACTCCAATATTCCATCCCTGGCAAAGAGCAATTTCTCAGCATTGTTTTGATGGTGGAATAGTGAGGAAAAATTATGGATGATGAAATTCATGATGTATTTTTGTAGTCTGGGTTCCATGGAGAAACCAAATTTATTTTTTTGGTATCTGAGCTGGAGAAAGTTAGGAATCTTTGGTGCCATAACGTTAAGACATGACCATTACGTAAGGGCACTCAAATGAGGTTAAGTCAGTTAACATTTGATTCACTCATTTATCATGCGTACATGATCCCACTCTGCTTCACAATATAGTCCAAGTAGACATTTCGTTGTTGTTTTGATTAAGAGGCCTTTGGCAGTAGAGGTGACCTGTATGTGTTGTGTTGTCAGATGGCCTCACTGGTCCACCAGTACAGAGCCAACCCATCAGACGCCTACGCCTCCAAGTGGTTGGCCCGGTTAAGGCACATCAAGAGGATCCGGACCAGGGTAAGTCGGTACAAATGAACCAGTGCTGTTCTGACTTGTACCGAATGAAACGTGTATTTTAATAAATCCCTGTGTTCCATCTGTCTGTTGGTCTGGTTCAGGCACAGGAAGACATTCAGTCTCGTTCAACTCCAGGGATCTCGCTGACGCAGGGCCACGCTCAGCAGAACAAATCCTTTCAGCAGAGTACGCAGGCATCAAACCCAGAGGCCTCCGGGCAGAGGAAAAGACTTGTTTCAACAGTGGATGATTTCACTGATTTTGTTTAGTTACATTTCTTTTCCTGGCGCGCACACACAGACACACAGACACGCACACACCTGCTTTAGAGCTGAAGGGATTCTTATTTTCACCTCTGTTCTGGAAGATTCAGGACAATGTGCACACACTAATTTTGATATGAATCAGCGAGGACTTTGACGACAAATGACTTTTATTGATATGGAAGATTTAAATCACTGAAATAAAAGCAAATCAGAACAACAGTATACATTGATATAGTATGATATGTACTGTTTTGTATCGTATGCATTCACTGTGTTAAAATTAAGTCAATAAACTCCACATTAAAAGGACAGTTATTTACTTTTTGTCTTTAGTATGCGATTGTTTTTCATTGTGACCTAAATTTTCCATCACACTAAAATCAATTTTCAACAACAAAGACAACAAAGTAAGGAGGTGTTTGACCTAATTTTTGGTCTTTATTGAGGTATTTTAAATCTTCCATCCATGCGATCAGAAAGGCTTATTTTGTGATGAAGTATTGATAATGTGTGAAAAATTTCTGCGTATTTTTCAACATTTTTGACATGCTAACGCTTTGCACTTTTTAGGTCTAATCAAAATGTCTCAGATGTGCAACATGGAGTCGAGTTGTATAGTACACTACATTTGAGAGCGGGGGTGTTTGTGTGTAAATATGTGTGGAATAAAAAGTGAACATTAAAAAAAAAAAGCCCTTATTTTTTCCTTCACACAAAAGATAAAATAAAAACAACCTGCAATCTTGTAGTGCTCCGATATCCCAGGCCAAATCCTTTCCATTAATTCAGCAGTCAAATTTATTTGACTTTGTCGAGTGCAAAAGCATGACAAGTGCTACAACTGCAAAATTCAGATACAAGATACAAAAAAAGAGCATAGACAAGTATTTTCAATGATGCAGCTTCACACAAAATACAACACAGGAAGACTGAAGACACAAAGGTGGGCTTTGACACTCATGTTAAGCACAGGGCAGGAGGTTAAAGGTCAGTGATGGGTTAAATGATACATCACCGATAGCTTTGGTTGTGGTGCTACAGTTAAGACTTTGCCTTTGAATAAGTTGCTGCAGCACAAACAACACTGATCATAAGCAAAAATATATACACTATAAAGCACCAATATGTACAGATATTTACACACTAAAATGATGCGGGGTATTTTACATTTCTGTTAAAAACCTCCTTAAACTTATGGACCCTTAAACCAGTAAGGAAGTAGGTGAAATGTGAAGTCTGTAAAGGTAGGGCTTTCAATGTCGCATTCAATGACACTTTGGTTTGTTCAGAATCCTTCAGCTTCATCAACTAAGGGGACGGACACATGCTGAGTACAGAAATGGATGAGAGTCAGAGGGCAATGTCCAGTGGCGTGATTTAACCACAAACTCTAAAAAATATCCTTAGATTGTTGAAAACATCCAACATTTTACCCTTACTTTTAGTTTTCCTGGTTTTCTCTCCAGGTTAGGGTGATGTGTGGGTTCCCTGAGATCTGCCCACTGGACATATGTGGATTGCAAAAAAAAATTAACAGTAACGAGCAAAAATACAAACACATTTGCTATCTACTGCTTCAATACCTGGATAATACTTACTAGGATGTTTCTATAATATAGCTATGATGATAAGGACATGTGACAAATGACAATTAAATATGGCATCGGATATCAGCTCCATTAGGAAAAAAAAAATAAAGTGCTAAGTACAAAATAAAAGCACAAATTACTTGGCATGGTAAAACTCAAGCTGCATAAATGATGCAAAAGCTTTGGCAACATTTATATTTGAAGATACAGTATGAGTGAAGTCCTCTGTTGGGTTTTATACCAAGCTTATTACTTCACAAAACACCACACATCTCATTAAAAAACAATCTACATCAGAACAAAAGTGCTTCCAAATCACAACCATATTGAACACGACATTAAAAAAACAAAAAAAAAAACAGCTGTATAAGATAAGCAGACTGGAGTCTTAATAGCTTTAAAATGGGACGACATGTGTAAGTGAAGGCAAATCATTCCTGTTTTGTCTTTTTTACCCATCATTTTCACTAGTTCCTTTACCCATCTTTTTTTCCACTGTTACCATCACTTCCTACACTTACTCTTTGTCATTCTGCTGCCTTTTCATGTCTTCCCTTTAGCTTTATATCCACAGACCATCTGTAGACAGAACAAATCTATTCATGCCCTGAAGAAGTGGGTGCTGGGATCACAACAGCCCAGTGTGTGTGTTTCTGATCCTGTGTGATTCAGTTTGTTTTTTCCTCTTGTACCTTTGTGGGGTGAAGTGTACGACACATTAATATAAGCACCTCTGGACCTACAGTGTTTTTTTTAATGCATGTGTTTAACCGTGTGTGCGTAAATCTGCGTGCACCTGCATGCAAATTCATCAAACTTCCTTCACAGGCCACATTGTAATATTGCTTCGATATAAAAACATGTAGATACACATAACTGAGAAATCATGAGAAACATACAAAACACAGACTGCTTTCTATTCACTGTTGGGTGAGCACATTCGTGTGCTCCTGTCATTGACCCCATATAACCTCCAGGGTCACATGCCTTCAGGGGTCAGTTTTGGTTCAGGGAAAAAGGACGAAGGACAGTCTCTTGCTTTAAAAGTCATTCCTTGGCTGAAGAAACCAGCTCAGTTAGTAACTGGTGACCGGCACCTTGTTTCTGAGAGACAAGAGTTTTGATTTTGGCAGCGCAGGCCATCAGGTGTTCTTTTATTTCTTTGCGTTTCACTTATCCAACAGACTTTTCTCTCTTTTTCGCGTTTCCTCTCCATGGGTTTAGAGAGGGGCCTGGGGACAAACCCGCTGCCCCCGTCCTCCTCTCGTCCTTAACCCGACATTTTCTCTGATGTTCTTTTCTCCATCTTTATGTTTCAGTTGTGTTGTCCCTCCTTCACTCAGAGCCCCCACCCCTCAGGATTTTGGGTGTCCGGGCCCGTGCCTGTCGAGGTTTGGGTGCACCTTGTTTTTCAGAGGTGGGGGTTTGCGTTTTCGTTTGTGTGTAGGGATGGTGATTGTGTGAGCTGGGTGGTTGAACAGGCTGGAGGAGGGAGGGAAGGTCTCTCTCTCTGTGGGGGGGTCCCATTTGCGACCTGTGACCGTTTGGGCGGGGCTAATGGGTGTAGTGGCAGGAGTAGATGGTATGGAGGGAGTTGGTGCAGGAGTGCATGGAGGTGTGGTGACAGTTTTGGACAGAGTGTTGGTGCGAGACACAGGGTCGGGGACGGGTTTGTCTGTTACTGGTGCAGTTGTGGGTGCACTGACTACAGATCTCTTTGTCAACGAGGGGGTGGAGGTTTGTGAAGGGGCTGGTTTCGACTTTAAGAAGGGAACAGGAGTGGCTGCAGGAGTCTTTTTAGGGTTTCCACAGTCCTTTGCTGCATCACTCTTATCTGTCTTTTTGCTCTTCTTGCTCCCTTTGTGTTTATCTTTTCCACTCTTTCGTTCTCTCCATCCAGAGTCTTTGTCCCCCTTCCCTTTCGGTCCCATCTCACTCCTCCCTCCCTGACCTCCTCCCCCCTTTTCTCTCCCTCTGTGCCTTCTTTTCCTTTGGGCCCGCTCCAGTCTGCACTCGATGTGATACAGGTCCTCTGTTGCCATGGTGACGCGGTCGAGCTGCTGAAGCAGGGCATCCAGTGTCGGGAGGAGCCTCCTCAGCGAGGCCTCGGTCTCTGCCCTCTCCCTCCAGCTGGTTCCTCCCACCACCACTCCAGGGCCGAGCCCCAGTCCCAGTCCAAGGCCGAGCCCCAGTCCGATGCCAGGGGCCTCGGTCAGGCTGCAGGGGCTGGAGGAGGTTGGGCGCCATGAAGCCTCAGAGCCGGCGTCGACGCTGTCTGGGGTCGGTGGGGAGTCAGGACCATCCAGCGGTGGCAAACACAAGGACTTACAGTCACTGGTGGAGGAGGAACGTGACGGAGGCAGATCCATGCCCTCAAAACGCACCTTATGACGAAACTACAAGGACAAATACTAATGATTAATGGACATATTCCTAAATTATTTATCACCTTTATTTTATCTGACATGAAAGACATGAAAAACAGTTTACTATTTGCAGTGTCAGCCTGGAAAGAGAAAGAGGAGCAAAAAGACAAACGGAACAAAGGCAGTTAAACAGGAGTAAAATGAAGCTTATGCTTGTCTGGGGCTGACAGCAAGGGTATAGCCCCGAAATCCCCCCAATCCACTGCTATATAATAAAGCAAATAAATGACACAATGTACAAAAGATACCAACTTCATTTTGGATGATCAATATGAACCGAATTTGAGCTAGATTAGCCTACTATATCCATTAATAATTAATGTCCAAAAAACAGAAGCGCCCCATTTAGACATGTGATAATATTCTTGGAACACCCAAAATCAATAGAGTTCCTCCTCTAGGGGTCATCTATGTTGGTGCTAAAGGGAGATAGTCATCATGTTCACATGAGGGATAGCCAGCCTGAATAATGTCAGAAAAGATATTAGATATTTGTTGGACGATCAGTGTGAACCAAGTTTGAGCTTGATTGGAATACTTTTCCTTAATAATGTCCAAAAAAAAAGATTTTTCAACAGAAGCTCCTCCAACTATTGGAAAAACACACCACCCGGTGTCAAAATATGACATCATGTAAACTCAAGGCAGTGACATGAAGAAAGATAATTGTTAGACAATCGATATGAACTCAGTTTGAGCTTTGTCGACCTGAAAGTGGCAGAATAATGGTCCGAAAAACAGTTTTTCCCCACAAAACTTCACCTAGTGAATGAAAATGACACTATATGAACTCTGCATGGTAGCAAGAAAATGGACATTTTTAAGGCGATCAATATGAACCAAATTTAATCTCAATTGGCCAATTATATATAATAACAGAATAACCTATAAATAATGTCAACTCAAAACTTTTCTCTGTGGTGTAAAGTGAAACAAGTACACTCACATTATGAAAATGTTCACATCTACAAACTATCCTTTAAAAAATGTGAATAACATGAACAACCTGAAATTTCTTAAGCAATTTTAACAATATTCAGGTTATCATTTCTACATGTGCATTACAACTTACAGATCACAGTGGACCTACAAAGATACAAAACATTTAGTAACAGGCAGAATATTGTTAAAACTGCACTTCTCTTAAGACATTTCAGGTTGTTTGCAGTTGTTCAGGTTATTCACACTTTTTGTGAAAGCATAGTTTGTAAGTATAAATATTTTCATGTAATTTAACTATTTTATTACACTAAAACAAAAGGGAAAATGTTGGAATTGTCTCTATTTATTGGTTATTATGATAGTATTTCATTGGTTCAACCCATTTGAGATTGAATTGGGCTAAAAAACTAACATGATTTTGACACCCTTGATTGTTAATATTCATTCGTTCATTCATCTTCTGAATCGCTTTATCCATTAGAGGGGGGTGCTGGAGCCTATCCCAGCTACATTTTGGGTGGGGCAGGGTACACCCTGGAGATGTCACCATATCTTATATAAACATATCTTTAGTGTAATTTTTGTATTTTATGAATTCACCCCATGGGCTGGATTGAACTCTTTGGCGGGCCAATATTGGTCTGTGAGCTGTATATTTGACAGCCATGGTCAAAGCGTTTGAGTGTTTTCTAGACACTGGCTCATAAATTACCTCCTTGGCCCTGCTGAGGCCCATCCACATTTTGAGTCTGCGTAGGAACAGCTCGACCATCTCGTAATCCTGGAGGTCGACGGCTGGGCGGTACAGCTCTGCTCGTGCCCGCCGGTAGTTCCTCAGTAACACTGAGGTGACGAGCCACAGTAACACCAGCCGAAGTATGGCAAAGCTTGTGTAGAACACCAGCGAGGAGATGCCGCTGAAGGGACCAGTGATGGACCACACTGGTCTCCAGTATAACAGGCCACACCCACCAGTGCCCAACAGTGACAGACAGGCCGAGCTCACACTGCTGTAGCCGTCGAATATAGAGTGAAAGAGCTGCAGAGAAGGAGAAGGAAGAAAATAGAGCTCAGAGCTGCACATGAAGAACACTAAAACCAAAGGTGATACATACACTGTTGCTATTAAAGCTGGAAGCATTTCCACATAAAAATAATTTTACCTAAATTAAAACAAAACTAAAGGTTCATTGACAGTTTTAAAACAGTTTGACATTTTCCTGTTGGTTAATGCAAAATAAAGAAAATACTGCGTTTTCGGACCATTACCTTTCACATAAATATGCCGATCCACAGTCCTGAACTAAAGCACTGACAAAACCTTGACAGAATCTGCTCAGCAACAAATGGAGACTGAAGGACTGATGAATCACTACTAGTTTTTTTATAATCATATTTTTTGCCGAAGCTCTTATTGTGTCTAATGGTCTCTAATCCATTTTCCTCTTATTTCCTATGTAAAATACACTTATGTAACATAATTATGCAACCATTTAGTCACAGGTAACACACATAATGATCCCAAGAGAACATGTTGGATGAATAAAGATACAATGAAAGTAACGCATAACACTGGGCGGCATCAGGTTTTTCGGAGATTATGAATGACTTTGCTGCTTTATATTGATTTAAGCCTTTAGGACAGAGTTGTAGCTTCGGTAGTACGAGATCAAAGTCAAGTAAAGAAAGCTGATGGTAAACCTGATGTCAGAAACAAGGTCTCATTCATGTCTAACAAATGGAATAAATGTGTGGGTGGACAGACTTTGACATTCTTTGTAAGATTACATTCTGTTTGTTCTGTGTGTGGGAGAGTGTCAGAACAATTAATAAACACAAGGACAGAAAAAAAAGAGAAAAAAAAAACACATCGTACCAGGTGTCCTGTGTGTGCGTAAGCCAGTAACAGCAGCAGTAAAGCCACGGTGACGCCCAGCAGCTCCCAGACCGAACGCCGCAAAGCTCTGCCAAACACAGCCCACTCTCTAAGAAACCGCAACTGGTGGGACGCCTGGACGGGCAGAACAGGAGGCAGCAAACACAGTGTGGTTTAGCGTGAAAACATTCTTCTTTTGGTATTACACAAAAACACAGTGAGCAAAATTATTTCTATAGACATAAGTCAGGGATTGAATTAAACAAAATGAAATGATGATCTATTTGCTGATAGTGTTGGGAATAACAAATCTGTAACATATTTAGAATTTAAAACCTCAACGAATGTGTTTAGTTAGAGTTGTGACATTCTTAAAATCAACAAATCACTTAGACAGGGATCACTTAAAGTCTGCATTATTTGCTCTACATTTACAGTAAAAGGTTTCACTGTGCTGAATTTTCAGCAACTGAACCTACTGTTATTTTTCAGCTATTTGAAATATATCTGTGAAATATAAAAACATGCACAGTGCCTTTTCTGCAGCCATTGTCATTTCAAGAGACTTAGAACACAAACTGTAAATTAACACATTTTAATTTGGTATCACTTAGCCGTAATAGCACATTAATTAACGTGATTTATAAAGTATCGAGCATTAAGTATAACAGTCAGTACTCAAATTAACAATTAATTACACTAGTCTTCAATATTTTAGAAATTATCTGCCTCAGAGATTAAATGTGCTAAATCTTACATACACTAATAAGATAAATTGGGGAAAAAAAATGACAAAAGTGCTGGTCAGTTGACGTTTTCAGTGCAAATAATTAAGTATTATTATACATATAAATTGTTCGATATACATTTATACAATAGACTTATAAATCTTCCACTAGAAATAGCCTGTAAAGTGAATGTATTGTCATGTGCAGACTGTGTTTTGACGTAGATCTGGTAGCACTGAGACAAACATTCTTTTAGAGTAAAACCCATTCTCTCATTAATTCTCAGAATTTCAAAAGGCTGTATTTTGGAAACTACAGACAACCAGCAATTTTTTTTAGATACTTTTCTTTATTGAAGACTCAAACTTGAAGGCCTTTAACTTATAACCCAGTGTTAAGGATGTTTGTTTGGTAAGATCTGATATATTTCCTTAAAATATCAGTTGACAATAGTTGCTAGAGTTTGTTAACTGATACAAAATACTATTTTTGTATTATTTAGTAATGATTTAGCACTAGTTACTAGATAATAACTAGTTACAAAAAACAGACAGACTCAGGTACAGTTTCTAGCCACAAACACCTCTCCACCGACTGAAAAATCATTAGACTCCCTCAGTGCAATACTCACTCGTTTTTTTAATTTTACCTTGTATATATCCTTTATTAACTTGTATATATCCTTTATATGTTGTATATATTTCTTCTATCTGTGGTACAGAGTAGGGCTTTTGCATATTTTAGTATTTGTCAATATTTTTCAGTATATATTTTCAGTATAATTTTTGTGTGATAGTTTTATATACAGTCTTTTTTTTTGTTTTTGCACTTTAAGAATCTGCTGCCAAGTAGGAACAGAGCTGCTAAACTGATTTTCTTTGTTCCTGTAACAGTGACAATAAAGACCTATTCTATTTAACTGCAGTAATAAACATTTACTAACAATGAGATCCTGTTCGGCTGGTATCACTTTATTTAACCATTAAATGATCCAATATACAGCGATAATTTATTAAGATGAATCAAAGCTTGAGTCATCACTTGAACTGTTTACTTCCATTACTGCTATTGTCTGCTTCATTCTTACCTTGAGCACAAGTATAAAGAGCAGTAAAGCAGAAATGACTGTGTATGTGTGGCTCTGTTTGGCCAGGGGGTAGAAGTCTGTGAAGGCGTCCCGCGGGTGCTGCAGGTACGACGCCCACTGCTGCTTGGCCATGATGCAGCGACTCAGGTGCAGGCCGCACACAGATAGAGCGAGAGCCAGTTTACAGACGCCCAAGAGTCTCCAGGCTGACATTAGGTACACAAAGCCCTCTCTGAGGAATCCCATGATCCCCCGCACCAGGAAGTACAATACCAGTGCGAGGAGGACCATCTGGAAGAGATGAAGCACCAGATTTATCAAACAAGTGAAGGAATTTGTACAGCTTTAATGAATTTTCTGAAGTGTTCATGAAGAATAAAAATAGGATCAAGGGTCCCGTAGTCCAACGGCATATTTAAAGACATTAATCGACATTCGTTTTGACCTTTCGAGGTCACTCAAGGTCAAAGGTCATGGCACCAAATGAAAGCACATATGTGACTTCCTATCTATTGTCAATAGTAATTATGTCAATATCTGCAACTGTTTTGAAGTTATAGCACTTTGAACTTCATCCCATTACAAACCAATGGGGATTTTTAAAATTTACCCCAAAGATGTTCCACAACAAATATCAAGTCACTCTGACTGACGGTTTTAGAGAAGAAGATTCCTGAAAAATTGTGTATGGATGACGGACAGATGCCAACTGAGCCCAACAGTCCATCAGACTTTCAGGCCGCTGGACTAAAAACAGCAGTCGACGCTGATATAAATAGTGTTTTTGAGGATCACTGGTTTGTTCATAACACACACAAACAAACCAAAAACTTTAGAATCTTTTCATTGGTGTTCACAAATATCCTAAACCATTTTTGTGATAATTATTTTGACTAAAAGTTATGTTTCTAAATCCACATTTTTACACAAGCTTTATATATTAAGCATTAGCCTTAGTAAAATAAAGTATACAAAAAAATCCCTTTTAATTTTCATCCTGTCATTTGTTATACCAACAATGTCTGTGTAGGTTTTCATTTGCCCAGGTCATTGTTCTTCTTGGTAGTTCTTCTTGGTTTGACTGGACTGGTTTAGGTCTTTTGAAAAAGTTTTGTCCCTCATCCAAGAGACTTCTTCCGTTCTGACCGACAATGTTTAGATTTTTAGCTTAAAAAAAATTATAGCTCTTTGTGACACTGTTGTCAAACTCTCAGTAAAATCTGAAGCTTTAGTTAATTATGGTTAGTTTAATTCATTAACAGTGGTTGCTGGGGGTTACCATGAGGAGGAGCTGCAAATCCAGGCCTGTGATTGGCCACAGAGTGATGACAAGAAGGTCAAGGCTGGACTGGGCACGCTCAGAAACTGGGAACTTAAAGATGAAGGAGAAGACGGCAACGAGGTTGGTGTTGATGTTGTACAGTGAAAACTCCACAAACACAGCACGGGTCCTATGAACACAAACATACGACAGTCAATACACTAATAAATTCAAGATATTTTACATTCTTGTTTCACAGCCAATTTTCAGGTTTTATTTCTTTTATTTAACACTCAGCTTGAGGTCTCCATCACAGCAGGGTTTTTTTGTTAAGACTTAAAAAGCACAGATTTTCTTTGTTCGATTGTAAAAAAGAACAGACTCAGTTGGATTTTTTTAAATTGAATTTCAGTTCTTCCCCTGTGAACATTTGTAACTTCATGCCATATGTGATATTAACAAGATTAATGGTTTGTGTTTGCTAATATTTATTATTATTCTCCAAACAACTGTTGAAACCGAGGCCACATTCCTTACTCTGTTATTTTCTGTTTTCTTTCAATGTTTGATGTAGTATAAATTTTCAACTGCCAGTTTTATTGAATGCAGGCTGTGAAGTAAACTGCACTTCTGGGTGAATAAAACTCAACTCCACTCCAGTTTTATAAGCTTATGAGTACACACGGTTCTGTATCATTCCTGTCACTGTAAAAGTCTGAACATCCAGTCTAATTCTCCCTCACATCTGGCCCCTGGACTTTGGAACAATATGACCTATGGGATCAGTGTGCAAACACATGTATTAAAGCAGAAAAATAAACCTACATATAACAGTTTTTATTGATTTTATGGCCTTGGAATTTCATGCACTAGAATTTCACAATGCTTCAGCTTTCCATTTACTCCAACTTTGCCCTAAAGACATTTCGTCAGTGTTTCCAGCTCTTTTTTCAATAGTAGCTACCTGTAGTCGAGCCAATGCTGCTGCTGCAGCCGCTGAAGAGTGGAAGAGGCTTCATCCAGGCTTCTGTTCAGATGCTGGATCAGATCTGTGCTGGTAGGCATCTGGTTCTGACCCAATCGCCATGTCCTAAGAGTGGAAAGAAGCACAAAAGACACAGAGACAGAGGGAACAAAAAGGACATGATGTCAACAACTACATGGATAATCTGAGTGGCAAGTTAACCTTTCCTTTACCATGTTTTCAAGCCCTTTCTTACCCATTTGCATCAGAGTCATTGAGAGCTGTTTTATTGTTATCATCTTTGGTGGGAGATGTTACCCAGCCTTTACCCAGGATTGTTTCTCCTACTGTGAAGCCATCAGGGACTGGAAAAAAGGGCAGTTATAGCAAAATCAAAATCAACATGCTGTATATTCAGTCAGGTTAAAGTTTTGTTTTTATGTTGGTTCAGGCAATTGTGCAATATCCATCACTGCGGCATTTAAGGGGCTCATGAGCAATAGGAAAGGCAAAAGTGTAATATGCGTTAAGTTTGAATAGTTAAAATTTTTTCTTTTGGAGGGAATCTATATTTATGGCACCTACAGAACATTTAGATGCAAGGTGTTTTGTAGTACTATTAAAGTGTATGTTATTCTTTGATCGTACACGTGTGGAGAGATAAAGACAAATTCTCCTTGAGAAGATGACAAAGGCTAATTTATAGAGCTACTGAAATAAAAAAGGACTATATTTAGAGATAATTCTCATACTAGTAAAACACAACACATTTGAGTCAATACTACACTACAAGGATAAGACAAAAAGAAATAACAAATAAAAAACACGTTTTAAAAGTAATTTAACAATGGGTTTGCAGGACCATTTGAGCCACAGTTTAGTTTCCTCAATCAAAACATGCTTTCAACAAAGGTGACTTCAAGGTCATCTCACCTGGTGTGTCACGAATTTGTCGGAGTCTCAATGTGCCCAGTAACACACTTCCTGTATCTTTTAAAAGAGCAGGGTCATCCAGTAGGCGGGGCAACAAAGACTCATTCAACCACATCAGAACATCATCTCGGCTAAAAGACAAAGGAGAGAATTTATTAAAAACCACTCACATTTTGGGAAGATCAAATCTGACAAGCACACAAAAGGAAATCTCTGGCAAATTCATGGGAGTGGCTACAGAAGATTATTTCTTAATGACCATAAATACTGTTTGAGAAACATTTTCTGAAAGTCTAAGAAGCAGCACCATCTAGTTTAAAAAGTAGTTGACAAGAAGTTCAAAGATAAGAACACCATTAACATAACACCAAGAGTTACATTTTGTTCTTTTATGTGCAAACTTTGGTGAAAGGTTCAGTTAGAAAACAATGAGAACCCCTGCACACCTAGTGACAAGTATGTGGACAGAATAAAACACTGTATTTGAAGCAGTTTGCATGTTCGTACCTGGTGATGCTGTGATACTCAGGTGTGTGCAGGGCTCTTTGCAGCTGAGTGCGCAGTCTCAGGCTGTGTGTATCTTTGGCCGTGTCAGAATAATTGAGAAGTAAAACCACCAACAACAAAAACATGTAAACCAGGAAATTCTGAAAAACAGAAAAAAATGATTAGCAAACATGAAAATAACCAGTGTTTACAGCTGAATGATGATGTATATGGTTTGATTTTTACTTCTCTGTCTCACTCACCTTCAGCATGGTGTGCAGCATGTGGACCTTGCGGGCCTGGTGTCGGGCCTGGGACAGAGCAAATCCCTGTGGAGGTCGCACCCTGGGGACCCTCTGAACAACTCTCTCCACCCGAGGGAACTCCACCAGCACGTCCTGGTCCTCCGGACGCAGACGACACACGAACACTGCATAGTAAACTGCCTCACATAACACCTGTAGGTCAAAGTGGGACATGGATCTATTATAACTTGACAATTAGATTTGGACAGCTCTACAGCAGGAAGTGAATGCACTTAGAAGAGGGACACTCTTTTGTCCATATTCTTTTTGCAGTGTGCACACAAATGTACCCCTGGACAGTTTAAAGGACCAGCCAGTCGACTGATGTCCTCTATGTAAGTTGAGCTCAGCACTCCACCAGCGTCATATGAAAGTGCCTTGTTGAAATGAAACCTGGAGCTGGTTTAGATAACCGCTTGTTTATTTGTTCATAAACTGAGGAACTGAGATCTCATTACAAGGGGCCATCTGAGATGCATTTAGAATGACATTTTAATGCCAAGTGAGAAAAAAATGCATACAGCTGTAGTTCATGTTAATGCCAGACTTGAGCAAGGCCTTGAACTCAACCCCAATGAACATGGGTGCTTCTATGAAACTGGGTTCATTTTGGTACCTGGCACTTTACCAACTTTTTAGACCCAATAATAAAAGAGAAATTTAGACATATTTTCACCCAGGATGTACCTAATGATGACCTCAGATAAATGCAAAAAAATATATACTCTTGCTCTGAGCCATCCCAAAATTAATGAATTTTTAATAAAATATTGGGGCCAAAAATAGGACCAAAATTGGGACATGAAAAGCTACCTAGGTGTCAGTGCATTTGATCTGGAAAACATTGCTTGAAATGGTCTTATATATTTTTAATTCGACGATCCTAGTGGTTTTTCTAATCTAGACATGTGGGTTTTTCATGAATCTCAGTCTCATTCCAGGTTTCGTATGTAACCCACTGTGTCCACTGGTGTTACATGTGGAACCTACACATTTAAACAGAAATAAATTGTGAGTGATTTTGCAACAGCGGTTATTTTTGTGAAACACTACGCCTTGCATAATTAGTTTGATTCCCAAAATGTACCTGTGAGAGAATACAAAATTAAAAAAAATAGTAGCGCATAATTTTCGTGTCCTTTTTCCTGTGTTACATGCAGATTTTTGTATAAAAATAATATAAAATGTGTTTTATCTGAAAAATAGTTTTCCTTTTATCTCAGTAAATATTTATTTTTAAAAATGACCCAAAGTGCTTCCAAACTTGCTTCATAACATTAGTCTACATCTGGTTTGAGTTTTAGCCCCCATGTCCTGTTTTTAGGACCAGTTTCATAGAAGCACCCATATTGAAAATGTTTCTGCCTACCTTTATTGGCTCTAACAGCAGGCAGGAGCACAGGAAACTGGCGAAACATGAAATGAGCCACATCATGGCCACACGTTGACTGAAACTATGGCCCGTCCAAATTGAAACAGCATTGGCCAGAGCAATTCCTGCCCAGCTTCCCCACAAAGCAGCACGACCACACCAGGGAGGGAACCGTCTGGGACGACACACATCTGTCACAACTGGAAAGGAAGGGGAGACCGTGGAGAATTGAAAATGACTGAGTAAAAAGAAACACCAAAAAAAGAATAAAATGGAAACAAATGGGGAAATTAAGATGAAAAGAAAACACTTCTGAGATTTCTTGAATGCATAATAATAACTATTAAAATAAAGAATTTGCATTGACTTATTGTGTCCAATCTACAGCTAAAGATTATTTTAGATTTCAGGAATTCACAGAGGGACTCAAAGTCTTATTTGGTGAACAAATTTATAAAAAAAACCAAAAAACACAATCCAATTACCAACAAAGCAAAAAACAGTGTGAGAACTCACAGAACACACAGGATGTTGCTAATTACATATTCAGAAAATGGGATAGAAGCTTAATGCAGATGGCCTCTTTCTACATCAAACCATAACATCAACTCACAGCCACCACTCCTGGACTCATTATTGAATATAATTCTAGCAATTAATCATCTTTCTGTTAAAAACTAATTATCAAACTTGACTTTTTTTACTTAACGAAAGCTATAATTCTTGTCTTGTTAAAGTGGGGAAAGTGATTTATGTCTCTAGTGTACCACAGTGTCACAAAGCCAACCAAAATGCAAAACAGTAGCCAAGTTTGCAGATAATAGGTCAATGAGACAAAGCTCTTTTTGGCTGTTTCTGTTTGCTCTGTAATTCCAATCTAAGCATTTTTGCAATTATAGGATACAATATACATCATATAATAAGGGTGTGTTGTTTTTATTCAATAATATTGTAAGGTCTTGACTAAAAAATACGTAAAACAAATACAAACACATCTATAATTGAACTCAGCTGATTAATACATAGCTGTGTTACTGGCAGCAAAAATGACAAAAACAACATCTGACAACAAGAACTTGCCATCATTTTACTAAGAATACCACAGGAATCTTACTTGTCTCAAGGAAATAAACAATTCCACAGTTTTCTGTTTAACCGTCTGATGAACTGTAAACACAACCAGTTCCTCTGATTATTTCACATAATAAAAACAAAGCAAAACTAAAAACACACCGGTATTTGAGGTGAAGGCAGTTTTCGGTGGGTCCCTTCTGACAGTCTCCAGAGGAAGAGGTTCATTCAATTTCTGTAGGAGAATCACTTCTGTCTTATCTCCGAGGATGCTTGAACTGACACACAGACAATCGATAATACGTTTAAAGTCAAGGAAATACAAATAGATGTCATCCTTTTTATCTCACAGAGGTACTCACAGGTCAGCCATTTCACTTTCATCTGCTTGAGGAAAGAAGTTCTGTCCGTCAGCCAGGATGTGCTTGATCAGATCCTCGTCTGTGTGTGAAAACTGACTTTAGAGGAATCTCAGACCACAATAAGTAGTCTGTCTGACAGAAATCACTTTACTGTGTTACAAATCCATTCATGTTTTTAGCATTCCCCTTGCTTTTTAAAATCATTAGATAGGAGGATCACTGAAAATTTACAAAATCCCCTGCCATGAGAGTACTTTGGTAAGGGTTAGAAAAAGATCGTGCTTGGTTTAAATATTACTTAATACATGGAGTCATTTTTACAACACAACACCACAGTGTAAGCCTGTTCTGTTTGTGTCCCATCTGTACTGTCTGACTTTTTGCAGTTTCCTCTCTGCTGTAAACATGTATATAGTCTGTATAGTTTTTATTACTATTATTATTTTTTATTTTATATGGTTTGTTTTTGCACCATCTTTATGCATGTACACTTTTTTCTTGCACTTTATTCTGTTGGTGCCTTGACCATTGAATTTCCTCGTTGTGGGATCAATAAAGTCTAATCTAATCTGATCTAATCTAATTTACTGACATCTCTGCAGAGCTTTTCTGTATTAAATCAAATCCCTTTATTCACAAACTTAGTTCTTTGGGAGCCTAAGCCATCACAACCTGCAGATACTTTAAACTAAAGTGAGTTGTGCATTTGTCATGTCTGTGAACCATTTACATTTACTTTCACAATGAATATTTCTGTGACTAGGAAATTACATTATTTAATGATGCTGAAGTAATTTGCTGAATGAAAATGAATTGCAGGTGGCATTACATCTTTTATAAAACATCACTGAATTTGCCCCTTAGTAACATATGACTGAAGTGAGTGTTGCAGCTCATGTACCTACTACTGAAGTTGAAGCTCCATTTTAGGAGTTTCGGCTTTAGTTACCTGAAGAGGTGAAATATTTGTTGCGTTGTTCAGTGCCGTCCTCATCGTCAGGGTTAAAGGTCATGTCCACCCCAAGGTGCCTGCTCCCCTGACCCCTCTTCAGTCTGGGTAGCCCCGCCCCATACCCCATCCCTCCCACCACTGACACATCACTCAGGAGCTCCGGCCAGTCCCTGTCCTCCATCTCTTCCTCTGCCATGCCCCAACTCTCCACACTGAAACACATGATGAGGGATGTTTATTACAATAATGTGATGACTCATTATTTTTCAGTTTTCACTAAAGTAAGCCTTTAAAATTTCTGCTGTTTTTAGAGGAAAGAGGAATTAATTCAACATCAAGAGAGGCCGATATAAAACTAGACTTTTTTTGGTCATCTCATTCTTCAAAGATCACAGTTCACAAATGACTAATTATTTCCACCCTCTTCTTTTATTTTTCATGCTCTTTATTCTGTCATTCTGTCTTATCCTCACTACAGATGATGAACGGCAATTATAGCCATCATTTGTGTTGCATAAATGAGTAGCACACCTTTTGGTTGAAGGAGTGGGTAAATCCACATTGGTTTCTTCTGAATTAGTCTGAAAAAAGGCAGAAAGATTATTAGTCAGCACAGACAAAACTAATAACTGCATTATTCCTTGGCTGGCTGCAAGCATCTGAATTATATTTAGTATCAGATACAGTCTGGCTCTGTGTGTAAAGTCTCTACCTCGCCATTATAAAACAGGAAGGAACTTCCAGTCATGGAGTTTTCCAGAAAGTCATCAATCTCCACTGACTCCTGGTCCACTTGTGGTGACACCTGCTCCACAGATACACACTATTGTGCAAACAGCAAACAAATACAATATTCAGCTGCAAGTTGGGAAACAGGAGAGAGAAAGCCTTGATCATATTTTAGTTTTAGTTTAGTGCTGCTGTCTGTCACCTTGCTGCGGCTCATTCTGAACAGTGTGAAAACAAGCAGATAGAGAGGGTAGACGATCAGACAGGCCACCACTCCTGCTGCCACAGTCTCTCCATTTAATGAGGAAAACCTGGACACGGCCCTCGGGCTGCAACACAGGATGACAGTTAAAAGTAGGAACAAAAATACATAAAGTCTCAATATGGACATTCACATATGCCCCTTCTCCACCAAAGTTTGAGGTCCACTACAGAGTTGGGGCCATTTCTTTGTGTTGAAAGTCCCAGAACAAGTAAACAAAACAGGCTCCAGAGTAGCACTAACATTGGTATTGGTACAAGAAAACAAACAAAAACTTTGTGACCACCATTTTAAAAACCTGCCGCAAATGCATCGGATCATTTGTGTTTGGAAACAAAAGTGAGCTTCTGAATTGTTGCTGTGCTTGGAGTTTACATTGGTAAGTGGAGATGTGACACAATGCACAGTTATTTTAAAAGTTAGTTTAAATACATTCAAAGTCATTTTAAATGAATGGGAAAGGGATAAATCTGGATGTAGAAGTTTTTCTAATTGACTGAATTGAGTTCTGCTTTGAGATGCTTTTAAGGGACACTTGTATACCTCTAGTACCTTTTAAAATAATGGAGGTCTTTTGTATGCATGTTCTTATTTTAGTGTTTTATGTATGGTTTTAGAACTGACCTTTAGGCTACATTCAGACTGCAGACAAATGTGGCCCAAATCCGATTTTTTTGCCCATATGTGACACGATCTGTTAAAGACAGTTTGAACAGCACAAATCCATTTTTTTTTTTTTTTCAAATCCAACCCAGGCCACTTTCATATGTGGTCCTTAATCTGATACGTATCTGATACTTTGCAATGCGACTTCAGTCTGAACGGCCAGGTCACGTTTATCCAGCCTTTACATCATTGAAATGTGACAAACACCACAATTCTGTGTCCCAGGAGGAGGAGCGGTGGGAAAAATACATCTACTTCTGTAAACACAGTGCATGCCTGCGTGGTCACATATTACATCAGGACCTCTTTTGTGCATGAGGGTCACTTCAGGGTCACATTCAGTCCATACTCAAAACTAACAGAAGTTGCATTTAATGTGCAATATGAATGAGCACACACAAAAAAAATCAGATTTCACCAAAAAATCCAAATTGTGCATTAAGACCTGCTGTCTGAATGTAGTCTTATTGTCTCTTATGTATATTTTTAGTGTGGATGTATGGCTGTTCTATTTTGTGTAACTTCTGCTGCTGCTGTTTTGGCCAGGACACTCTTGAAAAAGAGATTTTTAATCTTTTTAATCCTAAATAAATTATAATAATAATAATAATAATATTACACTACTCACAATAAGTTAGGGATATTATTATTTACATGAGTGCTTTTCCTATTTGGTCTGAATTTTAATGAAAT
>JAPQRP010000001.1:17551524-17597284 GCA_037367295.1 Apogon hyalosoma | reverse complement strand
GTGCACTGTACACAGTGAGACCATTATGTGGAAAACACAAAATGAGGTGTGTCTATCACCATAATACAACTGCCTCCCTATCCCAAAAATCACTGAAGTGAAACAAACACCTTACGTATGAAACCCACTGAGGACTTCCCAATATCCCTAACTTATTGTGAGTAGTGTATTATTATTATGAACTTTTTATTTTTATTTAGTCATTCAGTTTATTTTAATGAGAACCAGCTCATTAACCATCTAGAACTAGCTCTAGTTCGTGCTGGTGGAAAGGGTTTGATGAACAGAGACTGCAGTAAAATGAACCCAGTTGAGTACCTGTATCGTTTGTCCACTACTATGCTGTACCACAGTGTGTTGGCCATCAGCATGAGCTGCAGTAACACAGCACAGCATGTAGCTCTCTGCAGGCGGGTGAAGGGGCTGCGGGGGGGCCGTTCCCAGAGTGAAAGCCACAGGTGACTTTCACATACTGCCCTCTGCAGCTCACAGCGCAGGAGTCGGGGCAGCTGCCGGAGCACAGCCTCCTCTGAAGAAGACAGGAGGAAATGTAGGAGTTAACAAAAATACACCAGTCATTCTGTTTTTATCTGATACATATATGGTGTGTACTCTTACCTGATGCCTCAACCTCAATCTCCACCCGTCCGTCAGTTCGTTCATTGTCTACTGACAGCCACTCTTCAACCAGGAAGTAGTAGCTGCTTCCTGTTTGTAGGTCTTTGACCAAGACATACTGCAGCATCCATGCCGGAGACAAACCTGAGGGAGGGAGAGGAAAGGACAGATTTTTTTTCAGATATATACTCATCTTGCAGTGATAACAATCAGCTGTGGTGTGTGTAAATGAATTTGTACCCTTGTTATCGTGCCAAAGCCGTATTTTCCACACACTTCCGAGATTGGTATCTGTGGCGATATGGAAGATGTCCAGAGCGTTGCGTGAAAAGGCTCCTCTGCTGTCTAGGTGGCGGTGTCCACTGCGACTCTCACGCCCATACAAACTGATCCCTACATGGGCTGTGGTCCCTACAAGAACCAAGACACCACAACATAAACTACTCTGAAGTGTTTTACGTGTCCTTTTCAAATCGATAAATCACAATTACATGAAAATTCAGGATGTACTTATATATCATATTTAATACATTGTATTAATTCATGATATAGAATTAGTTATCACACATGGACAATATTTCAATTAACTGTATTTAAGATCATTCTGTAACTGTATTTTGCTTTTTGCAAAAAAAAAACCCAAAATTTAAAAAGTAAGCAATTAGTTAAATATCTTAAGAGCTTGTATTTGTGTTTTTTTAAATACCTGAAATGCAACAAATGAAATGAAAATGTTATTTTATATTTTATTATAAGATAAGACAGATTTGTACCCACAAGTTAAAATTGTGGAAAAAATGTCCAACTAAGAATTAATCTTGATTGTAGTATTCCTGTACTGTTGGGTTTTTTTGTATTTGTTTTTAGCAGCAGTGAAGAGAACCATGCTTTTTGCTGAGACACACCTTTATTTCTAAACTCAACGTTTGATTACAAACTCTCACACTGTCACAGAGGGAAGCCTTTTTCTTATGTGCTGTGAACACAACTGAACTCCTCTTCCAAGTTAAATGCCGTGTTCACAGTGCCGATGACTAAAATAAAACTGTTGTATTGTGGAAATGTGCATTACAGTAAATTAACCATGTGAACCATTATATAATAGGTAATTAATATAAAATAGGTTGGTAATTCCCTCTTGAACTTGTCAGTGCGGCCAAAGATGGAAAAACAGTATTTTTACAATTTCAAAATACCAGTTTTATTTTAATTACATATTCATTAAACATTTTCTTATATCAATATATATTTCATATTTAAATGTACCTGCATTTCATGAACTAGCATTTATAAATTGTAAGAGCATATTTTTTTAATGAATTTGCACCCCCTTCACTCTTTGCCATTATTAATAAAACCCTTGAATAAATCATTAATTTTTAAAAATGAACACTTTATACCTTGCTCATGTTTGACATCCTTACAACACTCTAACTCACCTGCCCCTCGGCTCCAACCAGTCTTGACCTGAACCTCGTACTTGAACAGCCCGTCTCGGCCACACAGTGGAACCACACCAGCCCGCCGTAGATCCAGCTGGTCCAGCTTATGTAAGATGGCTGCAGCCACAACATAGCTTAGTAAACCCAAAATACACACCAGCAGCACAACAAGGCTTGGCGGCCCAGAAGGCTCCTGCAAAAAAGAAGAACAGTTGGCAATGAAGTGTACAAACTGTGAACGAGCTTAAAGCAATCTGTACGATAACAATACTGACTGGGAATTTGAAGTGGATGGCATTGGGAGGTACAAACAGGCCTGCAGCGAAGGCGGTGAGGTGTCTGGTGCGGCACACAGCTCTACTGGCATTGGTTTCAGCTAGGGGCACCATTCCATCAGTCCGCCACTGCTTATCACTTTCACTGAAGTACTGACAGAGAGAGGCAAAAACCCCAACCTCCAAATGGACCCCCACTGGCTGCGAGCTGGGGCTGCAGGGTGTGCTCACATTGATAAAGTAGTCAAGTGTGGTGTCATACATTCTGAAAATACAGACAGAAAACAAACTGTAACCAAAAGCTCTGATGTTTTTAAAGCTCAACTGTTGTAAACAATGGTATCACAATGTGAGTTAAGTTCAGTACACATATTACACAGTAATATTAGATGGTGGTGGATGCAAACGGGCTCTTACTCTGGTGACAGGAAGAAGGTATATTTCCTGTGGTCTAGTTCTTGTCCCCTGGTCATTCCAAGTGTGATGCGTTTTCTGTCTGTGTAGTTGAACTCATTGGGTTGTTCATGAGAGTGAAGGTAGGCTGTGATATATGGCTCCCCCTCTTCCTCCATCTTTCTTCTTTGCCATCCTACATCTAGAACAGGACATGGAAAAAGAATGAGGAGATCAAAAGTATTTTTATCCTGATATAAAATGGGTCACCAGAGGACTTAAAGAAAAAAAGTATAAGTCAGTTAAAAAAATGTCAATTTTTATTAAACCACCATGTATTCTCACCAAATGACTAACAATAAGGTTAGTTAATTAAATCACAAAAACCTGTGATTTACATAACTAATTATGGTAACACACCTTTAAATGGTATGTAATCTGATCATAATGGAGACCCAATAATACTGCCCATTAATAACAAATATGATATATCCCTCAATTACAGTAGGAGAACAGAGAAAGAACAGAATGGTAAAATAAAAGCCTGCATACAATATAAAGAGACTGTCATTGAGTAAAATTCACTAGAACCTACCCTCCAGAGCAGTGAAGTTGAACTGCACAAACAGCCCTGCCTGCCGGTTGGTGTTTCTTGCGCTGACTCTTATGATGACGGAGTCACAGTGGCTGATGTTCACAGCTCCAGCTGTGGGGACCCCCCCAGTGCCAGACCCCTCAGGGCCCACCTCTCCACTACCACTGCCATTGTTAATGGCAACAGTGATGGCTAAACTGTCGTCCAGGCCTGAGATAGGAATCTGGGTGCCGTTCTCTGTTCGAAATTCCATAGATGCCACCTCAGTCGAGACAGTGTAGTTCGCCACATAGTTGAAAGGAAAAGGATTGGACTCAACCTGAAAAGAAAGAAAAATCAAATTCAATTCAGTCGAGCTTAAGACAAACTTACTATAATGAGGTTAAAGTGTAGTTCCAGTGGTACTTTGTTTTAAGGTATGAATTACTGCATTTCCAATAAACTAATGCAACCAGCGACAGACTCTTACCTGTGTGGTCAACATTTTCTGTCCTCGTTAAATGTATTAATTTCTAAAAAGAAATTATGTTTTCAAACGTTCTACAGTTTTCCCTCCCATTTCTGATAGCTTTCTCTCTCTCTCTCTCTCTCTCTCTCTCTCTCTTTTTTTTTTACTTTTACAAATGAGACATTTTACATGTTCAAGTTTCAGTAAAGGGAAACAATTTGTTCAACTACAACAAATATTCTGTTTGCATTTCTTTGAGGCTCTTTGTAAATCATGATAATATGCAATACAGCACATTGTGACACAGGAAAGTTGTTGGTCATATGAGATGGTTATGTAGAGACATTTCTTGACAATATTTCTGTAGGAATGAGCTGTATATTTCAACCCACCAAACTCCCAGATATCAATGAAGAGAGACTTTTGTTCATGACTGAGAGGCTCCTTTCATGTTCTAAGTTTTCTGATGTCACCTGAAAAAGTAGTTGCATGACGCTGTTTCCGGCAGCAGCTCTGCCAAGACTTTTGTTGAAAGCTCGAGGTATGGAGAACCGCTGGCACTCTGGAAAAGAGAATGAGAGGGTCATCAACTGCAAACAACTGTCATTTTTTGTACAATGAACATCTTTCCATAGAAGATGAGGTGATGAGGTTAGCATCTACAAAAATAAAACTTTCCTTAGCTTATCAGGGAAAATACATCAATTACACAGGCCCACCTGGACTGTTGTTGCCATGGTAGCAGAGCAGGCTCTGGGGGTCCGCTAGTTTCCCTGTGGCAGCGATCTCTGCTCCCTTCAGCACGAGAGGCTCTTCGTTGAGCACACGAGCATGCATAAGGATCCGCATGAGGACAGAGGACAGGTTATAGGCTTTGGCAGCCACACGCAGAGGATGTGGTTCAAATAAGGATGGAGAAGATTCTAACAGGGCTCCACCCGGCTCAACAGTAGCAGATAACAAGGTGGATGAAGGTGGAGAGGAGTCCACATAAGGAGGTGGGATGTGAGACTGGGAGGCTGACTGGCTGACCTGATGGATTAGATCACCTGAGGGCAGGAGGAGGACATGGAGTGAGTTTCACATAGATCTCTGGGGAGAAGAACTAGTTAACAAACAGCTGCACAGATTGACATATTTATATAGATGTGACCACAGGAAATATACCTTTCTGTTAGGGAATGAGCCACTTTGCATAAAAGACAGAGTAAACTAAACCAGTACAAAATTTACTCAAAATGTGATATTTACATTATTTACTACAGAAGCATTTTAGCAGGACTTAAAACTGAGAGTCTAAAGTCAACAAGTTATTTATGCTTTTGTCTGCACAACTAGATCCAAAAATGCTGTTTTTGTAAATGTTCAGTGTGAATGTTTAGGTGGTATCAAACTGTAGAAAAATGATCAATACACGAGTTTAAGTGTTTCAGATCTCCTTTCCATTTGCAGAAATGCTAGGTCCCCTTTCCATTGCACAAGTGTGATTAGTGGAAATACTACAAATGGTACAATTTAAAAGAAGAAATGCAGAGTACAGAGCAGATAAACAAAACCATTAGGACAAATGGAACCATCTGTTTTCATCTCGATGGATTATATTACTTTAATAGTGTGTAGTCAAATTTGTAGCAGTGTTTTTGATTGATTCTGGAACTTGCACCTGCAAATGTACATTAATTAATGTGCATTTGTCCAAGTAACCTGAGTCTGTAACAGGCCAACCACACTGCAGTGACTGGCAATGCGATCAGCGAGATTTCCACAGTCTGAATGTAATGTACAGCCATGTTGTATGGGTTAGAGACGGTGGCACTGAGGAAAAGACAGGAGGCAGAGCTGGAGGTAAAGATGCTGAGGTTTTCTTTGGAAGTGACCAGGATGGATCAGTTCAGGAATGAGTACATCAGCGGAACAGCACATGATAGATGGTTAGGAAAAAAAGTCAAAGAGGCCAGACTGAGATGGATTGGACATGTACAGAGGAGGGATACTGAATATATTAGTAGAAGGACACTGAGGTTGGAACTGCCAGGCAGGACATCTAGAGGAAGACCCAAGACCAGATTTATGGATGTAGTGAAAGAGGACATAAAGGTGGCTGGTGTGAGAGAAGATGAGGAGGATAGGGTTAAATGGAGGATGATGATTCACTGTGGTGACCCCAAAAGGGAACAGCCAAAAGGGAAACAAGAAGAATTCAATTTAAGTTCTGCCTCAGCTTTAGTGCCCAGTCCAAAAGTAATTAAAAAATAAAACAGACTCTCTTGTCTCTCACCCATGATGTTCAGGATGTTGTCAGCTATCTCAGTGGGAGTGACAGTGCCCTGTTTGGTGTCCGTCTGCAGAATCTCCAACATGGACTCCAGCTTGTTCAGAGTGCTGTTCTGACACTCCTCGCAGATGAACTCTCGACTCACCGCCTGACAACAAACACACGACAGAAGTGAAATGGAGTGCATGGCTCGCTCTCTCGTCTGTTATTGTACTTTGTAAGTTTATTCTTCCATTTCCTGTGGCTCCTTTTGCGTCATGCTCACCGTGCACTGTGCCAGAGCAGCTGACGTCTGCTGGATGTCGCTAACCGTGGTCAGATCCAGAGAAGTCAGAGCTCTGGTGATGTTGCTGCGGACTCGAACTCTATGTTCACGCTCAGCTTGAGACACACGTGCTGATCCTCTGCTTTGCTCATACTATGAAAAAGCAAGTAGAAATATGTCACAACAATTACTAAATCATTTAGAATTTGATGAACAGCATTTAATTGATTACGGGCAGTGAGATCTTCTCATACCTCATTTAAAACTGTAATAAGGGCCAGTGATAGCTCTCTAACCCTCTGAGAATCTCCCTGCTCCAGGAGTGTTTTCAGTTTGCTGTCAGTCAGATTGGACAGCCAGTGGGGGAGGCTGCTGTATTCAGGAGGGGGATCTGGGAGCACAACCTCGATGGTCCTAGACAAAACCAGAAAAGGTACCTTTATTAATTATAGTATCCCCCATTGTTTGTGAACATTTGGACTGAGGGAAGATGTAGCTGAATGTGTGTGCATTTAAGGCTGTGACAGGAACAGTTCCATTGTTTATTACCCCTGCCAAGGAGGTTATGTTTTCATCAGGGTTTGTTTGTTTGTCTGTCTGTCTGTTAGCAAGATAACTCAAAAAGTTACAGGCGGATTATGAGGACATTTTCAGGAAATGTTGATACTGGCGCAAGGAACAAATGACTAAATTTTGGTGGTGATTGGGGGGGGCGGGGGACACTGATCTGCCTTGGCAGAGGTCCGTGCTCTCCGAGTGCTTTTCTAGTTTAATTTATTTATATAATAACAATGTGATTTGTTTATACAGTACAACACATTTGAGGAGTATGACTAAGTCCTAGGGTTTAAATCAGCTGAAAAAAACTATCCATTCCTCTACCACTCTGCAATATTCACCCAAACAGACTGACTTTTTTTTTTTTTTTGTTTTTGTTTTTTGGGGGGGGGATTTAGTAAGTCAAGTTAGTCAATATGCAGATGTATTCAATTTTTCTTTGATTTTTATTTTCTAAATATTTTAATAATATAAGTTCAAAATCATTCAGAAGTTTCTGTCAAATAATAACAACAAAAAACATTAGAACACCAAATCTCCAAAATCCCAGGGAAAAAAGTTGCAGTGAGATTATCTTTATAACAAATATGTTTAGATGTTCAGGTTTAAATATTTTACATTATACTATTCATTTTTAATGTTTTGTTTTGTACATTTGGGATGCAGTTTCCCTTGGGATCATTGAAGTTTTCTCATTCTCTTGGCTACAGCTGAAGGTGAAGTAGTTTCAAATACATTCTGTTAGAGGTCATAATAATTTAGACACTGATGGGCTGAACCACCATATGTTCAAACTGCTGAGCTGACACTTCTGTTAAACTGGATAACAATTAAATGATATCTGTGAAATATCTATTTGAAGTTTTGTAGCGTAAAAAAAATGGCTTATTGGGTTATAGTGCCGTAGGCTGAAACATGAATAAAAAGTTCAAGGACAGGAGATCATTTCAAACGGCTACATTGCCTAAATTCACTGAGCAGTGAAATCAAATGTAGTTACTTGTTGCGTGCAATAGAAGCAGCTCCCTGGTGGTCTTCCACTGTGATGGAAACAGACACACGGTATCGAGCAGAGCTAAACCCAGGAGGCAGGAAAGCCGAGTGCTCCGGACTGCTGCCTTTGTACACACAGAAGTCCTCACAGTAATCTTCTCTGCAGCGAGTCACTAACAGACTGTAAAGCAAGGGTGTCTCTGAAACCCCAAGATCCCTGTAACCTGGAGGATGAAGAGCGAGGGAGAAAGGGTTATTATAGTTACGTTACTTCACAATAGAATATAATTTCACTTTGCTACAGGTGCTGATTACTGAGCTCTGCTGTGGATGGAGACAATTGTTTCATAATGAACAAGAATAAAATGAATTTGCACAATGTGAGACCATTAATGAACAATGCTTTTGTAAATCATACTACATGCCTTCTGTCATCCATCCTAATTCATTCAAAACTAACCCTTTCTGGATAAAGCTTAGAAAATAAAACAAACTAAAAAACAACTAAAACTGCTAATACACTTAAAAAAACCCCAACTAAAACTAAACATAAATATTAACTGTCAAAAATATTAACTCTGGACTGAGAGGCAGGACAACACTGGGACAAGAGAGTAACGGGTGAATGTTGCGTGAACACTCAGGTGAGTTCTTACCTGAGCAGTTGAAGTGAACTCGGTCCATCAGTGTGCGTATCCTCCAGCCTTCACCGTCTCCGTCGCTGTACTCCATTCCTGCTTCACCTCCCCCTCCCAGGTGACACTCCCCTCCAGCTGGAGGCATGTTGCGGTGGAGTGTGATAGACGCAGCTCCTTCGCCATCCAGGCTGGCATCAGTCACGTGCAGGGTGAAGATGTAGGAGTCTTGATGGCGCAGAACACCCTGGCGCAACACCAAGTTCATGCCTCCATTTCCTGTGGTGGTGGAGGAGGAGTCAAGGACCAGAGTGTCTTTCTGCAAAGTTGTGGCACTCCAGCGCTGAGAGACAGAAAGATTTTACAGACTTCAGTAAAGGCAAAGGCATTTTAAAATAGATACTTTCATTTGTCTTATTTGGTTCACTCGTTGTTACACAGACCAATCATTTGGGCACAACAGTGACAAAAAAAAAGCCAAAAGAGTAATGTGCAGGATGTAGAAACCAAGGGATATCTGTCTAAAAGTATAGAAACACACTTTCACAGTGAAAGTGACAAAAGGGCAGTTTGATTGCTGTGAAAAGCTATAATGTTTGACTAAGTACAAAGTAAAAGTCCTTATTTCTGGTTGTGAGAGTGTAAAAAATACCCTGCGGCACTATGGGAATGTTTAACCTTTAGTTTCAAACTCTTCATCAGGAAATCTAGGTGTCCTTTTTTGATTCCCCTGAAGGATATTTTCTATGCACTGACATAGACAGACATGTATTGTATCTTCTAATTCATGTTCTGTCATCATGACTGGATCATCAATTAAGAGTAATTCATTAACCTCTTTCAGTGTTTCATGTTGAGGTGGTTCAAAGAGCTGATGGCCATTCTCTAACACAGTGTTTCCTAACCTTTTTGAGCCACGGCACATATTTTGCATTAGAAAAATCACATGGCACACCACCAAACAAAAATGTCACAAAAAGTATATTTATTGAAATATTATGCAAATCTAGTCTCAGTTTACTTAGTGTGAAACCTGGGCCTGTTTAGTTGAACATAAAGCTGATATTCTTGCAGGAATTGAAGAAAGACACACACAAATCTACCTCAACAGCTCTTAGTCTCTCTCTTTTTATCAGTCATGCTTGAAAAGCCCACCTCGCATAGATAGGTTGGGGGGGGGGTATAGGAGGCATATCTCCCCCCACCAGATACCTGGGGTTTGCAGGTAACCCACTAATCCACACATCACTAGTGAGGGGAGCTTTATTAACAGAACGCACCACATCGGGGCTGGTTCACTTTCACTTTTATTTGGCAAAGGGAAACAGGAGACTGTTGTTGTTGAGTGGATCACTGGTGCATGCAGTATGTTATCTATATCACACTGCTCACTTCGAGTGCCAATCATTTGAAAGTGGATAATCTTCCACAGCACACCTAATGATTTCTCACGGCACACTTTTGTGCCAGAGCACAGTGGTTGGGAAACATTGTTCTAACAAAAACAAAGCCCATGACTCCAGGGTTGGCCTCTAGCCATTTGGACACAGCAGCTCTGGAGTACAATCCCAAAATGTCTCTACAACTGGCTACCCACTGTACTGGGTGTACTGGATGATGCTGTTTCTCTTTTATAAATTGTATTTTGTTCTCATGTTTGTTATCTTGTGTTTTCAGTGATGTAAATTTCACTAAACTCGACGAAAAATGTTCTTTACTTGAGCATTTCTTTTTTTTATACAACTTCTTACACTCCAGTATTGTACTTTTTAATCCACTACATTTGTTTGACAGCTTTAGCCTTAGTTTAGCTTTTCAGATAAACATTTCTGACACCTTCCCTGAACAATGAAACCACATATCTCTGAAAGAATTGCTCTTTCTTCCTTTATTTTTTATTTTTATTTTTTTAGAAAATTCTCCTCCTTGGGCAAAATAAACCGTCTTGGATTAACTAGAAAATACATTGTCAAAAACCTGAAAACAAGGATGAGCTAAACTTTTAACACAGCAATAAAATGCAACACAATATTAGCACAGCAGTAAAAATAAATCCAAAATATCATATAAACTATTAAAACACTGACAGGATCCATTTTACTGGACACTTTGACCTAAAATGTCAAAAAGATATGGTGATTCTACTGATTTCTGCTTTGTTTTCCCAACTGTGTCTTTTCCTGCTGATGTTACACTCTGACTCCCATGACATCATATATGTAAAAACTACATCTAGCCAGAAATATGCTATTCCATTAAATTATCCCAATATAGAATGGAACAAAATGCAGTGCAATTCTAAATGTGACCCAGGTTTGACTACAGCTGAGCACAGTCATCCAGTTTACACAACTCGAGGCCCAATGACTCAACAAGTGTTGGGGCAAATTGTTTCCTTGTGTCAGTGAGGACATAACATATTCTCTCTGGCTCCATTTTTACAATGACCTCATTCTCACACCCACACATCGGTCTATGATGTGTATGCATCACATCCCCAAGGAAAGCATGACTCAAGGAGAAAACAGAGAAAAAGAGGTAAAGGAGAAGAAGGACAGAAATGATCTGAAAATATTAACTTCACTGATGCTTTTACGGTGCAGTGACTTCATTTTGCTGAGACGGTGGAGTTGGATTCAGTCAGGATTGTCAGCATGTGGTTTAGACTGCATTTACCTCTGTGTGTTCCCTCAGACAGGGTTCCTACAGGTTTCTACAAGTTAAATGTAGGACTATTTAAGACCTTTTTAAGACTACTTAGAACAGAATTTAATGCCTATTTCATGGCCATACTAGCAAAAATTTGTGACTCCTAGAATTTAGGAAAATGTATTTATTTACTCCAACGCTACTTTTACATAATGAAGTTGCCGGAGAGCTACTCAAATTTAGCAACATTTATTTACATAGCGAATTTTCATACAGGCACATATTTTGTATAATACATTTGCAGCATTGTATTCTTTATTTATTATTGTATTACTCTTACCCTCTCCAGTGACAGACAGCAAACTAGCACAGAAGTTTGATTGACAGCTAGTTGACCGTTTCATCTCGGGAGGGGGGCAGGACACTTGTAATTTTAATTGGATGGAAATTTAGACCTGTTCTACCAAGTGACGAATCAACTTTGTGTTATTATATTATTGACTCCTTGGCGAGCTGCTGGAAAGGGCCTCGTGAGCGACATGTTGGAGACACCTGGAGTCGACTAACGTTACTTTCTTTGCAGCTTGGACATTTCCCAGACACATTTAAACACAACACAGCAAACACGTTTATGGCAACAGAACTTAAGACCTACCATATCACATTTAATACCTTTTTAAGACTTTTTAAAGGTATTAAATGCAGATTTGTACATTCAAGACTTTTAAGACTTTTTAAGACCTCACAGGAACCCTGCCCAGACTGTGTCCTTGATGGTCAGATTACAGGTGAATATTGCTCAAAAACACATATTTGACTACACATACTTGGACTTTTAAGTGATCACATTCTAATGCATCTCTGAAAAGGACATACCTAGAGATCAGTGCAATTTTTAAAGCTGATTAAATAAGGATTATAAAAATGTTTGGATCAGAAAAACCCAAAACCACTTTAGTCAGCTGATATCAATCCCTAATAACAGTTTAATCAAATATAATATATGAGATAATTAATAAATCAGGATTATTGTACATCAAAAACACCTTAAATCAGTAACTCTACAAATGAGTATCAAAGTAACCACACAAATCTGGATTTTCTTAGGTATTTTCAGAGTCAGTATTATTAGTGCAAAGGCTAATATTATCAAATGGCCACTCATGAAGCCATATTCTACCAAGTTTAATAGTTTGAAGGGAACCCATTTACCCGTAGGAAATTTTACAGTCAACAAAGGGATCTACCTCTAGATGTAACATGAAAATACTATGCTAAAGGATGTGATGGTTGTTTAAATGGTATTGTGCCAGTAATATGGAGAGGAGCACTGATGCACAATCTCAGTTCTGCAGATGTCTGTTTCCAAACCAACTTTGATATTAGTTCTTCACAATAACTGTGTGCAGATGACATAGGTAGGCAAGTACTAGTAAGATTAGCAGGTCACCGGTGTGAAGGGAGAATTGTCTCCACTTGTGTTTGGATCAATAAAATAAATATTAAAACCAAATGTAAAAAGGGCTCAAGAAAGAGAATTTACCCCTCGAGGGACGCCTTGGCAGTTGGTGCAGGTTCCTTTCAGGTAGACGTAAGAGTTTTCGCTGACCTCATAAATGGATTGAGCCTTACAGGACACACACTCCAGATAAACCATGGGAATGTGTCCACTCTGGACGAGCACCTATTAAGGCAAGTACAAACCCAAACATTAGCAATTGAGGGAGAAAGCTTAAGTACTCTCTTCCAATTAGAAAAAATATTTTCATCACTTAAAAATACAAAATATAAACAGGATTCATGCTCAGTTTGTTTTTTGTTGTATTGTAACTCATGACCTTTTAAAGTTGCATGTGTTATTTTTGCATTTGCTTTGCCTTTGTTTTACTTTTTCTGTTTGAAATTGCATGAGGTATTAATGCCTTTGAAAGTTAAAAAAAAAAGAGTGAAATATTAATACTCACCAATACTAATATCCTCGCCCAGTTGCACAACACTTTGCCCCTCCTGCTCACTGATACCCTGCCTACCCAGGGATTACTTTTGAGTC
This sequence comes from Apogon hyalosoma, assembly GCA_037367295.1. NCBI lineage: Eukaryota > Metazoa > Chordata > Actinopteri > Kurtiformes > Apogonidae > Apogon > Apogon hyalosoma. Next base: position 17,584,088 of record JAPQRP010000001.1, on the reverse strand, counting down.
TTAACTTTCAAACGTTTTAAAACTTTAAAAAAATTCTGTACGCAATGGAAAAAATTGAGAGAAAGGCACATGTAAAGAGTGTGTGTGTGAAATTTGAAAAGAACTGGGTGAATAGTGTGAATAGAAATGGGTTGGACAAATTGTTGAAATTTTGAAAAATATATTTAAAAAATCCAAAATATTGAAATTCAGCCATCAAACCGTGCACTGCACCTCAAATTTGAAAAGGCTTGGGTGAATAGTGTCCGAGAAATGGGATGGACAAAAATCTTGGACAGACGGATGGAATAGTAATAATAATAATAATAATAATAATAATAATAATAATAATAATAATAGTCAAAATAAACCTGGGGGGGTAATATTTTTTCAAAAAATTTCCAAGATTAAATGTGTAAATTTACAAGAGCTGTTGTTCAAGACCAGATTCCTCAAAAGCAATACAGAATGTGCTTAAGGGATTTGTATACATTGTAATATGTATGTAAACAGTTTGTATGACAGCTTACTGTATGAGTATTAGAGCAGAATAATGTACAGTTTCAGTGGCAGCGACTTTTTTGTTCCTTTAGTCCGACCTGCGATCCGTGGACTGACCACACTTGACTTGTGTTTAACAGGATGTAACAAAGTTGAATTTAAGATTTTTAGAAAACAAATGCAAACAGAAACAAACGAAACAGCTCTAAGCCATATGGAACTCTGTATTCATTTGTTATGGAGACTGTGTTACTTACTGTCTGCGTGGTTGACTCCGGTGCCATGCCGTCTTTGCTGACAGTCAGTTTGAAAGTGTATTCAACATCTGCCTCAAGCTCAGAGCCGGATATTCCAAGCACTGGACCGCTGGAGCCCAGTCCAAAATTCAGACTGGAGCAGTGCTCTGGACCCTGGAAGCAGAAATTATATATTCATATATTTAAGAAAATAAAAAAATAATCTTACTACCTTTTTCATCAGTTCACCTGTCCAAGTGAGATTCTGCATTATCTTGTTACTTTTCCAGTGGGCTGAACTGAAGCCTGTTTGTCGGTATTGAACTGCTGCCTCCATCGGTTAATTTGATTGTGGGTATGAATCCAAAGTAAAGTATTAAAACACCACAGTCACACAATGACCCATGCTGCTGCAAAAATGTTGTAAATATATAATATATAATAATTTTAACATAGATCTAAAGGAATATTGATTTTTAGGTGAACCTTTCTCAGGAGGTAAAACCAGGACAAGAACTCAAACTAACCCTTTCAGAGTATAAGTGTCTTGTGATTCTCTGTCCTGTAGATGAACCTGAACTACTCAAGAGACACATTCTCACCTGCACATTCAGACACTGATCACCACATTACACTCCTGTTCGGTTGGCATTAGACTCATAATGGGGATGAACTTACACTATAAAACAAGACCTTAAACACTGAAATACAAAGAACATCATCTCCTTGGCTGTTTTCATATAACACTGCAACAAAAGGGGATAATAGCTTTGGAGGTGAAGTAAACATCTATTCATCTTCATATCCAATGTCACAACTGTGTAGAACATTCAATTGTGTTCCTGTCAACTTCTACTTTCCAACATTTATGCCAAGAAAACAATTTCATGGCGGATCCGACTTTTTTAAAAACAATTGCGCTGAATAACTTTGTGTGTGTGTGTGTGCATGCTGTTTATGTGAAAGTGTGTAATTGAAAGGGTGGGGAGAAAAGGATTAGCTGTGGAATGTTGACTTTATCTCTAAACAGTTAAATGTCTGCATGCTAACACACACACACGCACACGCACACGCACACACACACACACACGCACACGCACACATACACACACACACACACACACACACACACACACACGGCACACCCATCCCAATGGGTCTAATATTGTGGTCTTTAGCTGCACAGCCAGAATGTGGTCCCACCCAACTAAGGAAGCAGTGTGTGTAAAAAACATTAAACTAATTTAGACACATGCCGAAAAACTCCTAATCTGAGTTTCTTCTACTCTCTCCTCATCAGTCTCAGTTCTCTTTACATCAATCCTGCCATGTCTCTCTGAAGGCAGTTGTAAGACTCAGACCAGATGACTGTTATGTAACTGTTCTGTCTTCTTTTACCAAATCAGATGTATCCTCCAGATTCTGTTTTATGAATTCACTACTAAAAAGTGAAAAGGCACTTTTATTTCTGTCTGCCTCAAGCCAAATATGCAAAATCTAGGAGGAGGCAGAGAAATAAAGTTAGCAAGATAATCTCCACTGGTTAACCACGAGATAGAGGAGACACATTCTACTAGGCTGTCCCTTATTGACTAGACTTTTATCACTGAATGAATGAATGATAACACAGTTGACTATTTTACCTGGTTGATACATGTGTGGTAACTCACTGATTGCCTTCAAGGCCTTTTGTTTCCCAATTTGCCCAAAAAAAGCCTTTTTAGCCATTCATTTAATGTATGCACTCACCTTTGATGTGCTCTGACATTCCCAGTGGTAGTTCAACAGTGATTGGCTTTCAGGGTCCATGTTGGGGTCACTTGACTGCTCTGCACTGAGCTGCAAATCCTGGGTTCGTGACCAAACTCTGTGAGAGCCTCCCTCTATAATCGGCATCAGCCTAATAGGAAAAAAAAAATTAAAAGATACTTGAAATGCCAAAAAACATATAGATACAAAAGCACAAAATGTATCCTATTAACTTCAACAAGTGAATAGTTCTTAGTTAAAGACCCATTATGTAAACCAACAAGGGAGAACCCCCCCCCACACCACCACCGCTCAACAACTTGCTTCGGAGGGGGGATGGATGCAAAAAGGAGAATAATAAGGTAAGGGGGGTGTCACCTACAGAGCGGTATAACCCCCATTGCAAGATTTTTTTTTTTTTTTTCGGGAAGGCGGCAGAAGGCTCATGATGATGTAAAGAGGGATTTGTTCAAAAAACGTTCACAACCACTGATCTAGCAGATACATTTAAATGATGTTGTGAAGTAGCAAAGTATGGGAAATGTTCTCACCATCATTACAGATGAAAATCCATCTTATGCTTACAGACAAGGCAAAGTGCTCTTTTTTAAAATTAGTTAAAATGATTCTATTAATTTTCACAGCTGAAATGGCCATAAGTATCATTAAATGTCTGATATAAAGCACCTGCCTAGCTGCTTAAAACATATTTTAATCTGTAAATATTGCGTACTGTCATTTAAAGTTGCAGGAGCCAAAATCATGTGGAAAAAAGCCCCCAATATGAAACACACAACTTCCTTCCACAGCTCTCTCCTCCTGACCTCAGACTAAATATAAACATAGATGATCTGTTGGTGTTTCAAACCTCCAAGTTGAAACACAGAGTAAAGTGGTAGCATCAAGTATACGCCGACAGAATCTGATCAGTGATTAGTAATTACATTTGCTAATCACGTATTTAGCCCTCTACTTGTATGAAAATTGCTTGGATTAGCCAGAAACCTGTGCCATAAAGCTGATTTTACACAGACAGCCAAAAATAGAGGAAAGGAATAGATACAGAGGTCACATGTGCTCAGACAGGTTGAATCACAATATGCTACAAGGTAATCACAGATTTTTTGCCCAATCAAGCAGTGCAGCTTTAATTTGTTATTACAATTATCTTATCAACAATTTTACAGTAACAACTATACTGCACAGCACACTCTTCGACAATACTTATCTGGCAGATGTTCAGTATAAGCACAGAAAAAGAGAAGTAATTTCTGCTGAAGGTGTGGTTTGAAAAAGGCTTCATGAAGATTACACGTCTATTGTCATGAAACTGCCCTGCACTGACAACTTTTACAAGCTCCAGTTCCAGGCCAAAGATAATTCCCTTCATTATGGAGCATGTTTGGAAAAGAATATAAGTGGAGTATCGCCTCACAGTGAAATCAACCGCATCAAAATCCAAACAAAGGAAGAGAAATTATGTGATCAACAGATCTACATGCAGTACAGATTTTTAGCCCGGCCCCCTGAAGAAGAGGCAAGGAGTATTGTTTTTGGTACAGTTTGTTTCGTTCTTTGTTAACACTCTAGCTGAAAAGCTATTGGCTGAATTCATACCAAATTGGGTTTATATATCGTCAGTGACCCAGAATAGATTTTAATTACATTTTGGGAAAAGTAGGTCAAAGTTAAAAAATTTTTTAGCATTTAAAAAAAAAAATTTCCCCCCATTTTCTTATAATTGGCGAAATTTCAAATGTCTGTAGCAGCAAAACTATTGATTGAATACATACCAAATTTTGTTATTGATTGCCAGTGACACAGAATAGATGTCATTACATTTTGGGAAAAGTAGGTCAAAGTTTCAATTTTTTATGGATTTTTAATTAATTTTTTTTTCCCCATTTACTTTTAATGGGTGAAATGTCACGTCTGTAGCAACAAAACTATTAGCTGAATTCATACCAAATTGGGTTTATAAACTGCCAGTGACCCAGAATAGATGTGAATACCTTTTGGGAAAAGTAGGTCAAAGTTCAATTTTTTTTTAAAAAATTAGTTTTAAAATCTTTTTTCTTCTATTTAGTTATAATGGGTGAAATTTCACATCTATAAAAACATAAATTTTGTTTCAATTTACATCAAACTTGGCCCATATATAGAGGCAATTGATATGCTGACATCAGCACACGCACGGACATGATGACATCAGCTGGATTCATGCCAAAATAAGCTACAATATGTGTGAGGGGCGGGATTTGCTGTGCCTGCCACCACTTGTTGTATTTAATACTTTTCCTCCACTAACCTGGCAGCCATGACACTAAGCTCCAGACAAGCAGCTTTCCTCAGTGGTACACCTTCATACGATAGAGAAAACACCAGGGTGTAGGTCCCTGCTGCCAGCGTCATCTTCGGCAATGACAGCTGAAGGCGCCGCACGTCCACTTCTGCTGGTAAACGAACCGGGACAGGCTGTGAGGGCTCTGTCCCCTCCTCAGACAGAATGCGGTCATCTTTATCATTATCACAGTGGGGGGTCTGGAATATCTGCCAGAGGTACTGCGCTCCATAGCGTACACAGCCTTTCAGGTCGACATTGGCATCAAACACAGTGAGGTGGGAACGCCAGATAGAGAGACGGGGGGCTTGCACCTGCACTTCTGGCTCCTCGCACTCTAATACAGTGATGTTTACTTCCACCTCAGCCAACACCCAGCTGACCAGGTTACTGCAGTTCACCTAGGAGGGAAAAATAACCACATAATGTCATCTGAAAATGGAAGATGTCATTCAAATTTAGGCTGACATCAAAATTTTAAGAGGCAATAATAACAAATAGAAACATGCGTTTAGTTAAGAAAACAAACGTACTTGGACTCGGTAATGTCCTGGGTATTTGTAGACATATCCCACATTTGTGTTGTTGGTATAAGTGAAGGTAGAACCATCTCCAAAATCCCACAAGCACTCCACAGGAGTAGATTTGGGTTCAACAAAGGCCATAAGTGTCACTGTCTTGTTGATGAAAGTGTCCCGCGGTGATGCATACAGCGTACCTCTCGTCAGCAGGTTCTGCACCAGGATGTGCTTAGTGATGTTCTGATCATGTAGTGCATTGATGGCTTTCAGATAGATGGTTAGTAGACCAGGTTCTTCTGGTGTATAGGACACCTAAAGTTGAGTGAATCATTGAGAAAATTCAGAATGTGTGTAGCTTTTATTATTATAATTTGATATATATATAGCTCTGGAAAAAGTTAAAAGACCACTAAGATATTTATTCTCCAAACTACCAGCAAAACTACATCCAAAGTTCAAACAATACAATAGGCTACAACTGTTCAAACATAAGATGAGTTCAGAGATCAATATTTGTTAGATTAACCCTGATTTTCAATCCCCACTTTCATGGCATATTTTCTGCCTTTCACATTGCTGTTAGGTATCTTATGCCACTTTTACCACAAATGTGGCAGCAATTTGGTTTTGTTTGAAGGATTGTGACCATCCAACTTCCTCTTGATCACATTCCAGAGGGTTTCTAGACATGTGGAGTGATCTCTTATTTTTTTCCAGAGCTGTAGTATGTATCATAATGATACATAATGATGATTCAAAATATTTGAATCATCTGACCTCTTTGCTCATATATGCTGGTTTGTGGAGATGATGCAAATCAAAGGTCCACAGGAATCTGACGGGATTGCCTGTTAGGATGTTAGCAACAAAGGACCTCTTCACATTAACAGGGATGGCAGCCGGACAGCAATCCACAATGGAGAGCCCACGCACCGGCTCCATTACCTCAACCTGAAGTGTCCGCCTCTTGGAACTCACCTAGATTGCAAAAAATGACAGTAATAACCATATTAATAGTAAGAGTGAAATCTCAGATTAAGCATTAGGGGTCGACCGATCATGATCCTGGCCAATCACATCTGATGGTTAGCATTTTTATGATTTTCTATATTTTCAAATCCAAAATCAGATCTGATGGAGTCACCTTTGTTTATGGTGCTCTCTCTGTGGAATACTGAGGAACAATGTTGAAATGGGAATACTAATAGAAAACATATTTTTATTTATTCTTACAATTTTTACACAATGTTGTAGAGATAATTTATGTATTAACAGTTTGCCTTACATTTATCTGACAACATTTGACTGTAAATGTATCTGGAGCCAACATTTGTTGGCTCCAAATGTCAGCTATCCTTGATTACTAAATAATAACCAAAATCAGTATAACCCCTGAAAAAAAGACACTGGTCGACCCCTATTAATCATTTAGAAGTTGTTCTTAATATTTCCTGTTTTCTATCTCCCTTGAATTACCTGGTTGTGAGCTGTGAGATTCACCATGTAGGTATCCACTCTTGTGAATGTGTGGACATAGGTTTGGTTGGGCTCAGGGAAAACAGTGGTGTCCCCACTGATGCTGAGGGTCAGATGTACATCTGAGCCGGATATCAGAGAAATGTTGAACTCCACCTTCTCTCCCACTGCTGCAAACTTTTTACTTGCCTTCAGCTCCAACCCCTGAATCTTGTCCTGAACAAACAACTCCCTGGACACCACCTGTTCACTGATGTCATTGGTGGCATTCAGAATAATGGTTGCTGTTTTTGGCTTGTGAAAAATGACTGAGGTTTTATTTCCAGTTTCTGTTATTCCGTCCAAGAACCATGTCCATGTCACATTAGTTCCTTTATCAACCTCTGCCTGAAGTGAGACATTGGCTCCTGTCGCTACATAAATCTGCTCGGTCACATTTTTAGCAGTGAACCTTAGCCCAGAAATGACTTCCTGCACCTGGACAACTTCTGATACAACCTCTGAGCTAACTCCATTGAAAACCTTCACACTAACTCGCTTCAGGCCTGGACTGATGAAAGTATGCATCTTCCAGGGCTCATTCCCTTGTAGAACCACATCATTCACAGACCAGCGGTACTGTAGATCTGTACCCTCCATTGCTAATACTGTCATGTTAGTTGGAGCACTGACTGCAACAGGGTTATTGCTGATATGCAGGGACACCACTCCAACTGGTTCAAGGAAGTAGATGGTTCTGTTGACTGACAGCTGGCCCAACAGGTTGGCTGCCCGAAGAAAGATGTCACATGGACCTGGTGTGGAAAAATTCACTTCCACAGACTTTGCACTTATGTTGAAGATGGATCTGAGAGGATCTAATTCTCTGTTGAGGTTCCAGGTAAAAGTCATGTTGGTTCCTTCTTTTAACCCTGCGTGAAGGTGCAAAACACGATTTGTAGCAAAGCAGCAACCATCTAATCCTCCAGCTCCCCCTCCACTCATCTCCTCTTCTGTTAAAATCTGCAGCCCTTCCAGTTCACGTTGGACAAAGACAAGGATACTTGCTTGCGCTGTTCCTACATCGTTCTCTGCTGTGACAATGATGGTAAATGTGCCCACAGAGCGAAATGTATAAAACGTAGTGGGGGTCTCAGGGAGGTGGGAGGTACAACGGTCACACAAGTTCCAAGAGAATCGGACACCATCTCCCTCTTCCATTTGGGCCTCAAAGTGAACTGATGCATTTAGAGGGACATTTACCAGGCTGGCATTGACTGTTAACCCATGGATCTGTGCAAGCACAACAACATGTAAAACAGTATGGTTCCTACTAACTGTGTTGGCAGCTGTCAGTGTAATATTGTAGTTCCCGGATATGTTGTAATTGTGGATGATGTTCTGGCCTGTTTGCATGTTCCCGTCCCCAAAGTTCCATGTGTAAGTGACATCAGTGGCCAAAGAGGAGGTCATAAAAGAATAGGGCGCTCTCAGGGTGAGGTTATTGTGTTTTGTGCCATTATGTTGAATGACAATTGGTCCTACTGGCATGTGAACGTCAATCGGAACACTGGCATTAATGGTGGAGATATTATTGAATATGGTGACAGTCACAACATATTGACCAGGGTTTTTATATGTTGTGACAACATTCTCAGAAGTGTGAATAAGTACAAGGTCTTGCTCTCTTCCAAAGTCCCACTGATAGCTGTAGTTAAATTGTGGCTCAGCTTTGACATGAAACTGAATCTTCTCTCCAACAGCATAGTGTAATTTCTCAGGGGTAAAGTTGATGTTCATTAAAGCCGGTTGCACACACACTAAGATGGACTTGGTAGCCTTATTGAGTCCACTGGAAAGAACAAGGGTGAGGTGGTAGTTCCCACTGGTCGAATAGGTGTATGACACATTGGAGTAACCATAGTGGGTCTCGCTGGGGCTTCCATCCCCAAAGCTCCATTGATAATGATGTGCGGATGCGTTTCCAGTCACATAAGCCTTAAAGTTGATGGGAGTCCTCTCTTGGACACACCCACATGGTTCTATTTCTACAACTTGGAAGACAAACACCTCAACGGGTAGGACAGTCGAATCAGAGCTCACAGCATTCGAGGCAGTTACATTCACAGTATAATTGCCCTCTTTAGAATAGTTGTGTGACACATGAGGTTTGGATGAAGTGTACACAGTCCCATCACCCATGGAGAAAGTCCATGTGATGTTATTACCAGCTGTAAGATCTGCCCACACTGATGTAGGACTGTGAAGCTCTGTAGGAGAGGAGCTCTTTGCTGTTAAATTTTCAATTTTGTCATACACAAATGTCTCAGCACAAGCTTGCTTAAAGCTGATGGTGTTGTTTACGGATACACAGATATTGTAGACACCACTCTGTGCATAGGTGTGTGTCACACGTCGACCTTGCAAAGGAGCAGAGTCATCCCCAAAGTGCCAGTCATAGTGAATGCCATAGGGCGAGGGCAAAGGATGGGCCTCAAATTCAGCTGATTGGCGAGCTAGGAGCAGACGTGGCTCAGTCTGTATATCAACATGACTGAGGATGCTGTAGACACTCATGTTGATGTTCTGACTGACATTTTCGTAGCGATTAGACACTGACACCAGAGCTGTGTAAATTCCTATGCAGACAAAGCAGAGCACAGAACAGAAAAAATGTTAAGTTATCCATATGTACTTCAACACTGTACATTTTTTTGTTTTGTGTCATATAAATGTAGTTCCTGTCATATAACGTGCATTCCAGTTCAAAGTATATGTAACATACAGTATGTGAGTATACTACATGTACATGTACTAAGCCTATCTCAAACAAAAGTTTCTGCAGTTGTTGAAGACAATTTCCCCAGGGAAAGTGGTAGGTAGAAAGCAGATCAAACAAGACCGTCCTCTGTTCATTTAGTCTTAAATGTACACCAGTAGTGTAGAAAGATAAATAGAAAAGGCATTACCTGGCTGAGAGTAAATATAAGTGACATTGTTGCTTAGGAGGACTTGATTGGGAGAGTCAGGACAGTTGAGGGATGAGGAGTAGGGAGGCTTATACTCAAACTCCTTATATCCACCATCACCAAAAGACCATCTGCAGTAAACAGGACAATGCAAAAACATTATAGCAGAATACCAAGACATACATAGAGCTTAGATTCAAAGGTGAAGTAATAACAATTTCCATTCACGTGTACATGTACACAATGATCCACAGTTTCTAGCTGGAAAGTGGAACTCTTCTCTGACAAGGCATTAGAGGGTTGGACCAGGAGAAGTGGAAACTCTAAACACAGGAAGCTTCTCTGGATCAAGAATGGTGAGAGTAGAGGGGAAAGAGTGGGCCATAGCTGGGAGGGTGGGAATGTGAACGAGGGGGAGAGGGAAAAGAGTAAAAGAGAAACAGTAAAAGAAGAAGGAAAAAATCAGGGAGAGTAGAAGGAAAATTCCTGTCAGCAATCTGCTCTAACCACATGGTTATAAATCCAAGGCTCTGCATGGTATGATTGCTACAGTGCTGCTAGAGCAGAGGAAGACAAAAACACAGGAAAACACAGACAGGAGTGACAGATAATGGGAAAGACCAGTCAAACACAAACAGATGCAGTGCTATATTACTGAGCTTTAAAAACAAAAGAAAAGACATTCAGAGACTAACAGCTGTCTTATTAATGTTTCCTTGATATTTCTTAAAAAAAAAAAAAAACACAACAGGGAGTGACGTAATGATTCCGTCTTTCTGTCAGTTGTTAGTATTGTGCATTATGTCAACAATGCAACAGTTTTTACCGAAAGGTGGCGGCTACAGACATGTCCACGAGCACAGAGGTGCTGAGAGTCTGAGTGGAGCCCTGAGGGACGACATCTGGCACTCCTTTCACTGTGAGATTAGCCATGGGCTGTAGTCTGTCCACTGTCACGTTAAAGTGCTCTGTGAGGCTGCTGACATGGTTCATGGCTGTCACCTGGTAGAACCACAACACATTAGATGATTAAACAGAGCAGTGGAGTGAATTCTGTGTCACACTGTCATAAAATACATATCCTGTCTAAAAATGTCTTCTGAATTTAAATAAGCAAATAGGCATCAGCCTTTCATTGAATAACTACTGCTGTGATTAATATATTTCAGTTGCAACAAGTTCATTAAACCTAACTGATGCAGTAAGTAGTTTCTCATCCCTTTAACTTAAACTCAATTTAATTAATTTTAATTTTTTTAATTTAAACTCAATTTGCTGAGGAGCATTATGCTTGGACAATGCCAGGATTCATCAGGTTCATCTGACTTGTCAAAGACTGGTTCAGGGACCATAACTTTTACACATGGATCGGCCAGACCTGAACCCCTTTGAGGATCTTATGGATGTGATGGATAAGACTTTACACAATGGGCCAACTCTTCTATCATCAATTCAAAATTTTGGCAAGAAATTAACTCAAGTCTGGATGGAAATAAATGTTATGACATTTATCTAACAGTGCAGGCAGTGTGTCCCATAGTGAGCTACCTCACTCATATTTCAGTCAGCTGGCATTCATTTCTTAATTTTCAGTATTCTAGTGCTGCATTTTACCTTTTGTGTTGTTTTAATGTTTTGATGATGCGAATAGTGACTATTCAACATTAACTCAACTTTCATGACAGAACTGTTACCTCTAAAAACTGGAGATCTGTAACACCTAATGTTTGTTAACAGAAGCACGTTGAAAGTCTAACAGTGTAACGACAATCTAATTAATCAGATCTGAACATCAGAACCACTCACTGTGAGTTTGTAAACAGCAGCATGCTGGTAGATCACATTGAGCACAGTGTTGTAATAGGTGAAGTACGGCTTGTCATCAACTGTCCATTTAAATGTAGGATTGGAGCCGTCATGCACAGATGCAGTGTAGCTCTAAAAAACACATACAGACAAAAAACATATTATCAAATGTATATTTATATATTCATAATAAAACATAAAACTGCCTGTTGAGATCAAAGATTCTCATCAAGACAAGCTGAAAACCTCTAACTGATGGAAACACTGGTTTGGAAAACTTCCAGTTCACACAAAGGCAAACACACACGACAGGGAATCGTTTCCATATAAACTACTCTTTTTACTGGCTTTAAATAGGCTAATAATAACAATAATAATGGATTGGATTTCTATAGCACTTTTCAAGGCACCCAAGTTGCTTTACATTATAAATCCATTATTCTGTCACTCACACATCCTCACTCTGGTGGTGTTAATCTATATTTGTATCCACAGCTGCCCTGGGACAGGCTGACAGAAGCGTGGCTGCCAATACACACCAAACAGCCACTCCGACCACCACCAAACGTTCACACGCATTCATACACCAGTGTGAGTAACACTGGAGGCAAGGTGGGTGAAGTGTCTTGCCCAAGGACAAATCGGCACATGACTAGACCAGGCGGTTCAAAAGAGAGCGGGATTCAAACTGTCAACCCTTCGGTTATTGGACAACCTGTTCTACCTCCTCAGCCATGACCGCCCCAAAACCTTTTCAGGTTTTTGTCGCTTGATATAATTTGTCACATCTTAAAACATGAATGGGGAAGTGGTAAGATGTTACATGTTAGCGTTCATCTGTTAATGAAATAGTGAAAAAGAAAAAAAAGATTAATTTCTCTTATCTTGAAAACACAAACTATTAATACAGAATTTCACCTGATAACAGCTGATAATAACACTACATTTCCCATAAATACTGAAAAAAACATCTATATCATAATACTGGAAGGTCTCAGAGTGTCTGTGTGCGTGTGTGTGTCTGTGTGTATCTGCACATTTCTGAGAAACTGACATGTTTGTAAGTGGCCAATTTGGTACCTACAGTTGAGGAATAGTCTCATCTCCACGTTAAATATCTATGCAAGTTGATAGGTCAAGTCAAAAGCATACTAAATACAATTAGCTATTGACAAAGTAGCACTACATTGATATACTAGTGGAAAATCTTTATTACGTTTTGTTATTTTCTAATTACATTATTCATAGATGGCCAGAAGAGAGAGATATTAAGGGTTAGACCTATTGCCTCTTAAGCTTGTCAAGTGACGTAGTGGATTAAGCATATACATGGCAATTTGGCACCACCGGGTCGTGACCAAAGCCTTCTAGATTTTTTATTTTTTTTTTAAATGATTACTAGGTGAATCAAATGAATTGATTCAGAATAGATTCACAACAGGTGAATGAACCAAAAGACTCGAGTTAGTAAAAAGAATCAGACTTCCCATCATTATGAAGATGCATGATGGGAAACTAAGTTAAAAACAGGAACAACACATTTACTAACTTCAGTCTCTAAATATCGGTATTAATATTCACTGTGCTAGTATACTATATAACTCCACATTCTACAATTAGCCACTGGTGATTTGACAGTTACAGGCAATGCTCTCAGCCAGTTTGAGTCCTGCTGGCCAGTTCATACTGCTGGAATTGCTGCCTGCAACAGCCAGTGGTCTTATCTTGTTCCAAATCTCTGATCTAAATAAGGCTGAATGAACACATACTTACCACGACTGACTCCATCAGTACCCTGTGGGCAGGGTGTGGCTGCACCACAAGTCCACTGAGTGGCTTTTCCAGGTGTACAATCACAGTCAGGCTGGCCTCTGTCACATTATTGTGGGCCTCCAGCTCCACCTGCACTGGCGTCTTTTGTTCCTCCATCCCAAGGCCCAAATCCACAACTGCATACTGGCTGGGTTCTGCAGCCTCAGGCCCAGATCCTGAAGTTGGTCCAGGCAAACAGAGTCCGGGGCTTGACAAAAACTCCAGGGGACAGTCAGGCAGGAAGTTCACACTGCTATTGCTGCTTCGCAGTGAAACTTTTGTTAAATAGCGTGACTGGATACGGAGTAGCAGCCGCGTGTCATTGGGTTGAAGATAGATGGTGCCATTATGTGGAACTGGGTGGATGATCGTTAAGCCCAGAGGTGGAACCACCCGTAATGGGCACGTAGCTGAGGCAGGGTAGGACGGCTCCGCAGAAGTCACCTGGGGACAACCAAAATCTTTCTCTTAGTTATAATGTAAGGACAAGAAAATTACCAGCAGAGAAGGAAAAAACAGAACGGACAACAATAATTTACACCTGAGAACTCTTTATAGATGTTTACTGATTAACCTCTGTTTTTGTTGAAAGTGAGGGTCGACCAATCTAATATTCAGCAGTTTTATAACTGCTCCTTTTGTGATTTTTAAAAATGAGACACACAATAAAATAACCAAATCATGAACATGTACTACTTTGGTTCTAATTGACACTCACATATCAATGGCACTAATTTCTTTAAATTAATTACTAGCTATAACATTGTTTTACTCATACATAGCCCTGAAGAAATTTTTGAGTTAGATATTCTAAATTTAACAGAAGATTTTCCAGAAGTTCCAAATATGGGTTACTGAGCTGCTAGATTATTAAATATCAGTATCAGTCCTTTAAAAAACATATAATTTGATTTCTAGTTGAAAGAACACAAAAATATCAATAAAGGTAGTTTTTCGATGTACTTGTTTGGAAAATCTGCCTTATCCAACAGTAAAAAATACATCTCTTATATAGAACCATGGAATCAGTCCTACATACATCCTGTATATTGTGACCTATCAGATGCATGCTGGGATATGCCATACAGCTCTGATGTCTTACCAGCAGGCTGTAGAGGCCAGGCTGACTTAACCCAGCAGACAGCTGTGCTCCCTGTAGTTTGGTCTCACTTTTCCCAATGTAGAGGACCCTGACAGGACACACCACCTCCTCCAGCCAGCCTCCCTCTCCATCCGCCACCAGAGCCTCTACATCCAGCTCCGGGTCAGGGAGGTGGTCGTGTTCATCTGTGTGTCTGCTGTTGTTAATCCAGAACCACTCTGATTGGTTGACTGCTAAAACAGGCTGTCGCCAAGGTGAGTGTGGGGAGGATTGGCAGTGGAGAAAGGCAGTGGGGCCAGCGTCATGCTGCAGAGCAAAGACATCACCAGGGGAAACCAGGAGGTCCTCCAGGTGTTCTTGCACCTGGGAGGGAAAGAGATTAATGTAGTATAATTGCATATATCTCAATCTTTCTGCCTCATTGTGTACACTGACTGCAGATGCCTTATATAATAGCGATAGTTCCCTGACTGTTTATCTAGTTTGGCAGCAGATACCTCTAAATTAAAACTCTAATTTAGCTTATTATGTTATTATAATTTAGCTTATTATATTTAGTGCTAATTTAACTACTGGGGAAACTGCGTATAGTGCTCACATCTGTCCTGGTCAAACGGATAACTCTAACTTTAAATGATTATCATAATGGAACTTTTCATTTGTCACCCACCTGTACGTCTAATATTAACTTTTATTTGTGACAAAAATTATTCACTTTAAGAGGTTGGTAATGGTGGTTTTTCTAGATAATTTGGTATGTGTTATATGTATGCATGTTATAGAGTTGAAAATGACCAGAGAATGAGAATTACAAGTGCTCTTACCCACTCAGCTTCTTCTTATCACAGTTCAAACTTTCTGACATTAACATAGCATTTACCTGATTGTTTCTTCTATAGTTTCATTACCATAGAGCAGGGCAAGACAACAATAACCATATTTATCTTAATATGATTTCATACATACTTTGTCTTTTAGGTTTATTTTATAACACTGACAAAATCTTTTAGAAGTTCAATTTTTTGGAAGCATTTTTTAGTATAGTTTAAAACAACAAATAACAATCTATTTTCTTCATCTTCACTTAAGACCTAAAACTGTGCCGTTTTTGAGCCTTGAAAGAAATTTTAAATTAATCATGCTCTTCCTCTTTCTCTCTTATAGACATTCTGCTCAATGGAGCATACATGAGTGGGCATTGTAAATGAAAAGGGTGGCTACACCCACATGTACTTTCCCGTCATGGATCTCAGCACTATGTTTCTTATTGTTTGTGCAGACTATACAAGGCAGCCTGGAAAACACTAGGTTTTGCTGCCACATCTCATTAGCTCATTTTTGGCAAGTGTACATAAGCATCAAGGACACTACATTTTCATTGAAATAAATGGATGTCAGCGTACAAGCATAAGACCAAAAATAAAAAATACAACAGCACAATGCTTACACCTAATGTTAACTAACATTTAGAGCAGATTCTGTCCCAGGCAGATTTTGATCCATATATTGAACTCATTACTGTATTTCTCCGGAGTATTTATGAAATTATAAACACTAAACTATGACAATGTATCTCTTACCAATATGTGTGCACCAGGTCCCGGCGGTAAAGTGATGAGAATCTCATTCTGCAGTGTGTATCGGGGCCTGAGCACCCCGGTGGACAGATGATGAGTTTGGGTGCAGTTCGGACAGGAGGATGGTTGACAGGGAGTGGAAAGGCCAAGGCAGTGACGCTGGAAGGGACACCATTGCTCATGTGGAGGGCAAGACGGTGGTTCACTTGTCTTTGTGTTATTAGGGACGCAAACAGCTACTGGAGCACATGCCGGACCTCCACAACCTGTCACAGTGGATATGATTATTATTAAGCTTTAATTACTCATTAAATTAAGAGACAAGATCTGAAAAAGCATTGACATCACCTATAGTCTTGCTATTCCCCAGAACTAACCTACTTTCCCCTAACATCTTCCTACTTAGTTAGCGTCCTAGTTATACCAAGTGCATTTTAATACGAATACAGAAGCGTGATATTCAACAAGAAAGACAAACATTAAAATTTGTCACTATGAGTTTGAGAATACTATGACTACTAGGTACTTATACTCAAGTTCTGTAATTAAGTACAAATGTGTTCTTTTCACATTTATTTCTATTTTATGTAATTTATACTTCTGCTCTACTACATCTCAGAGGTAAACTGCAGTTTTTCATTTATGACAACTGTTTGACAGCTCTACTTTGACACCAACTGATGAAGTGTAATTTTATGGGTTGATCTTAAAATTATCCTATGTCTTGCGCTAAATTAACTTTTTAAAAAGCCTCTTGGATTTACTGGAAAATACAGCTGAAAAAATGTTGTTTTTGCAAGCTTTAAAGCTTTAAAGATAGCGGGGGTTCTCAAAAAACAGCCGCAAAATGAAAACTCCACAAACAAATCTGCTCCCATGTATTTTACCAGCTGCTCTCCTCTCTTTCTCACATCTTTCTAGTGCTTCTAGTTGCTGCTTGTATATCGTTGCAGCGCTGTCTCAGGGGAGATGTACAAAAACAATAGAGAGCCTCTTCATCTTTCGTGCCTTGTCACACAGTTAAAGTTTCTGTGATCTCAGGCAAAGGCAAGAAACGGGGACATTCAGGACAGAAATACCTTTGACTGATCTGGTCTTGTTTTTCATCTCTCTCCTACTTTGACCCAGTTTTTGTCTCATTGAACTTTTTAGTATGATTAGATACCTTAATAGCTTTAGACAGTGCTGGTTAGATTAAACGACTGTGTGTACATTTTCATCTGTGGGAGCAGGTGGTTTAAACATTTTATAACACCAGCTGGTGCTCGATAGAAATGTGTGAATGGTTTTCAGGTGTTATGTGTGACTCACTGGGGAGCAGCAGGTGAAGACCAGGATGATGACAGTGGGGTCTGTATGTCTGGAATAGGACATGGACATGTGACTTCAGCTTCTGCGTGATGAACTCTAAAGAAGACAGTCGACCTGCGTGGACAAAGCTCAGCGCTGGGAACAGCAGCACCTGAGGGAAAATTGGAGTAAAATTGTGAAAATAACAACAAGATGAAGAATGACAATAGGTTTAAACAATCTGCTGTATTTTCTCACTTCTATGCTGCTGATGGGTGGTGGTGGTGCAGTGAGAGGAGCAGATGGGGCAGGATGCAGAGGATTATGGGTGGGAAAGACAGCAAGGCCAACCATATAGACCCCTGCATCTGGAACACGTACTGTAGAACAAGGAACAGAGACAAAAAAGAAAAATTTTGGTTTCATAAGAATTACACTTGCATTAGTCCATGTGCGACAAACTGTTCTGAAACAAAAGAGCGAGATCGCAACTCAAAATCATTTTCAGTTTTCATTCACTTTTATCCCATTGTTGTGTTTTCAATTTCACTTTATTGTGAATCTGTTTTTCAAGTGGGTTTGCTGGTTTAGTTTACTTTATATTCTTTGAAATGCTAAATTTAACTTCAGTTTTCAATAGCTTCAGTGTCTTTAATTGTCATATGGACAATGGTAAGATTCAACACAGAAAACATACTGGCTTTATATTGTATAAATTCAAAACAGAAAATTTCACCTAGGACAGAATAACTATTCATAAAAGACAACTATTATAGATGTGTGTTAGTGGCTGTGTTTGTGTCATTTACCAAACTTACGGGAAGATAGATTTCATATTCAGCCAAAAGAATAGGCTTATGTCTGCAACAAATCGAAAAAGGCAAAAACTACAGATGTTTCCCTAACATTTTTGTTGTGTAAAGACACAGTATTACTTTTATGAACAATGGTAACCTTGGACCAGACACAGCGCCAGAATTAGTTTTACTAGAGCAACATATATGAACTTATACAATCAGACAAAAGACAGACTGAACCAAAGACACAAGTAGGGCATCGGAGATTAGGGGGGAAAAACTTTCCCTTGGACTCACTTGACAGTGAATGACTAACTTAAGTCTAAAACCCTGGCTTTCAAATCTCAACTAAAGAGTTTTTAAGCCAAGGTTTTAGACTAAGTCTGTCTATCAAGATTGTGCGCCCTTCAACATTTTTATTGGAACTCAACCTAATAAAAAATGTTTCTGTGACGAGAAGTCACACAATGGATCCTCTTAACCTCTGGCTTCAGATAGGTCTGAATTGGGAATGAACAGGACTAGATGATTTATTGAACTTCTTTTTATGCGTCTAGTGTCACCCTTGTACTGAAAGGAGAAGCTTTATATTCACAGACTGAAAAAGTTTCACCTCTACTAAATTTAAGCCCATTCTTCATATTTGGCTTTACATCTTTAATTCAGTAATATCCCCATACTGTGGGTATCCAGTACCTGCTGCACAGGCAAAAGGGAAACCTGAAACAAACCTGTAATTCAGCCTTGAATACATACATACATCTCTTTTATCCCTAAAAATGCACATTATGATAAATGGGAATATTTACAATTTTATTCCTGACCTTTGGCTGATAAAACATTACATTCATCATTGCTGTCTCTGTCTTTTCAGAAAACATGACCTTATTCCTTCACAAAAAACAAATCCACAATGCATTGCATTATTAAAATACACATACACTTTGCTGCAAGGATCCTCTAAAACTGCAATACTAAAAATGTCTGAGGACAGTCTGAGATTGCCTCTTATCCAAGAGTGTTCTCCAATTATAAATGGTGCTTCAGGCAGCCAGTCTTGTGCTTTTGATTAGTTATGTAGGAGGCTGTTTACTTTTCCTCTACGCTTGTTTTTACCACAATGGGATTTGCATAAAATTGACAGAGAAAAGGCTGAAATTTAGAGAGTTATGTTAATTATGTTTTCAGTGGATTTGTAAGTTACTTCACATTTTCTTCTTCTGACTGATGGTATTTGAGCTGAACCCTGCTTTTTTGGGCGTCTGTGTGTAGCTTACCTTGTGGATTGTACTGGCAAACATAAGCCCGTTTGGCGTTGCATGGGTGTGAACTTTTCTGCCCCCGCTGATCGAGTGATACACACATGTTTCCACGGGAGACTGGAGTCCGAGGCTGCAGACCCTCCTCTCCATCCTGCGCCTCTGAGGTGTTCACCCAACGGAGCTTTCCAGGAGTGTCAACATCACTCAAGCCCAGCCACACGCCTCGCTCCCTGGGACGGTGACATACAGGTGACAAGGTTAACACACAACCTTCCTGACAGATAACTATGTGGCCGTGGAGCTTGTCATTTGGTTCCATCTAGTTGGAAGATACAAATAATCAAAGGCACAAACAATAATACAAACTAGAATTGGATAGAAAGCCTTGTTGCCATTCTAAGTTCTAAGTTAACCTGGAGGTATCCAATATTAAAGAAAGTAAAAAGCAATTCCAGGTTTCAACTCATGTAAGGGATCTGCTTCAGAGTTTAATGGCTCTGTCCTTGGCCAATGGCCCACTTTCATGCATTCATTCATTATCTGAATCCGCTTTATCCTCACTAGGGTCGCTGGAGCCTATCCCAGCTACTTATGGGCGAAGGCGGGGTACACCCTGGACATGTCTCCAGTTCATCGCAGGGTTGACATGTAGCGACAACCAATCACTCTCACACCTATGGGCATTTAAAATTAACTGATTAACCTATCAGTGGTTGGGATGGTGGGAGGAAGCCAGAGTACCCGGAGAGAACCCACATAGACATAGGAGAACATGTAAACTCCAAACAGAAAGGTCCCACCCCCATCAACTGGTGTTGGAATCAAACCCAAGACCTTTTTGCTGTGAGGCATGAGTGATATCCACTGCACCACCGTGTCGCCCTCCTACCCTTTCCAATAAGTTGAATGAAAATCTGTGCAGTAGTTTTTGTGTAATCCTACAAAATCCCATGCAAAAGGAAGAAATTCTATAATCGCTTTGGTGAAGGTAATACTACAACAAATTTCCCTCAAATTGTGATGATCAAATAAGGGTAAATAACACACTGTATATATAGTGTAAGAGGAAGTTACACAGAGATTGAACTAATGTGTGATTGTTAAAGTATTACAGATAAAGATACAGACAACTTTATAAGTTCCCAGGGGGGCAATTCACTTCAAGCAGTTCCTGAACATAGAAGAACACACCACCAACTAACTCACAAAACCAGAAAGAAGACTCCTATGCTTGAATCAAAGTCACATTTATTTCAAGTAATGATGAGTTACTATAGTTTCACTCCAGCAATCAATGACTGCAGGACACAGGGTACAGAAAAAGGTGCCTTGATTGGAACTAAGTGTTGTGTAATAGCAGGTTTGTCAGATATTAAGCACACCCCTGTGATTACAACAGACACTTACTCTGGAGTTTTACTTGATTGAAAACACTACGAGGTGCTTTTATTACAGCAGAGTGTAGAGTAAACCCCTGTGATTATAACAGGTACAATGGACTTTCCCTTTGCATTCCTGTTTCTCTTCCTGCTGTACAATGTTGAGTAACATAATGAGCTTGCACTTGAAAACCCTTGGCCTTCAGTCCACACCAAAGTTTTTGCACATATGGATGGAAAGACGGACGGACGACAAAGTGATGACAATACCCTGCGTCAAGGCCCGGGGCCAAAAACTGAGAACTTCCTTCAAAAGAAGGCCCATAATGATCGATTTATGAGGATGGCAAATAGAAACAAGCAAATTTATTGAGTTTTTACTTTGATGCTAGCCAGTCTCTTAGATGTACTTCCTCTTTTGTTCTCTTTATTGCTTTATAAAACAGTTGAAGGGAGTAAAAATATCAAGCAGAGAGGGTACATAAAAAGGGAGAAGAAAACAAGGACAGACAAAAATGGGGCTCCTTATATAATTGTGGGGGTGGAGAAACCCATGAGTGGAGGAGGAGTGCGGGGATAAGCTCCATCTGTGGCAGGTTTTTTCCTTTTCCAGTCGGTGTGTGAGAGCAGGGCCTCTACCCTCACACATACACATGTGGACCCCTCCTCCCAGGGTGTTAAAGTCACAGTGCAGCTGTGCTTTTACAGATGTGTATTTTGCAACCTTCTCTGACCTAAACAGCAAACACTGGAGCCTTTCAAACTATACTATAAGAACCAAGACATGCTATAACTGCAAAACCCACATCTTTATAATTCATACATTTACAATATTATTAATATGTATTCATGGAAATGTGTTATTAATGAAGTCAAGTCTGACATTTTGCTCCTTTTTAACTGAAGACATGCTGTAATTTCTATACTTGTACGCAGTCTAGGAAAAATATAAATAAGACACAACAGAGGGGGGTAGATGACAAAAATAAAGAAAAAGCAAAGCCGAGGAACAAATCAACTGGGTGTGCATGAAGTCATCAATAGAAAATAATAATTTACAGCCCTAAAAGTTACATGCACTGACCCAAGCACAAACAGTCTCACTTTCTATTATGAGACTGTCATGCAGAAGGATGGAAACAGGAGGAGCACTTGTCCAAAACCAGTCAAAACTATATGTGTAAGTGTAAAAACAAGTTTCTACAAAACATTGAAAACTTAATTTTATCAAACTGAAGGGTGAGAGGATTTGTGTTGAAAGGCCATCTGTACTGTCTGCATATCGTATCAGTTTTATTACAGTACTTTGATATTACTGGTAATGATAACATGATTACTTGATAGAATTTACAGCATGCAATGAGAATAAACAATAAAAGATGCTTTAAGAAAATGTCAAACTCCTACAAACTTGTGTCTCTGTTAACAAAATACATAGCGCATAGCATTGCAAAACCTCACCAACACAAACACTGAGGCCCCATTTGTGAACCCCAAACAGACAGAAACACTCACTGTGTGACTTTACGTGCCAGCAGGTTACGCAGCATGTCAGTTCTGACTATTGCCAGATCCCCACCGCGGTCTGAACACTGCTTTCGAGCATCTGTCCAGCTCAACTCCCCTGGAACAATCTGGAAACAGTGTGAGGACTCGCTGTGGAATACCCCATCCCTTGGACAATGAGGAGAAGCTGGCAGAGGAGAGAAACATCCATGTGATTTCATAGATCATTTGAAATTATAATTTCATCCTCATGGAAATGCACATCATTGTATTACTGTTTGGAAGATTAGCTTTTAAAGTTTGTTTTTCAAGATATAAAATTTAAATATTGTGTGTTTCCAAATATAGAATTAATCTGACATTACAAAAACTGTCATTATATTTAAAATACAGACTATTACAGACAAGATTGGATCAAATATCAGTTTGTGGATAAAGCTAGTATATTTAAACAGACACACAGTTACAGAAATCTTTCAGAGGAAAATAAAAAATAAATACAGAGACAGTATTAGATATTTGTGGCTGCTACGAATTGTATTTGGTTTTTGAAAGGGAGAAAAACATAAACAAGGCAACAGATGTTGGGAAAATAAATGGCTAAGAAAAAAAACCAAAAAACCTTCGAACATGTGTATTTGCACAAACCTACATACAATAAATCACAGAGAGAACCATTACTTGTCATATTTCTTGTCTTCTGTGTTCATATTTTGCTCTCCAGTAAAAAGCATTTATTTCTCAAAGTTCAACATAAAAGCTCACAATAATCTCAAAGAACCAGTCGTGTACACAGATCAAATAATACCAAAAGATTAAATTGTACAAATCAGCTGTTGGCAGAAATCCATTAAGATTACCAAACCTGTCTAGGGACAGGAGATACACTGTTTGACTGTGTATGTGTGTGCGTCTCATAATCTTAACATAACATGCATTTTAAATGTGCACAGGTTGGTGTGTTGTACACAAATCGGTCCAAAAACATTTCTCCTCCACAGATAAAGGCCTTTTACATGCCCTTTTTAACGTCTCTAATGAACTGAGACTCTTAGGACCAACATGACAGAGTCTCAATAAGCCTTGACAAAAGAGTCAACAGTTTAATAAATTGCTTTTAATAAAAAAGTAACATATTATTGTATTATACTTACGCATAAATACAACTAGTGTGATGACCTGTTAAATGCAATGACATTGGTTTCATTTGTTTCAACTACATGTGCAAAAAACACAAAGTTGTGTTATATCAAACATACATCTCTTCAAAAATAACTGGTTACCTATCGTAATTAATACCATAAGTTGATATGTGAAAAGTGTGAAAATGAGTGAAAATTTGCTCTTCTCATGATTCACAGCCTGTTGTGATAGTCTGACCTTAAGTGTTTGCCATTTTTATAAAGTGTGTCCCTGCAAAGGAATTTTGTGTTTAACTCAACTCCACTGATGGATGTGATTCCTGAGCATTTACTTGAGATACATTTGTTACATTCAGCCTTGCAGCTTCTCATGCGAATCTCAAACACAGTGTTAGAGCTACAGTTCAGCAGGGATCCACCTGATTGTTGATTACTGAGGGGATTGGCGTCAAGGTTTGTCTCAGAGGTGATAAGGTTATTGACTGAGGTTCATCTTCTGCTCATAGCTGCTGTGTGATTAAAACCTACCTTTAGCAACCTGGATACCGTCCTTTGTAATTTTCCAGTCTATATCCAAGCCGATGGCACCCCAGCTGATGAGTGTGAGCTCTAAACTTCTATTGGCCACAGCTAGAGAAGGACAAAGCAGCTCTAGTTTGGGAGGAAGTGCCACTGTTACCTCTCCCCGTGCAGAGACCTGTGATATAAAAATATACAATAAAAAACAGATAAATCATACAATTAAAGTTCAGTCAACAAAATACTGGACAGTTACAGGTTAAGGTATGGAAATGAAGGCACTGTAAATTAAATGATGAAGCCAGTAAATATTCACACCTTGACTGGTCGTGCACTGCATGAGGATTCACAATTTGTTGTTTGTCAGAGGGCAAGTGTATCGGTCAGTTCATATGTCTGTCTGTCTGTTTGTTTGTATGCACTCTAGCAGTCACATTTTAAGCATTATTAATATCAAACCATGACCAAATGATCTGCCATATTCTCTAGTCAACCCGATTAGTTTTTGCCGATACTAGACCAAAATACAGCTGAGATATAGGCCAAATTTAAAAATGGACATTTCGCCATAACTTCTGTTAAAATCATCATATCAACTTCAAACCAAAGCCAAATTGTGCATTTGTCCATTTTGCATCTGATGGTATGCATCACGACATCATAAGGGCCGTGTCCTCATTAGCGTCCTGGGGTAAATATCAGGGGGGTCAGTAAACTCAGTTTTCTGAAATTTCAAATGGCTGTAATATTGCCAATATTCATCTGATCGTACCAAAATTTAACATGCAACATCTCTGTGCAGGTCCCTTCTCATATGCCAAATTTCACAACTCTAGGTTGCATGACTTCCAGTTGCTATGGTAACATATGCAAAATTTGTTTATTGATAACTTCTATTCTGTTCGTTGATTTCAAACTAACGCCAAATTATTGAAAGTTCAATTCTCTATTCATTACCTACCTTATTTGTCACATGTATATATAGATTTTGAGTTATTGGCATCTAAAGTGACTAGAGGTCAAGCGCTAAATTTGCATATTCACAAAACAGCTTCTATCTTGAAAACTAAGATGATATCGACTAACTTTGTATTATCGACATAGGAAGTCAGATATGGTCTTTCATTTGGTACCAATTTTATTGACCTCTGATTACCTTGAAAGGTCAAACTCAAGGTCATGATTTTCAAAATACCCAATTTTTTACCGTAACGCCCTCAATTTTGCACATAGAGAAAAACGACAAGTACCAGATTATAAAGCATAAAAATATAGACCAAAGTTCTCTTTCAAAGGCCTCCAGCAAGCTCACTGCCTATGGCAGTTTCATTTTTATGTTTAAGTACTGACCTGATACTCGTATTGAAAAGATGTGACTTCTCATATTATACAAACTTTTCCATTACATTCCAAGTTATTTTTGGCAACAACAAAGAGAAGTGAATGTAAAATTAATATGGAGAGCATGAAAACAAAAAAATAAAATGACCTATTACCGATCTAATGGTTGTAGTTGATCTACAGTTTACCCACAGATAAGGTAATAAAAAAAATAGTCAGAGTAAATAGAGTATTGAATGTCCTCAATCAAAAAGAGTTCAGATTGATTAAACAGCTTGTATGAAAAAGCAGTCATGTGTTGTGTCAAGATGCAATACATGAAAACCACCCAAAGTCAGTGATAGGGGAATCACAATCAAATCAAATTGTGAATCCAGTCAAGATTCATGTCTCTACTCAGAGAGCAGCAGTCGAAATAGTCTGTTTTTTTCCTCTCACCTCCTTGTGTCCCGCCCAGGCCATCAGACTGACCACATAGTGCCCTGGAAGTCCATATTTGTGTGTGACACCAGTGACTTCTGTTTCTGAAGTGTTGACCCGTGATGAACGGTCGCCAAAGTCCCAGGACAGAGTTACAGGAGTGACGGAGGAAGTGGCAGCGAAACTGATTTGGTCGTGAACATTTTGTAGAGGAACAGGCTTCACAGAGACGGAGAAGTCCACCGCAAACACATCCTCAGCCAGAGTCCACCCACAGTCCTGTGCATAGATGAAACCATGCGAGGAAGAGGAGGTTTTTCTGTTAATACACGCAAGAATTTTAATGTAAAATAAAACCTTTTGCTGTTAATTGCAAAGATGTTTGTGGTTTCACTATTACTTTTATGGTTTTAAATAAAAACATGGTTTTAATAAAACATATGAACTCCACTGATTTAAAATAAATAAACTCAGATTTCAGCACAATTGGAGTTTTGGATAACACCTCTCTGTGCAACAGTCATGTGGGAAACTGACAAAGGGAAGTCATTTAAGCCACAGAAGGAAGTTGTTAATAAGTTATAGGAAGGTTTAGAGGAAATCCTGAATGTTATGTTTACGAAGAAGAAACAAACCACTAGAAGGGAGCCACACTACGAGAGGCCTTCACTGATATGAGCTGCAGTTTGCAGCATTTGACTACAGGAGATGGATTAATTGAAAGCAGGGTATGTGCACATTTTCTTAATAAAAGACAGTTTTATCAGATCTAAAAAGAAAAAAAAAAAGACCACAATTGACAACAGGACACATTTACTAAAGACACAATACCTACACACTACTCACGACTGAAATTTCCAGACCATATGTGACATCTGTGCGTGAATACCTAGATGTATATTGTGTATGTATCAGTGATGTCAGACTTCAACAGTTAACAAGTAAGTTTTATTTTCACGATGCAGAGTTGTGGCTATGTGCTATATCTCAAGCAATCCAATTAACACCAAACCCTGCGCAGTGTCACAGGCATACAGAGAGCACTGCACAGGAGGGCACCTTCTTACTTGCCTTGCTTCTGATAACAATAAAGATTTCTCACCCACTCTCTCTAACACAGCAATATTCTGCTCTGGCTACCTTCTCCAGATGCCGTGAGACACACTCCACTTGTAAAATCAGTTTAGTTGTAGAAATTCTGAATTTTACATTTTAGAAACAAATCAGAAGAAACAGTCTGGGTGTTAGGGTTAGGATATTCATATCAATGATCTTCTTGTGTAACTATCTGAACAAAGTTTGCTGCCATAATGTCCTCCTCATCTTGTGCATTGGTCTGATTTTACTCATGATTATAACACTCGTTTAAGTTACGCAAGAGTGTAGAAACCCAGAATGACTGATGTTTGATGACTGCGGGGCCTGAAGGACTTACAGAGGTAAATTACCTCTAGTTTATATAGTTGAACAGAAATGGTCCTTCTTGTGGGATATTAAATACAGGTAAAATGAAACCTGAAAAAAACTGAGCAGAATACAGATCATGCTCATTTATTCTGCCCTAGATCAAATGTAAAGCCTCCATTTCTATATCTGTAGACATTCTGAGACATTTTTAGACACCGAATATCAAATAATAAATGAAAGAGGTTTTTAATACTGTGACTGCATATGTAAGCAGATTTTTCAAATTAATTCATCTTCTTAAGCGCTTTATCATCAAGAGGGTTGCAGGGGTGCTGGAGCATATCCCAGCTACCAGTGGGCAAAGGCGGGTACACCCTGGACGTGTCGCCAGTTCATCACAGGGCTGACAGACAACCAAACAAACGACCAATCACTCTCACATTCACACCTACGGACAATTTAGATTAACCAATGAACCCATCAGTGCATGTCTTTGGATGGTGGGAGGAAGCCGGAGTACGAGGAGAGAACCCACGCAAACACGGGGAGAACATGCAAACTCCACACAGAAAGCTCCGCCCCTGTCGGCTGATGTCGATTTCTCAAATTCACAAAAAGAAAAAAAAAGTGCAATGCATAACCAAGCAGCAGATCTCACACTGTAATTAGTTCAATCTGAAGATCTCACATTACTATAATAATTATCTGAGGGAGCACTATGTGTGGCATACCTTCATAACATCAGGGTTGGTGCAGGCAGCAGAGCACTGAGACTCGCTGATGAAATTGGGCTCAGAGTTTGTGCTGCAGAGACATTCATGCCTTGCTCCCAAACCCCCGTAGCGGTGTGACATCAGGAAACACACACTGTTACACTGCTCACGTGTAAAATTTCCCGGTGTAGAGGAAGAGAAGATAACAAGCTCGCTACGTCCGCCTCCTCCGCTGCTGCTGCTGTCTTCAAGACAAGCTGCATAATTCAGACCTGAAGGAGAGGAAGAGGATGCAAAGATGACTCAGTGTTAAGCAGATGGTCTTACATTATTATGACTCGTTTTATAACTGACTTTAGTTGTTTTGGTTTTTTTTTCTAATTTGATTGTTCTGTGAAGTATGTGCAGTGTGTGTTTTGTACCACAGGTGAGCAGGCTAACGTTGAGCAGGGGTTGGTGGTGGAGCTCAGGGGGATGGTTGCAGAGCATGGCATCTGGGCGTCGAACTCGAACCCCCTTCTCCTGTAGCCAGCTGACCAACCTGAAGAGTTTACAGTCACACTCGAAAGGATTGTTGCTCAGATCACTGGAGGACAAGAGAAAAAAAGCAGGAGGACATGACTGGCTTAGTCAAAATATGCTCCATAACTTAATTTGCTCTTCAAGTTACAAGAAAAATGTTATGAAATATCAGAAATATTTTTAGAATTAGAGTCATTCTCTACAGAAATCTAGAAACCATTATTCAAGCCTCATAAATAATTCAACTTCTGTCACTCTTTACGTCTTGACATTGGTTAAAAAAATTCCCTCTCTCACCTCCAGATCATCCAGAACTTCCTTAATTTTGACTTAGGCTCAGAAACACAACAGCATCACCAAACCTGGCCTGCATACACTAACTACCTGCTGCTTTTAGAATTGAGTTGAACTTATTTAACAGATCTTTATTTGTCCTACTTCCCTTTCTTCTCCATTCTCAGATGTATCATCCCTTATAATCCTGACTGACTCACAATATGATCAGAGCTTTGCAGACATGGCAGAATGACCCTGAGGAGATGAGACTTTTCTTCGTGTTCTATAACAGTAAGTTTTAATGAGTTATTTTATTCTTGTAAGATTAAAGAATAACATAATAGTAAGAATTTTTTTTTTTATTAATGTAATGCCATTCAAATGTTAGTTACAGACTGTTCTGTTCTTATTTATTTTACTACCCCGCCCCCCGAAGGGAAGGCAAGGGGTATTGTTTTTGGTTCTGTTTATTTGTTTGTTAACACTTTAGCAGCAAAACTATCAGTTGAATTCATACCAAATTAGGTTTATAGATCGCCAGTGATCCAGAATAGATGTGATTACATTTTAGGAAAAGTAAGTCAAAGCTAAAATTTTTTAAACATTTTTTCCCCCATTTACAAATAATGGGTGAAATCTGTCTATGCTGACATCTGCACACGCATAGACATGATGACAAAACATTAATATTACTCGTCATACCTATGTCTATCAGATCAACAGGATGACTTAGACAACATGTCCAACAGATCCAGTAAAGAAGAGTAAAAGATCAGAACTTGAGTGACAATTTCAAGAAGCAGAAATGATTAACAGGAAAGCAGAACTCAACAAGACATAATAGTATTATTATTACATGTAGAATTTGCATGTTGAGTGCTCCATTTTTTTCACTCAATCACAAATGTCATAATTTAGCACATAACTCCCATGAATAAAAAAGACATGCAGAGGCATTAGTTTAACTGAAGAGGTTTGCAGCATCATAAAAATACACCATCAATGCACAAACTTTACACAGGTAACATTATCTCTTCATACATGAGCTGCATAATGATTACCACTCATTAACTCCCACAGAAGGTTCAAATACAGATTCAGTCACTGTGTGTGTAGGTGAACTGGGCACACACGTCTAATTTAAGCTTCCTTGATTAGACATATGTGCACATAATCTTAAAAGTGTTGGCAAGGAGTTTGTGGATAACATATGATTCATGCTTGACAGGAGACAGTGAAAGTGTGAGCAAGAGTGAAAGCAAGATGTGTGGCTGTGAATAACCACGTAAATACTTACATTTGAGTTAAATTGCACAGGTTGTCACATATTCTTTCTTTTATGGTTGTGATTTGGTTGTTGCTCAAATCGCTGGCGGAAACAAAGACACACACACACACACACAAAAAAAAAAAATTTTCAGAGGAGACATTAATATCCATTAACACATTCATAACATGTGTGTCCTACACTTTTTTGCAATGCTAATTTTGACAAGACTCATCTGGTTTGGGTTTGTCATTGGCTACAACACTGGAGGGCCGGGTAATTTTTTTCAGTGTTGTGGATGATTCACGACTCTAAACGATTTTATTGTTTTTGCTGCTGACATGAACTCATGATTCAAAAGTAGTTTTCCATCTATATCCGGTAGGCTCTATGTGCTACATCAACAAGGCAAGACAACACTTGTGCGCAGGGCAATGTAGATTATTTGTTACAAACTTTAGGAGCATTAAGTCCAAAACACTCCAGAACTGAATGACACGTTCAGCGTTTCTGCATCCTTCTCTACTTGTACCCACCCTCTTTGCTTTGTTTCTGCACTCATTTATTTTCTTTCTTTCTTCTTTGCCTGTCTCTAATTTTTCTCCCTTTTCCCTCCTCTCATGATTTGCTTCTCCCTCCCTCCTCCATCCAGTAGGATACATAATGGGGCCGTTGTGTGGTGGTTTTGGAAGGAACTGATGGAAACCACCAGAGTCCTCTCTCATCACACACATATACACACAAACATGTGCTTAAACGCCCATTCAATGGGTGGAAGAAATAAGGTAATGGATGGAGGAAGGGAGCTTTTTTTTTTTTTTTTTTTTGTGAATGCTCTTTGGTCCAGTTTACTTACTCCTGGGATTTCTGCCTACTTAAATCCAGACTAAACCAAACTTTTCTCTCCTCTCGATCAGGGCCTTAAGTCATGAAGTTCAACATATCTTTCAGTTGCCTGGCTCAACAAAGTCTGACAATCGTAGACATGCTAGGTTGTATCACAAGAATAGTTATGACCTCTTCTTTTTTTTTTTTTACAACATTGAATTATAAAGGAGTTCACATGTGGTGTTGGAACAAAATGGCTAATCACAACTTCAATAATAAATGTAAGAAATAATTAAAAAAAAAAGCAAAAAAAAAAAAAACTACTTTAGGCCACAAACTAAAAGCAACACTGCAGCCAAAGAAGGAAATTGGCAATAGACTATTCACTGTATGAGTCACTGAAGCATTAAAGACCAGACTCTAGTTACAAGTGTTTGTTCTGCTTATGCCATGTAGGACAAATGGAGACTTTTTAGTTCAACCTTGGCAGCGATAAAAAGTCTGAAAGCAAGTAAGTATCAAATGCAAAAACAGTATTTGAGCTAATAATTAGGCTAGATAACCTCCACACTAATATTTTTTGTGTAAAAATGTCATTTTTAAAATGAAAGTAACATCTATCCACATATGTGCTTTTGGAACAGTTCAGAAATACTCTCTTTCCTTCTGGCAAACAAACTCATGTTCACACCAGTTTAAGTGGAACCAAAATTGGAGGATGTTACTCCGCATTCAGGTGAATCCAATATTTGCCATCTCTCCTGCAACTTCCGCATATAATTTGCTTTTTCTTGTACAGCTCTCCAGCTTCGCCTCTAATTCTTTTGATCACCACCAAACATTGTGTCTCCTCAGCAGACCCCTGACCTTCTCTATTTTCTTCCTCCACTTTCCACTTGTTTTCACAACTTAGAATATGATACGCCCACTGATGATATCACAGTTCATGAGAAGAAATGACTTTTTTGGTTCCACCTGAGAACCAACTTTTCAAGTTCCGAACCAATTTTTTTTTTAGTGTGCATGTACCAGCCGCTTCAAAATTAGGTTAAGGAACTGGCAGCAGCACTGAGCCCAATATATAAGAAATGGATATCGTCAGCTTCCTAAAATAACTGCTGGGGTCTTTTTTTTTTTTTTACAAAAATGCCATTTTTGCCTAAATCATCAAATACTCAATTTCTGGTTAAGTTCTATTTTATGTTTCCTGAAAAATCTGAAAAAATGACTTGGGCAATTATTTTAAGATGGTAACAATATACAATGTCGTTTTATGATGATGATGATAATGATGATGATGATGATAAACTTAAGTTTGAATGTAAGTAAGAGTAAAATATAAAGGTGAACAAAGGACAAAGAAAAATTACAAATTACAATGGAACACTCCAGAATATTGAAAGCAATAAGTTAACACAAAAAAGAAACAAAAAAGTTACACAGTGTACAACTATTTCATTGTGGCTCTTTAAGAACACTTTCTGCCCAAAATGGAGTAGGAGGAAGCCGAGCTTATATTGTCCTACCCCAATTTTATCCTCATAAAAGCTGAATTTAACTGCACAACAGCTTCCAGAGCAGAACTGCCTGTAACTTGATTGAATTAACAACTTGTAGTCAAGGACGATATCTTGCTTTTCTAAAATAAGGATCATGTATCAGGAATGCAACAAATGGCTACTAATAAGACCCAATTAGGCAGCTGTGTCATTGTTTCCAAAGGTTTCTGTTTTTTCCATCCATGTTACAACGCAACCTGAGTGTTTCCAATCTAGAGCAGGGTCATGAGCAATTTCAAAGTGTCCATTATAGGGATCCTAAAATGTTGGAATGGCCTGGATGATAGG
>JAPQRP010000001.1:17535835-17548755 GCA_037367295.1 Apogon hyalosoma | reverse complement strand
TATTTGTTGATCCACTGTGATCTGTAGGTTGTAATTTACATGTGTAAATGATAAACTGAGACATAATATTGTTAAAATTGTTTAAAATAGTTTTAAAGAATAGTTGGTAGATGTAAACATTTTCATCGCATAATTTTACTTTTTTTGCTTTAAAATATAGAGGAAAGTTTGGAGTTGACATTATTTATATATTATCATGTTATTATTGCACTGGTCTGGCCCACTTCAGATCAAATTTGGCTTAATGTGGCCCCTGAACTAAAATGAGTTTGACACCCATGCTGTAGACAAAGTCTTACTGTAAAAACTTGTAAGGTATACAACAAGGTTTTTGTGGTTTAATTTCAGTTATACATCACTATATCACTATGGACAGGTAATGGGTCCATGGCATCAGTGCATAGATGGAGCTTAAATAGGTTTTCCACTATCTCAAAAATGACCTGCTCCTGAGCAGGTGTGCAACATAAGTTAACATGACAATTTACATCAGTAAATAGACCATTGTTATGATTCCGCTTTGTGATGAAGGCCCGTGGTGTTTGTAATATTCACAGGATCGTACTCACAGGATTGACAATGGCCCACAGCAGAACACCCCCCTGGGAAGAACATTGATCCTGTTCCCCTGTAGATACCTGGTAGAACACGGATACAAAAATCAACACACAGCTATTTAGGTTACGTTCAGACTGCAGGCAAATGTGGCCCAAATCCGATTTTTTTGCCCATATGTGACCTGTATCTGATCTGTTAAAGACGGTTTGAACAGCACAAATCCAGTTTTTTCAAACTCAACCCAGGCCACTTTCATATGTGATCCTAAATCTGATACGTACCTGATATTTTGTACTTCAGTCTGAACAGCCAGGACACATTTATCTCACCTTTACGTCATTGTGACAAACGTCACAATTCTGCACCAAAATGAGATACCTCGATACTTACTTCCGTAACCACAGTGCGTGCCTGCGTGGTCACATATTAAGTCAGGACCTCTTTTGCACATGCGGGTCACTTTAGGGTCGCATTCAGTTCATACTCAAAACTGATAGAAGTCACATTTAGTATGTAATATGAACAAGCACACAAAAAAAAAGGGATTTCACCATTAAATCCAAATTGTGCATTAAGACCTGCAGTCTGAACGTAGTGTCAGGTACATTAGATCAGGTCTAAATCACCTAAGCATGCACAGACCTATTCTCATGTAAATGCATACTCACAGTTCTCGGAGGCCACTGAGCCGATCTAGCAGGCTGGTGTCAAGAGAAGAGATGTGGTTTTTGGACAGATCTCTGTGGAACAGACATGTGCACATTTAAAATGCATGTAATGACACAATCATGCAACATGCAAATACATGTAACCTATTTCCTGTTCACAGACAGCATGGGCAATCTTCAAATATTCTTCTCATGTGCCTGTTTTTTATGTTTGAATTTTTAGTGTTAGATGAATACGGCAGATGGGTTCTTGGAGGTGTTGTGTGAGTGACAGAGGAAGCTGGATTGATACAATGCAAATGTTAAATGATGCTACTAATTGTCAGATTTCATAAGAAAAAACGCGCACACACACACACACACACACACACACAATACAACACATAAAATGCATCAGCTTTAGCCTTACAGGGTCCGATCAAGCAGTGAGACGAGGACACAGTTTGTGTTCAGCAGTCTCTGTCATGTAAGCAGAGTAACTTCTATGCATATTTGAGTAGGTATTTATAAGCACTTTAACATTATGTATAACACAATTTGGGGAGATAAAGTCTTTAGGTGAAAAATGGGAAATTACTGCTCGATAACATGTGGACTTGAAACGGACATACATTTTTTAGGCTTTACGCAAACATTCAAAACATGCGGTTCTTGACAGAAATTGATATCAAGTAGGACAAAACCTTTTAGATATTATGTTCAACTATGCTGAAAATACATTTTGGAGTAAAATATTGAAAGTCTTTTTTGTTGACATGAGAATATGGTAACATGTGGACAGGTTGCCATAGTAACATGTGGACGACTCTTTACCATTGTATGTATCACCCAAAATGTTGACTTATTTTTTTAAAACAACAAGCCAGATATAATCACAACGCTTTATTTAATGTATTTAATACTAACACAGTGTTATTTATAACTTGTGCTGGTCCATACTGATATAAGTAAATTACAAATAATGTGTAATTTCTCGATAACAGTTCACAGATAGTCTTTTAAATGTGACCAGTGTATGAATTCACAAACTTCATCATTCAGAATTTTAACTTCTCAGTTATAGACAGTCTTTTCATGTCTTTTTGTTGATTTAATGCAGCCTAGCAGAAGGTTCAGAACTTCTCCTGTACTATATAAGTGGTATTTTAAAAAAGGAGAACAGTTCCATAAAATACAGATCTTTAGCTAAAAAATGAGCCCACTTGATAAATGATGTGTGCAAATTTACTTATTCATGTTGATGTTCACTTTCGCTTGATCGGACCCTACATTGACATGAGGATACAGCGTTGTTTTATTTGCCACCTTGTGATTGTGAAATACTACCGACTGCCATAAAACTATTATCTCTGAGAATGGGGTTTGAAAGTTGTTACCCAAATTCATAAAAGTTTGATATTGTTTCTTTTGAGGAATAAACTACAGTTCAGGAAATGTATTTCACAAATACATAAAAAGAAGAGTCTCTGACATGTTATTGACCTTTTTAAGTTCGTATACGCTGCAAAAAACATCACATATGCTATGATTCCACTTGTACAGTTGACACATGCAGCCGTCACAACACAACAGTTTCATCACTTCCAAAATAATCTGCTGGAGTCAATGAGACATCAGTAGATAAACAAATCAGAAGAGAAAAGAAACTGAATAAGTTGAACTATCAAGCTGAGAAGCCAAGGAAAACAATAATAGCAGAGGATGTCTCCTCTAACTATGACAGAGTCCTGTCTCTTCACAACAAAGCTTCAGCTGCAAATAAAGTAAAAATCAAAGTTTCAGCATCCGTTTGTCAGAATTAAAAGCACATAGAAGATACTGCACTCTTGAGTAAACGCAATAAACAAGAGTTGGCACTAATCTTGGTGCACACTAATTTCACAACAGATATCAAATCAAGGACAAATAAAGGCATGAAAAAGACCTGAGTACATGGGAATAGAGTCTGATCTCTCTTGTTTCTTTCGCTTTCTTTCCATGTGTGTGTATGTGTGTGTGTGTGTGTGTGTGTGTGTGAACAGAGCAGGACGCCCATTCCCAAAAGGAAACATCTGTACATTCCAGACAAGCTGTGTAAGAAAGATGGAGACTGAAAAAGAGAGAGGGAGCGCGCTCTTCTGATAAACCCATCAGTGGATGAAACAGGACAGCAGAAAGACACTCCTCCCACAAGACGATCATCTGTACATTAGGCTGACACCTCACTTTATTCAATGCCACTGTCAGCACCACGTACGAGCGTGCACTACTACAATATTCCCACCTAAGTCATGAGTAACACTACACTCAATAGAAGATTAAGGAGAGAAAAAGTGCATGTGTGTTTAACATGACCATATAATGTGACCTTCACCATGTCTATTAGCAACAGGCTCCTGTTCTCCCTGCTACCTCTGGACACACATGGTTCTGCTTTGCATAAATGCACACACACACACGCACACACACACACACACACACAGCGTACTTGAGGTATAGGCCTACACACATACACAATTACACACACACACACACACACGCACACGCACACACACACACACACACACACACACACACACAGCCCACATATGGTTCTGTTTTACTAACGGTGTGGCCAATGATCTAACCACTCCATATAAGGCCTGTCTGGTGCCACTTATTCTGAGCCAGAGGATGAGAAGACACACACATGCACACACACAGTCTTCATTGACTACTTTGTGCTTGCCAGAGGGAATGAGAAGGGGGCACAAGCTTTAAAGAGAATATGAAAAGAGGAAAAGGTAAACCTATAGATACAAAGAGAAGTGAAGGAAATTAAAGAAGATTGATATCTACTTGAAATGCTTCCATCTGCACAAAACTGACAGCCAAACCTCTGAGCCAAATGTTGGTGTTGAAAGCTGTGAGGTGGGTCTGATTGTGGGACACATTGGTATCTGCTTCATCGTGGTGGCAACTGGGTCCAAAATCACTGCGAATGAAGGCCAGCGCTCCACTAACCCACTAAACACAGACTGCTCTGTGGTCGCTTTCATCCCCCTCAGCCTCCCTGCCTCATTTCTCCGCAGCGCCCTCCCCCACTCATTTCTTCTACTTTCTTTCCATCCCTGTTCCCCACTTTTTTCTGTAACTGCTTTGTTTACATCTAAAAAGGCAGACCAATTCAAGGCTGATGACACACAGAAAGGGAGGCAGGAACAGACAAATGTGAGCAAGGAACAACTTCAGCCACTTCCAAAGTGCAAGTTAAAAAAAAAAAAAAAAAAAAACAGGTCCAGCAACATTTATTAGTAGATAGAACAACTTTAATGTTTCGGCTTGTGGTTTCAATCAGGATCAGGAATGATTAAAGCTGGAGCAAAAAGTCAGGAATGATGGAGAAGGCAGGTGTGAGGGGGAAAGTAGAGTTGAAACTCGGAGAGGAACACAGGCCAAGTGTGGAGAACAATAACCCCACCGTGGATTCCCAGTTTCCTCTAAAACATATGCAGCTTGATGCGAGAGCTGCCAGATGGCACCTACTGTCCAAGGCAAATGTGGGGGAGGGACATTAGAGAGGGTGGGTACTTTTCCTAGAGCAGAAGAAGAGGGAGCATGAAATTAGGAGATAGTCTAAAAGGCATTATATATTTTACTCAAAAGTCCACTGCTCCTCCTCCTTCAGAACATTTTGTCCATTTTTCCAGCTGCTGCTGCCTCAGTTGTCTGGTGTCCAGCTGGCAAGTGAAGGGCAGCTGTGTGCAGCGGTTTAACACACTCTCCCAAAGAACGACGTGCACACAAAATACACCCACGCACATATGCATACACTCTTACATGCTGTCGATGCATGCAGGAAAAACACAAATCCTGTAACGCTATCTTACTCTCATTGCTTACTCTTTTCCTGGGAAACAAAACTCAACAAAGTCAACTCCACATAACTTAGAAGTCATAAATTGTGAGACCAGGACCAGAAATGAGCCTCAGGCTTCTTCTGGAATGTGATGAAATGAAAAAGCAAAACTACTGCTGAAAATTAAGAAGGAACTGTGACATCAAATGCACACAAACACTTTTTGTCCAACACGTTTGTACTTATATGAACTTTGTACCACTGTAAATGTGGTTATTTCAGGAA
Source organism: Apogon hyalosoma (assembly GCA_037367295.1). Classification (NCBI taxonomy): domain Eukaryota; kingdom Metazoa; phylum Chordata; class Actinopteri; order Kurtiformes; family Apogonidae; genus Apogon; species Apogon hyalosoma. The sequence goes on along the minus strand of JAPQRP010000001.1, from coordinate 17,543,427 downwards.
TTTAAAACTAAAGACTAAAAAGAGATGAGAAGTGAAAGAAATTGTTTGCTGTAAGTTCCATCACAGCCAGACCATCTCTTATCCTTTCAGTGTTGTTTTATTTCTGACAGAGTGAATCTTGTAGCTGCTTTTCAAGAAGCAAAAAAAACCCCAAAACACTTAAAAAGAGTATGGATGGGAATGTGCTATTATGTACACGTTCCTTTTACCTTTTTTTAAATTTATAAAACACAAGTTGACAGACAGGCTGATAGATATTTATTGCATTTTATAGAAACTGACCTGCACTTTTCTTTTTTGCAGTAGGATTAGAACATAAGAAAAACTCTATTGACACTGGAACTTTCTCACCTTTGATAACACAAACTTTCCATAAATTAACCAGATTTAAAACACTTATTATTGTAATTATGTGGTATATTACAAAATAAATAATAATTGTGCTTGACACTTAATTTACACGTTTCTGTAGAAAATGGGTCCCATTTAGAGGTGAGCGATAAATATCGCCTATGATAATATCTTAAATGTAGATTTGATGATGTGCAATTTTACATTATCGAGCGAACATACTGTCTCGAAAAGAAAACGAACAGACGGTGTATAGAAGGTAAAGGAGAGGTGCATGAAAGTCCTCATTGGCCGAATGCGTGCCTCAGAAGCCAATCAGCAGACAGGATTCAGCCTCATGGTGACTTGGCAGCACCAAAACACAACATTATCTCACTCAGAGGAAATATGCAGGAGTCTCCGTCCAGCGGATGATTTCATTGCGAGACGTGGGTCCACATCACTAGCGTGGAAATGGTTCAGTTTTGACAAGACTGATGTCGGTCAAAATAACGTCATATGCAAGCTGGGGCACCGTAAAGGGGGGGTAAACGTGACAAATTCATGGGGCCCAGCATTTGTGGGGGCCGATAGAGCAGTGGAGGGGGTCCAGTGGATACAAGTTGGAAATTGTGAAATTTTAGTGTAAGATCCACTGGAGTCGGACGTTGAAAGCATGTTTCACTTTTGTTTCATGCCACCGTTAGCCTAGTTACGTTAGTTATGAACCACACACCCACGTATATAACTACCCCATGCAACCCCCCCTTACATGTTTTGCAGAAGATGTATGAAGCACTTTAAAAACAAACAAGAGCTGTTGTTCTGAAACGCTGTCTCTATCCATAGATATCCTGTAAGCAAGTAGAGTTTTACAGCATTTTTTGTAAAAAGGAAAAAAAAAACAGAAAGAAATTCACATTTTAAAGGATATTGTCAGATTATCATTATTGGGAAATTTTTAAAAATAATCAAGATATATTGTTTTACCCACATCGTCCACCACTAGTCCCACTAATGAAATTCTAAGGAATTTGCACTTCCTGGGTCACACATCAATCCTGCCGAAGTTCACATGCAAATCACAACCCATTTTTCAGTTTGAAAAGACCAAAGAGCAATAGTATAAACAATGCATTCACAAAATAAACCTTGCATAAAAGCCATTTCTGGAAAAAAAAAAGCTATTCATGAACACAAAATGCTCACTGATGCATACAGCCTAGGTGTCAGAAGGAGCTGGAATAATAATAATAAAAAAAAAAAAACAACTTAGGATCATTGTTCTTTTAATTATTAATCCACACAGTGTTTCAAGGGTCAAGCACATTATTACTAATCTCGTCTGTACTCAGCATAAAAATATAAGATATCAAAAAAACATTATCAAATGTAAGCTACTTCAATATTCATCTATATTAGATTTTTATGCATCTGTCCCCAGACAACCAAAGATGGAAGTGGAAAGTCGCAGAAAGCAGCGCTAATTTATGTCATGTTTAAAAGAAAGGAAAAGGTTCCACATAAATTGACACAACAAATGAAAGAGAAAGAGCTAAAAGAGCAGAGAGGAAAATGAAGAGAGACTGATTGAAGTCAGGGGTGGAAGAAGCATTCAGATCTTTTTATTAACTAGAAGTACTAATGCCAGTTATATAAGACATTCCACTATGTAAAATTTTCACATTGCACAGTTAAGTGGTCCCTGATGTTTCCAGTTCATATCACTGCTGCAGTAATGCATGTTAAATTTTGCTGCTGTAGATGTTTCGAGTTGAGCTCATCTGTAGTGTAATTTACTCCACGGCGATGCATCATATTCAAGAAGATCATCCTATGTTTGTCGTTTCATCTCCTGTGAGAACATATTTTCATGAGCTCAGAAAACCATGCCTGTTCTCAACTGTGACAATGTATTTTCCTGTAAATCCAACAAAGTTTCTAAAGAGGTTATTAGATCCTTCCACACATCTTTATAAACAGGTTTGTCCACCACTCAATCCCCATTATCTTCAAAACATGGAATAATCTTCATATTTGGCAGATTAGTTCAATTTGCAGGATAAGATTGTGGTCATCACAAGACAAAGGGCAAGGTGATACACTTATACTGATGATTTAAGGATTTAGATTATGAAGCTAGAAGGAGATCCTTCATTTCATCACAACATACCAACTATCAGAGATCACACATTTAGGGATGCATGCTGTTCACTGGACAGATAGGAGATGAAAAACTGTAATATGAAAAATGATTTAAGTTGTCAGACAAATGTAGTAAAGTAAGAATTAGACTACCTTAATTACCTTAAAGTAGAGCTGCAACAGGTACTTGAGTAATTCGAGAAATTCGAGTACAAAAAATCCTTTAATTGCTTTTTTTTGCCTCAAGTACTCATTTAATTATTAATTTTGTTAAAGTAGTCACTTGCTTTTTGCCCTGGGGATCATGTTCTACATGGACTGTAAACAGTGACGCACACGACTCAGAGTCAAAAAGCTGGTGCGATGGAAGAGAGTGAGGAAACCGTCCGCAAAAGGCAAAAGATGTCCAAAATTTGGGATCACTTCAAACTTAAAAAAAAAAAAACAGAGAATCTCGTGCAATGTGTGGAAGTACACATTTGAAGTCAGCAAAAGGTAAATGCCTGTCTTCCACTCAACAGTAGCCTAAGATTAGCTGATTTAACATGATCACTAACTGAGAAACACAGCAGTGCTGGTTAGAACGTAGGCTATGCATTTGTTGTAGTCTATGTTAATGAGTCTCGATGACGGCTTGATAATTAATCGCTGAAAATATTCAGTACAATACTCAACTTCAAAAAGAACTGCTAGCTGCAGCCCTACCTTAATGTGAGGGTGTCACAACAATCCAAAACCAGCCCGTCAAAGGTTCCAGTCCGGACCACAGGATGAATTAGCAAACTGCAAAAATTACACTAAAGGTATTAACAGTCAAGAGTGTCAAAGTGATTTTAGTTCCAAACTCCAAAATTTTAACACTATTTTTCCTGTTACTAAATGTTTTGTGCCTCTGTAGATCCACTGTGATCTGTGATGCAGATGTATAAATGATAAGTTGAGGCGTAATATTGTAAAAATTGCACTTATTTTTCATTTAGAAATTTCAGGCTTTTCAGGTTATTCACGTTATTTTGTGAAAGGATAGCTTCTAAATGTATTGTAACATTTTCATGATGAATTTTACTTTTCTGCACTAAAGCAAACAGAATGATGTGGAGTCGTCATTCTGTAGAGGTTATTATGCTCTTATTTTACAGGTCTGGACCTCTTGATATCAATTTGGGCTGAATGTGGCCCCTGAACTAAAATTAGTTTGACACCTCTGCCTTAAAGTACACAGCTGCAAACAATGAAAGTAGAAATACCTCAAATTTGTACTTTGTAAATGGACTTTTATTGTACATTTCTACCTCTATGGAACTCAAAATGCTTTACACTGTCACATTCAACCATTCACACACTAATGGGGATTCAGGGACACTTTGACATGGAGACGGGGATTAGAGATCAAACTGATCTAGTTTGTGGATGGTCCGCTCGACGGACTGAGCAACAAATTTTGAAAAAAAAAAAAAAAAAAAAAAGAAGTTAATTGTCCATGTGGGCCCAGCTGTTAAAAAGCTTCCAACACCATCCACAAACAGTTCTATCTACCGAGGTGAGGAGGACTTCATCTGTTCACACCTCTGCACCTCGAGCTGGTTGACACACTGATCTCTACTGACAGCTACTAATCTTTGTGACTCTCATCATGACTAACGTTTCTGCTTGCTTTTCACACACACACCCCCCCACACACAGGGCTTCCCACGTTCAATAACATTAACCCTTTAAACCCCTGATGTGTCAGCGCTGATGTATTGTTTGATGCATTTCAAATCTTTACAAAAATTCAACTGTTTGCTCAATACAAAAAATTTCAAGAGAATAGACCTTGCGCTTTCCACAGACATCTGAACATGTGCAGTGCACCCCCTGCTGCCTGCGTAATGGGGGAAAAAACACTGAGCAGTCAATGAGACTGACTCAGAGGTTAACAAGACTGTAAAGTGTATTGATTTAACTTTTCACCCACACAGACTCACAACTGACACGGACTAACGACTCAGACACGAGGCTGCATTACATTTTCTTTCGCTCGTAATTACTTTTCAGTTGCATTATTTTAAATTGACTTGTGAGAAGGACAGGTTAGGAGATAACATGAGACCACATGGACATTTAGATAATTAGTTTACTCTTGAACTCCCCAGTGTGACATTACCACAATTTGTCGATTTGTGTGATGATGTATAAAACTTATATTAGTTGGTGGTTTTCTATTTTTGAACGCAATATTTTCATGGATGTACACAGAGGAAGAATTATTACAGTACGACAACACAAGAAACATGACGGAGAGTGAGCCTTAGGGAAAGGAATCGAGAACCGGTTCTTTTTGAGAACTGGTTCCCAGTAGCTCCATTCCTTGGAATCGTTTGACTGCCTGCTTAACAATTCTGCTTTGATTCCGCCTTTGTTGCACATGCGTGATGATGTCACACACATGATGTACACTGCATTGTTTGTTTTAGAACGTAGCCAACATAGCGTCAAGGCAGAAAACGCTCCACAGTATGGCTATATTTCACACGAAAAGATGACACCAGGGCCACTTGCAACACTGTCAAAGCTACATTTGTGATGAGGATCAAATCAAAACAACCGGAAATCATGTTACACTCAAACACTGATTTGGCCCTGAGGAAAGAACATCAGCATAAATTGGCTAAATGTGAAATAGGTTGAGGCTAAGTCACACTTTTCAGGAGTGTACTCCATTGAGCTTTGTTGGACATGTAAAAATAATCTCTAATCTTTAACCAATGATGCTGCACAAATGCTCTCAGTGATTATCATTACTTCAGACAGCTACACGTTGTGTATTCTTCAAGTTGGTCCAACTGTAGTGAGTTCACATCACCCACAGCCTGTTCACGGCCAGCAGGTTTGATAAGGCACATTTTAATGACTCGACCTTTTACAGCTCAAACATAATATGCCTGATGTGACAGCATCTTTCATACGCTTGATTTTGGGAACTAATTTTGTTTTTCTAATTTGTTCTCCTGACAAACACAGCTTGAAATTGACTGTTCCACCACAGGAACTTTTATCATTTATCTGGGATTTTAAACAGCCTCGGCATGTTTCCACTGAAATTACCCTGAGGAAAAAAACGTTCCCTCAATCCCAAATTTCCCTGAAAAAGCATCCTAGCAGGGAGGGTAGGACTAATCAGATTCCTCAGAATTCTTGAGGAGCAGGACTGTGTGCTGAAGAACGCTGATTGGAGGAAATTTGTTTATTTCATTTCTACAAGCTTCTCTTTATTTGTGTTGTGATCATTAAGAAAATGGAGGAAAAGAAGCGAAGCTACAAGAAGCTGATGGGTGAAGAGGTCTAGGCTGTTTTGAGCATATTTGCAGAGGAAGAAATTCAGTGTAAATCAACCAAACTGGAATTTAGTACATTTTCTGGAACTTTGAGGTGGAAACACAAACCACACAGATTACCAGGAATTCTTTTACCTAGGTAAATAAATTCCTGGGAAGAAAGGTTCCTGGAAATGTTGGTGGAAAATGGGGTTCATATGATACAACTCATGCAAACTAGCAATTGGATTAAAGGTCCAATGTGTAAGATTTAGAAAAATTTAGGAGAATGCAATTGCAGAAATAGAATATAATAATCATATTTATGTCTTCATTAGTATTTAACCACATAGAAATGAGTACTGTTATGTTCTTTTTGCCTTCAAATGTTCATCATTCAGAGTTCACCTACTGCATCCATGTTCCTACAGATGGAACTTACAACACACTTTTTCTTAGATCTGGTTGATTGAACTGTACTTGCCATAAAACAATAATTAGCATTTTTGTGATGGTTATATTTATTTATAAATATCACATGTGAACCTGACAAAATGAAAGGTGGTTCCTCTGTAGCAGTGCAAAAGAAAAACCCTCCAGGATGAATATACAAGATTAGTTAGTATAAAGTAAAATGAATAAAACAAGCGAAAATGTGTATTTTCTCAACTTTGTGCCTGATCTGTCAGGTTCTTTAACTAGTAGAAGTTTGTCAGGGGAAATTACAGAAAAAAAGGGATGCTGAAATACTAACTACAAATATGAGATATGGTTTAGCGGTGAATTTTGCATCAGCCCTTAGCTTCATTAGTGTATAGTCACAGTGCAACAGAGCTGGAAACTTTTCAAAGACGTGGAAACTTCAGTTGAATGTTACATCACCATCAAGAACACACATTTCTTCGTTCTTGGGAAAATTAGATCTTTGAGTCCTCTGTGAGACCTCCACTACTGCTGGGAGTTAATAATAAACTAAAGCTATCTGTTAGGATTAGTTAAAAATTTCTACGTGTGTGTACACACACTGGAGGACTCGATGAAGTCGATGGGAGCCGTCTCTTCTCCTTCTTCTCTTATTTATGACCGCATGGAATGTCTGTGCTTCTGTGAGTGATGTCATTGGTTACTATTGCCATGGTAACACAACAAATTCTCCCTCGCATATGGTTGGTACATTCGACTGGTCGTTTTCTCCTCCATTTAAGTCCATGCATACAGCTGAGGTCAGGAGTTTATGTACACTTTAGATAAATGTATTCAGGCTCTTAAAACATTTGGAAAATTTGGATTTCTACCACAGACAAACCAGACTCATGGGAGTATATTTTTTTGTACTGCTTGGTGGATCTTCAATGCTCACAGAGTTAAAAAAAAACAAAACAAAAAAAAACCCCTGAGACGCCACAGACATAAAAACAGCCTTAACAAATTACTTAAAAATTTAAACCATGAGAATACACACACCAAATAACTCAGTCAAGATGCAGGACCCCACACACATTCATTCATAAAAAAACATTTCAGTTTGATTAAATGGGTGGGGTGGCTCAGGAGGTAGAGTGGGTCGTTCAGTAACCGGAGGGTTAGCGGTCCTGGCCACGGGCAAGACACTTCACCCACCTTGCCTTCAGTGTCACTCACACTGGTGTATGAATGCGTGTGAATGTTCGATGGTGGTCAGAGGGGCCGTTTGACGCTCAGCCTGCCCCAGGGCAGCTGTGGTTACAAATGTAGTTTACCACCACCAGAGGGAGAATGTGAGAGCAAATAAACTTGGAAGTGTTTGAACCCCCCACCCCCACCCCCACCCCCAAAAAAGAG
>JAPQRP010000001.1:17524010-17535694 GCA_037367295.1 Apogon hyalosoma | reverse complement strand
CCCACCCCCACCCCCAAAAAAGAGCATAAAATACATGGCTTCTCATTTAGGGGTGATGTTTTATTGTTATTTCAGTCATGGCTAGTGCAAGTTACTGTAAGTTGCCAACATTCATGACATCAATTTCCAGAAGTTTGCAGGCAGTTTAAAGAGCTTTTCAGACCAAAACACATCAGGATGATGCAGGTTAAAGTGGCAGTGGACTGAATTATGCCATCTCAGCCCAACTCCAGCAGGGTGATAGCATCACAAGTGGCTGGTTTTAGAACACATATAGTGTATGTTTTTCTCTGCATTTACAGATACCCAGAGGTTTTTCATCTGGTGAGAGGCTGTCTTGATTAAGTATGGGGTTCTCTGAGCATCCTCAAACACAAACCAACAAAACTGCTTGTGCTTCTCAGCTACAACGGCAAAACTGAAGGAAAAACAAGTACATCTGAAACACATTCATAAATTCACAACCTTTTGGCGCAAACAGACTGATGTTCCAGCATCACTGTGTATTATTCTCTTCAGACGGATGCAGTGGTGTGTCACCGTAGTGTGAAAGAAGTCCCAGCCATGTCCAAACATCTGTTTACACCATTAGCAGGTCTTAGTGTGTGTCAGCTTTTCTCATGTGCCTCAAGGCTGTCTTTAAAGTCTGTGTATTCTTTCTCACCAACTCCTCCAAATGACCGAACTACTCCAGGAAAAGACACCCTCCTGTTTTTTTCTTTTTTTTCTTTTTTTTTTTTTAAATGTTTTTGCCATGTCAACAATACTAAAAACGCAGCTACAGCAAGCACACACTATCACAGTCCTCGGTCATATTTTAAAAAACTACAGTTTATATCCATCTAAAGATAAAGACAATTGTCAGTTATGGAAATATGCATCACTTTGTCTAGTTTTACTGATGTGAACTGTCAGGTTTTCTGAACAGTGCAAATTGGTGTCAAAGCATTCCTACTTTACTTCTGCTTTCTTTTAAACGGCCTGTTTACATCAGTGTAATTATGCACAAACCAATGGGTCTGTAGGGAAAAAAAACTAATGTTTTTAATGTTCATTATGACCATGTCTCTAAAAATTCCATAATTACTTAATTACAGAAACAATCACTTATTAATAAATGATTAATAAATAATCAATAAATCACTAGATATACGAAAATGTCAGCTAAATACCGTCCGAATTTAATAACAACCACCTTCTAATTAGCTAAACAATAATAAAATTAGCTTATTCAAAAAATTGTTTTCATTGTGTTCTTTTTATTAAGTAGCAATAATCATGACAGATGTTTCTTTTTCGGCAATATATCAAATTTCATATGGAAAATAACAAACTGCATCTGTGTCCAAGAAATCACTTTCAACTAAGTTACCCATTACAAAAACACCTCTGAAGGAAGTGTGTTGATTCCAAATCACATGACATCATTTCCTCCTGAAGAAAACACTGACGAGACTCTTAAGTATCTTCTTTCTCCTCTTTCTTAGTCATTTAATATAAAGTAGTGTGAGAGTCAAGTGTGTATTTATTGCACTCTTGTGTCCACAGTGTTACTACAATATCTTTATAAATAACTTTCAATTTTACTCAATTGTGTATATGATATTTATAAGAATCTTTCTGTAAAAATGCCATGTGGTATCATGGTTATGTTGATTTTAGTCCAGAAAACTGCAAATATTTCAACTATACCTGTCAACTATGTTACTCTGTGTGATAGCCTGAGTGGTCAAGGCACTTTAATAAGCAGCTTGGAACCAGGTGTAACAGCATTTAACGCTACACACAATAGCACAACCGATGTATAAATCATTAATATGCACTGTCTTCGTGTGTATTATAGGCTCGGCATCCACTCGCTGGACCAACTCATCCACAGTATTACAGAATACAAACAATATTCAATAAATGTCTTAATTTAAAACACAACATGTGTATATCCTTCCCTGTGTTACATAAATTAAGCATTACTGCAGCTGTCACTCAATATATACAAACTACAAGTAACAAAAGACGTAACGGTGACCCGTCATTACACCCTGTAAAGGTAACTCAAAAAGTCCCTCGATTATATATTGACCCTGCTATTGAAGAAATAACGTTGAAGAATTATCATAAGCTACGAGCGTGACTTCTGAACTCCAACATAAGTATGAAGATGCTTTAGAGTTATGCTAAAGTGTAACAATGTTTTTCATCACGATCTCATCATGATTCATCATAAAACTCAGCGCAGGACAAATTAGGCCACTGTAATCTAAGTAATTAATAGAAAAAACTAAGCTATCACCGATGGAAATGTGAACTAGTGTTTACTTCATCTAATTGGTGCCAAAATATTGTGATGTTATAGTCCAAAATAATGTAAAAATTAGTTTCTAGTCAAATACAACAACAAAAAGGCATCACACACAGCCTAAGCCTCCACAGAGCAGAGGAAACTAGAGTAAAACTAGTTATAGTTTTGTTGTAATTTGCCTACATCTTATAAGGAGTAAGAAAATTGTGATTCAGATCATGATTTTACCCTGGCAGTAAAGACTTGAAAATATACTGTAGATTTTAAGAAGAGGTATGATGTAAGTGAAAGTATGTTTGCTGGAATATTAATACAATAATGGTCAATTTTATACAAATGCTCGCTGTATCTCAGATCTAGTGCTGCAACAACGAATCAATTAAATCGATCCAAATCGATTGTTAAAAGAGTTGGCAACGAATTTGGCAGTTGATTCGTTGGGTCTTGGTATTGAGGCATGACCACACGCTGCACAGTGTAACAGAGGAAAACACAGAGCAGCATGGCTGAGGCTTCAGATGCCGGGCAGCCCCGTTGGGCCCAAACATAGTGCGCCATTTATGTAACAAAAGTTGAATATGGAGAAAAAAATGGCCAAATTCCCAAGGCGCAGTACGTTTTGGGCAAATAGGGTTGCTGTAACCACTGGGAACATAATGTAAACCTAGCTTAAGATAGCCTAAGTGATGCGATTACTTTAGCCCACTAGCTAGTTAGACACTATTGTCGTAGTTATAATGTTTTTATCCAGCTCCATTTATCAGGCCACGAGACTGACATTACCTATCATTGACTGGAACTAATACATACAACTCTAGTTTGATAGCCTATAACCAGAGCTGGTAGAAGACTATAGCTTGGTAGTCTCTAGTCATAACCAGTCTAGGGAGCAGGCTAGTGCTCACTAACTAAACCCGAAGCCATTGTGGGGATGGAATCATTAGTGACTTGTCTGCAGCCTACAATGCTTTGGGTTAAATACCGATCTTTGAGAACTGAGTCTTTTTGTGTTTATCCCATGAATCAATTCGTTATTAAAATAATCTATAGAGTAATCATTTATTAAAATCATCATTAGTTGCAGCCTTACTCAAATCTGCTATTTATAACAGTTTGGTTGTAACTTGAGGTGACAAAATTGTGATTCAGGTTGTGGATCGTTATTTTACTTCCAAAGATATATGATCTTTTAATTGAATTAAGGGACTTTATTTGTCATTATATTTACATGTAGACATGCAACACACACTGAAATAGACCCTCTGCATTTAACCCATTACTAGGAGCAGAGGGCTGCTGTATCAGGTGCATAATGACCAAATATGAGGGGGGGTAAAGTACCTTGCTTAAGGGCACATCAGCCAACAATTTCTCTACTGTTTTGGGGAACTGAACTGGCAACCCTTTGTCACAAATCAATTCTGTTGCCACTGGTTACAAAGCATAAACATGGACACTTTTTAGAACTGGTCTTAAAAACTGTCTCGGATCTATCATACTACAATATGAGAAGGGAAACAAACAACATAAATAGGGGCATAAACAAAGTACAGTTTTATAAATACACTCAGTTGCTTTTTTTTTTTTCAAAATTTAACTGTATATGACATTATTTCCTCAAGACCACTGCATATTTTATAAACAGCTAGGAGTAAAATCACCCCTCTGTTAGAACACAGTGCACTTACTGCAGCCCACGCTGATCTGAGTCATGTTTTACACTCTTTTTAATCCCTCTTCTCATAATCTATTATTTGACAAGGGATTTCTACAAAAGATAAAGAAACAACACTCTCTGCTCAGATCATACAGCTGCTGAACATAAGGAGACAATCAGCTGATGAAGCTGGGCTCGCGTTACTACAAAACAAGCAGGCCTATTGCTTTTCTCACACAAATAACAAAGCAGAGACTCAGGGACAGTGTCCTCCAACCTTCAGGGTCAGTCTATTCTCTGCTGCAGCAGCACAACACTGCAGTCACACATTAATTTCAGACAATCGCTCCACGGTTTTCGCAGTTTAAGAGATGGATGGTGTTAACGCAGTGAAAACACTATTAGCTCCTTGCCCGGTTTGTTCCATTTTCTGTCTAACCCTTTTTCTTGCCCTTTATGAACACTGTAAGCTTGGTGTCTCTACATTTTGTAACGCCAGGACAATAAAATAAACAAATAAAATAAAGTGATAAAATAAACAAAAGTTCAAATAAAAAATGTTATTACCATCCTGAAATACTGTATCTGGGCTAACCGAGTTATCATACAGTATAGACACTGAAATGAAAAATGAACTGTGAAAAACCTGAAACTAAACCTCCATTCTCAGTTATGTGTACAGTATGTACACACAGGTGGTTGTATGATGGTAACAGCCTCTGAGGGAGGAGAGATACTAAAGTGAGAGAATCTGAGATTGAGTCTTGTCCGTCTGACAGCTGTAAAGCCTCTTAACCCAGTTTGGAGCCAGATCTGCTCCCTGTAAATAGACTGAAAAGAACATTGCCACGCCTGTACTGTGTCTGTGTGTATGCATCCCGCTGCCATGGTAACACAACAAAAAAATTCTCCTAAATGGAGAGAAGATCAAACCGGGGTGAAGGAGACCAGGAGTGGGTTCGTAGCTCAGGTGAACGGCCTCATTGTCCAGCCTCTAAATGTTGGAATCTATTTCTTCTTGGTCAGATAACACAACAATGGCATTTTTCATCCAGTCAGTCTAAATGGATTCATAAAGACGTGTGCACATGGACACATACATTTAAAAACACATTTATAGTAGCACAATTACATTTTTACAACCACAAGATCCACAGCTAAAATACTTCTCAAATGAAAACTACCCAAATCAGCCACATTTCCACTGTATACATCTAAAGCCAAACTTATGCTGCTGCATTTTTTTTCTTTAACTTTTCACATCAGGTATTTTGGTTCATATAAAATACAATAGGAATGTCGATATCATTCGATACTATGATGAAAAAAAAAAGTCGATATTCATTTTTTTAAGAAATGGAAAAACTGATGCCTGCGTAAGAATCGGTACCATCGGTAGGCTACTACTCTTCCGGAATTGATGGGGGTAGTACGCACCGAAAGTACACATGCAACAGGTACAGGAACTCTTGAAAGAATGGCAACAGCTGCAGCAAATGCTCCACCTCGTCTAATGGACAAAAAAAGGACCAAAAGTCATGTGTGGAAGTATTTCACATTTCAGGAAGATGACAATGACATGGTTATTGACACACATAAGCCACTGTGTAAATGCTGCCACCGCAGAATTCAAACGGGGGGGGACCACAAACCTAGCAAAGCACCTTTGTGACAGGCACCCAGATCTGTTTAAAGAATTCAAGGTGACTTCTGTTATTCTGCATTAATTAAACATTTGACATGTGATACCATCAGGGCTCGGGCCACCGCCGATACGAAATGTTAACAAGAAACGATACCAGCGGTCACTAACAGGTGGATCACAGTCCAGGTCCGGACCCAGAAGTCGTCCCATACGGACCCGGACCTACAACCGGTGGTGGAGCACTTCTATTTTAACCGGTGCAACTAGAGTAGATGAGAAAACGCACAGATCAATTACATGCATGTAGAGCCATCCCGTGTGATACCACTCAGCCAATCACGTGCATTCAAAGCAGTAAACAGTGACTGACAGTACAGACAGATAAGACAGTTAGAGGCAATAGCAAAATTCATTTATATGCAAATACTTAAAGTATTTATTGTTTAAGTTTATGGGTTCTCATGATTTTTTTTTTTTTTTACTATGGTATTGACTTTGGTAATCATGTGATTTTAATGGTATCAGTATCAATTTCTGAATTTTTGGTATCATGACATCCCTAATATACAATAATTCACCTTATACCTTTCATCCAGTTTTTTCCCATAAAGCTGGAATAAAATATTTGTACCTTTTCTCATGACATGATTGTGACAATGTGATTTATTCTTGATACATAAAATGTAACTGGGACTCCGTATGTAGTTGTTGCACCTGGTTAAAGGCAATTACTGATGTATAGAAATAGGAATAAAAAGAGGAATGTGTCTGAAAATAAAGTTATTCTAACTTTATGGGCAATAACCTGGAAACGGTGCAATGTAGTAAGTAGCGTCTCATTTCTTAAACAACTATTAGTCTGCAAGGGAGCATAAAATCTGGACAATTACAGTATTCATCTGGCTTAGATTGTGAAACAGTGGTTCAGGGAGCATGAGACCATCATTTAACCACCACAGAGTTAAGACTTGAACCCCATTGAGAATTTTTGGGATGCGATGGAGAAGGCTTTACACAGCGGTCCAAAAATGAATGCAACTATGAATGGACATGTGTGGCACTACATATACATTGCTTGGCATAAATGATACCACAGTGAATGCATCCTGCAATCAAAGCTAAAAGTGATCCAGTGAAATATTGGGTGTGGGACTTTTTATTTGGTCAGGGAGTATATATCCTCCCGAGACTCAAGAAAGTAAAAGTTTTCACGTTACATTAAATAATTGCCTTGATTGGAAACATCACGACACAACAGTTTTTTTCAGATACATTTTACATTTTTATGGACTGTCCTTTGCAGTGGACGCCGTTTTTGTATTTTTATATTTACAAAAAGCTGTGAAACTATTGTCTCCTCCAGAGGACAAAAATGCATTGCTGGGTCTCAGGGGGATATGTCAATATATACAGGATCCTTCATTATACCGCATTATAATTTTAATGCATGGATTTAAAGATGTTGATTTGCATGGTTTGTAAAGTATGATCCATTTATCCATCCATTCCCCAGTGGAGGATGAATGAAGGATTGTCTTATTGTTTAAGGTATGTATTAAAAGTATGTTTTTTTGTCTGTGGATAACTTGACTAGTTGTGCTTTATGGCACAGCTACTTCCAAATGTCTTCTGCTCGGCAACACTTATTTCATTTATGCTGTTTGCTGTCACAGTCTCCTGACACAAACAGCACCATCTATACTGAATAAAGGCGGAGACTTTACTGACTTCTGATAAAAACTTGAGTTCATTCCACAAGCATTTCCCAGAAGTGACTGCACTGTTGCATAAGCTGTCTGTATAAAGCGTTAAGAGACTTTTATTATGTGTGTGGGCTGGAACAGATGGACTTGTGTGTAAAGGGAATGCTTCTCTGAATCTGCATTCAAGTATGTAAAAATACTCCTGCAACCACTGGGTGATTTCTTATCGGGGGTGTGTCTACATCATTTTGACTGCCAGCCAAATGGGGGCTCAGAGGAGAAAATACACATCTTTCATTGACTTTCAGGCCCTTTGTCAATGGATGACATGCTGCTGCAAAGTGGCACTTGTCAACTAAGAACTAGTATGGGGGAAACCAGTCTGATCCTCAAATAAAATTTTTATTCTTTTTGTAAGAAGCATGTGGAACTGCACAGCGTCAAGCTCCTCACAATCGCCTTGTGAAATCTAACAGGAAACCAGCATGAATCACATTTACTGACTCGTTTACGGACAACGATACATGCCTACTAGGGGTATAACAAAATTTCGTGGCACGAAATTTCACGTAATAAGTAAAATTCAAAGACGCACAAAAAAAAATCAAGTAAAAAAAATAAATTTCAAGAATGTGAAGGGGTGCCGCGATTGATGATTTTTTTCAACCCTCTCGCCTGCTGTAGCAGCACTCCCACTTCACATGAAAATGGAGGAACATCACATAAATCGGTGGTGTGGACTCATTTTGGCTTCCCAGCTAAGAGACAAGACAATGGTGAGAAGATTATGGATTGAACAAAAACTGTCTGCAAACTATGTTGATACCATGCCTTACACTACGGCGAGCACTACCAGCATGTTGTATCATTTGCAACGGCACCACAAAGAGAAGCTACTTCCACTGCCTAAAAAACAATCCAAGCCAATCCAATTTTATTTGTAAAGCACTTTAAAACAACCACAGTGGACCAAGGTGCTGTACAGAGGAATAATTAAAATCAAAATAAAAGAATAAATACAGACTAGATATAACTACTGAAAGGCCAAACAACTCTGCAGAAGTCACTGGCTGCACCACTCCAATGACTTTTGCATGTTTTTGTAAGTCTGGATAAGGAAGAATATTTGATTTTCACATTTCTGTTGACAGAATTTGATGTTACATAAAGAAGAATATGCACCTGTTGTAGGCTAAATATTGTAGTTCAGACATTTATAGGTCTAGAATAGACTGCAACTCTGAGGACCATTTAATATTTTGTTTTCCTTTTCATTTCAAGAAAGTAGCTGTCCTCTTTGTTTAGAACATCTGAGCACTTTTTTATTGAGATTTCATGCTTGTATTTGCATTGTAGTCTAAATAAGGAAAAAACTACAAATATTTTATTTTTTCAAAGTATATTTTATTTTGGACTGAAGACAAGCAGCAATAGCTTTTGTATGTTTGTGTAAGTCTGCATAAGGAAGAAACTAAAGAATATTTGATTTTTATCATTTCTACTTCTACAGAATTTGATGTTTGTATTTCTGCACTAGTCATAAATTACCTCAAAATAACATTATAATTTTATATTTTGCACAGGAGAATGGCGGAGGATGGTAAAATATTTGCTTGTTTGTGTACATAGTTAGGAAAAGACTGAAAAACAAAAAGACCAGGTTGTGTGGCCTGCCTGACTTTAAGCCATAAGTATGAAAGCATGACTAAGATTAAAGTTTTCATGACACTGTTATTTATGTTTAAGAAATAATAATAATAATTAAAAAAAAAAAAAAAATTGGTAAATTAAAATTAGTTTTCATTCTTTGTTTATAATACGTAAAGCAAACACTGTCCAACTTTTGCAGTCAAATTGTTTTTCATCAAACCCGTTATCTTCATCGGTTGTTTACTTTCATCATTGTTTCGTATTGTGAGTATTTTGTATCATGAGCCCTGTATCGTATTTCATATCATTTCGTGAGTTGACTTAATGGCTACTCATCTTATAATACTAAATATTTTAAGCCTTGATTAAATATTTTAGAGGGATATTTAAGACTTAATGAAAGTGACCACATTTAATGTTTATGCAGACAGACAAGTGAAAATGTTTTAGTTTGGGACATTACTTTTTAATTCTGCTGGAGACTATATAAAAGTGAAACATAATTTTCAAGACAAATATAAGTCATAATTCTGATAAAGACTAATAACACCTGATTTTATGCTTTTTGCCTGAGCCTGTGCACTCATTTCATTTTATGCATAGCTTTATTTACCATCATGATTTTTTCCTCTGTATTTTATTGTCTAAATTATATATTTTGTTAATCATTCATAGTTCCTTATTTTGGGATTTTTGGGATCTAAGTAACTAATTTTGTTTTGTACCATGTACACTGTTGCCCATAAAGCTGGAATAATTTGGTTTTCAGACACAATCCTCTTTTTATTCCTAGGTTAGTCCAAGTTACACTTTATCAATCAAGAATAAATCACATTTTCACAATCATTTCATATGAAGAGGTAACAATATTTTAGTCAAACTTTATGGGTATACAGTGTACCTGTTTGGAATGACTATAAAGTCTCCTTGAATCATTGCTGAACCGTTAGTATGGTCAATATACCATTTCCACTTATTAATAGTTTGCAATTAAATGGCTTGATCAATCCATTCTCTCTGGAAAGGAGGAACAGAAAATCAAAGCTATTTTTACTTGTCTGTACATTTGTTTACATATGAGGTTGACAGATGGTATATACTAATAACAATAATAATAGTAATAGTTAGACATCTGATGTTTACTAAATAGCTAAATAAATAAACTAAACAGAAGACTGAGCTTGATTTGTGACTGAAAGCATAAGCTGTGTCTGTTTATACTGAAAGAATGAAGAATGTGAGTGATTTAAGTGAGGTATCATAGGCTGGTCACAGCCAAACACACTGCTGTCGCCATAGCAATAATATGAAATGGTTCCAGAAAAAGAAAATCCATCTGCAAAAAAAAAAAAAAACGTTTCTTGCAAGGTTCCTATTTTAAAATTGTTAATATGTTTAGCGTCATATGAGAATATCTGTACTGTTGAAAAACACACATAGTGGCTCGATCACATATTCTCTTTTTTCTTTGTATCTTTGTGCACAGAACTTGGCCTTCTACTTGTTTACTGTATCGCTCCTTCTTCTCCTGTGAGGAGCTAGTTAGTGACATAAAGATCACAAAGCAGCCTGAAACCACAGAGGGTATAAACAGTCCAATCTGTCTTTCAGTATTCATGTGTTTGTGATAAAGCTGCAAGAATAGTGACTATAATGGCCTTTTATTTCAAATCCGAGGACTAATCTTGAAATATTTAGCAGGCCTGAGATACAGTGAGCATTTATATGATCATCAAAATGGACCATTAATGTATTACCATTCCACCAAACATCATACTTCTTCTTAAAACCACCAGAATATTTTCAACTATTTACTTCCAGGGTTCAATCATAATCCATGATGTGAATCTCAGTTTTCTCACCCCTTATCAGTAGACAAGTTGCAACTAAACTATAATAAGTTTTCCTCTAGTTTTCTCTGGGTTCTGGAGACTTAGGCTGTCTTTGATAGCTTTTAGTGGGTGATCTGGACAAATGTCATATTCCTTATTGATCACAATCACAATCCACCATTGCTCTGTAACAGGCAGCTCTGCCTAACTCTCCAGTCATTAACAGAGTTTTTTATTGCCTATGAACCCCTGATGTGTATATAATGGACATACATGCAAGTTTGGTCTGTATGATCTGAACAGACCCTCTCATCTAGCCAAAGCCTTCTTATATTAACTTTTAACTTTCGGCTACGTAGAATGAAATGGCATAATGTAAAACTACATCACTAAATGTAAAGTTCAGTTAGGAAACATTATTGGATTGAGAGTCCCCTAGCAGCAGAAATTACAAACAGGTATTTGATATAGAGGATTAATAAATCCATTTAAATACAAATAGCAATAAGTCAAGCATTGGTTTTTAAAAAATCTGAAAATGACACACTATTATTGTTTTACTGACTACTTTAACATCTAGTCATGGGACCCCAGTGGAAAATCAGCCAGATAACACCAGCACATTTATAAGTACATAAGTTTATTAAGTATGCTGATGTACATGTATTGTCACTCATTAAAAATTTAAAAAATGAAACAAGCAACAAAACATGTACTTTCAAGACAGACTGACATTTGTTGTCCAGTAATCCTTTGTTGATATTCAGGATAAAGGTGAAGAATGACAATATTGGAAAAATATTTATATGTCACTAAGAGACAACTTTTTTGGTTTTATGTGTTGATTTATTTGTTTGATTTATAAGCTGGTCTTTATCCATTATCCATACATATATAT
>JAPQRP010000001.1:17506748-17523772 GCA_037367295.1 Apogon hyalosoma | reverse complement strand
TATATATATATATATATATACACACGAGTCCTGTGGTCAATTGACTGCCTCATACAATCTAAAAGCCATTAACCATCCACGACAACACTCATAATGACTTTTTTAATGGAGAAAAATAGACTGAATAGGTAGCACAGTCCAAGCTTTGCCTGCAGCTTTATAAAATGAATACAGGTGAGTTCTCAGCTGAATTTCAGCTGGATGCCATAGAAGGCCATGAAATCATAATTGATTAAAAGCAAAATATCTGATTATAACTGCAAGATGTTGGCAGCTTATAGGGTGAGAGCAGGAGTCAGGAGGCCAAATTACAGAGGACAGTAATGTTCACAGTCAGCCACCTTCCCATATGGCTCCTGCTATAATGGTTGAGGTATATAAACTGATGCAATTAATGCTTCACTAGAGTCTGATGTGATTAGAGACAGATCCAGCTGCAGCATCTGTCTCTAATTTAAGAAGCACCTAACAGCGTTCGTCTTATGCAAATACTAGCACTAAATGCAATATACAAGTTTGACATAAAAGGAGAGGCTTAAATTGCTATAATAATCTTGAATATTTATGCTGAAAGCACTGTGGCTGGCGTTTACTCTGAAAAAGGCTATAAACGCCTCAGTGTTTACTTAGAGGACTCTCTTACTGATGTCAATATGAAGACAGAACTGGTATTTGAGTTAAATCTTTTCTATTTCAAATAAAAGAGTCTTGTTAAAGGGGGAAATAAATAATTGATAACATATGGTTTCCGTAGGCACAGAACAGAATGTTCTCATTGCAGCAGCATCAGAGGTTGAAGGCCGACCTACACCTCAAACACCATGTTCACTTCTCTGGGGTCTGAATTCACATGTGCACAACACAACCACATGCACAGAGTCATTTCACTCTGAAGCCACAAAAAAGATAACCTTCAAGCAGTCAAAGGCCACTTATTGTTATTCCTTTTAAAATGCCACAGTTACATATGTTTCTCTATCCCTTTAATGCTTTTTTTTTCCCAAGTTGTCACCCTTGCTGAGAACAATGTAGACCAGTGCACACACAGCTCGGGTTTGCTGGAATATTTGGAAAGTTTTAGAGGCCGCATTGATCCGGTCCCACATCTGTCAGGGTGTTCATGCATGACTGTGGAGCAGCAACAACAACAACAGCACAAATGAAATCAACTCCCTATGAAGTGAAACTCACTGTGTGATATTTGGATGATGTAAGGAAAATGACACAGGAAGGAAGGAAAAAAGAAGGAAAAAAAAAAAAAACATGAGTCTGAAATACTGCACAGCAAACCATCCAGAGACTAGTTAGTGGTCAGTGAGTGTTTAACCAATGGGAAGAACAATCATTAAGCTGCACAAAAACAAACCAAATATGCACAACAGAAAAGACAAACTAGAGATGAGTATTATGTAAAAATCTAAATACCCAATTAAGTTTTACAAATTATTATTTATTGTATTTGTTTTTTGTACTATCTTTACACATGCACATTTTCTTGCACTTTATCCTGTTACTGCCTTAATCAGTAAATTTCAACGATGTGGGATCAATAAAGTTTCATCTTATCACATGAGGGGAGAAAGGAGAAACAGGTAAGTATGTTTTTGTCATGTAAACATTACTATTTCATTACTATTGGATTGTTGTTTTCCAGTCAAATGTGATTAAATGTGGTTTTTTGTTTTGTTTTGTTTTGTTTTGTTTTCTCCTCTTCTTGTGCACATCTCACTTTGGGTACTTACAGCACGTTGGTGTTGTGGGGGACGTCGGCCGCCGCTGGGGCCCTCTCCAGCCCGATGTTGGAGCAGTTGACGACGCAGGACGCCTGGGGCCCCGCCAGTGCGCAGCTGCAGTTAACCGGACAGGGGCTGCAGCTCGACGGCGGCCCGGAGCCCCACACCTCCAGGCAGCAGAGCGCCACAAGCAGACTGGAAAAGAAGCTAAACCTCGGGACGCAGACGCCATATTTTCGCTTGGAAAAAGTCGGTCCATTTCCACAAGGCATAGCTCACTCACATCTCATCGCCTCTGATGGTGTAAGTCCTCTCAGTCTGCGAAGGAACAAAACGCACAGGACCGGAGCGCACGGGTTTTCATGTGAGGAGACCAACAAAAAAAAAAAAGAAAAAAAAAAAAAAAAAACGGAAAAAAAGGAATTAATCCTCAGACACCGTTATCTGGATTCTTCTCCCAAGCGCCTTTCTTTCTTATAGTAGGATCCCCTTCCTCCGAAAATATAACGGAGCTTCTCCAAAATCTTTTTCTGGGGGAAAAAAAAAGTTTTGGAGAACTTCCTCTCTCCTCCTCTTCTCTCCTCCTCCTCTTTCTTCCTCTTGGTGCAGTTCCTTGACCTGCCACTAAAAACTTGGCGCAGTCTTTGATTCTTAAAAAAATGTGTCTTAAATCAACATCCGTGCTGCCTTCATGGAGAAAACTATCATTAGTTGTTTAACATTAAACACTATAGTACAGTACAGTACCACACGTAATTAGAGTTGGCCTTTTGTGTTTTTCAGTATTTATTTGCAGTTTTGCATATTGTCAGTATTTTTTCCTCAGTATATATTTTCAGTATAATTATGTGTGACAGCTTTTATATACAGTCTCTCTTTTTGCACTTCAAGAATCTGCTGCTAAACAGAACAGCTGCTTAAAAGATTTCCATTGTTACTGCAACAGTGACAATATTATTCTTATAATGTGAGCTGTTGGGAATAAACCTGCAGCAGTTTGCATATGAATACACACTTTAATTAGCTGTTCCTACTCCTTTTCAAATGTGTAAATAAAAAAAAACAAATGAAAACAAAACAAAAAAACAACAAATGTGTAAATAACACTAAAATTGGATAAAGTATTTATTTTGTGTAACAGCAAAAGTTTCTTTTTTATTTTGTTTGTTTTCTATTGATAAATGCTTTGTTGGTGGTTGTAGGCTACAGTGTTTTTTGAATGTCCAAAATAAAACATTCATTTATTAATCTTTCTAATATTGGCATCTTATTTCAATCGTTTGCAGCTTTGGGACCCTTCAGTCATTTTGATGTTGCACAGTGGCATTTTGGCCCCATGACAGGGGTTTCAAACATGCGGCCCCAGGCCTAAAACACCTGTCAAAGGAACCAATCCAGCTAGCTGGATATATTTGTTTGGTGCAAAAATGACACTGAGGATATTACCAGTTAAGGGAATTATTTATAGGTTATTATAACTATCTATTATTTTACTGGTCCGGCCCGCTTGAGATTAAATTGGGCTACATGTGGCCCCTGAACTAAAATTTGTTTGACACCCCTGACATATGACTTACTTATTATACATATTTTAATATAGGGTGAGGAGCTCAGCCACCAGGGAGGAGCTCGGAGTAGAGCCGCTGCTCCTCCACATCAAGAGGCGCCAGCTGAGGTGGCTCGGGCATCTGTTTTCTAATGGTCGCCTTCCTGCTGAGGTGTTCCGAGCGTGTCCCCCCGAGAGGAGACCCTGGGGAAGACCTAGGACACGCTGGAGAGAGGAGTCTGGGGAGAGGGAAGTCTGGGCGTCCCTGCTTAGACTGTTGCCTTCGTGACCTGGCCCCGGATAAGCGGAAGAAGATGGATGGATGGATGGATGGACATATTTTAATGAGCAATGTATAAGTGGTGGTTCAGAAAATAGATGAAAATATATTACTAACACTTTTAGGGTGTACCCCACCTTTTCCCCTTATTTATCCAGGATAAGATCCATCAGTCCTACGCCCCCCCACAAGGACTAAGTGGATTAGAAAATGGATGGGTGGATATATTTATAATAGACAGTTCAAATTATATATTTAGGTCTTCTGAACATTACTAGACTAGACATTAAAAATACTATTTAGTACTTTTAACAACTTTTTTATTAGTGTATATAGCACATTATATTACGTATAGAGTGTATGGTGATCAACGTCCACAGCAACTTTAAAATATGGAGTGATAAAAACTTCAAAGTATACTTAATTATTTATGTTACACTGGACTAAAATGGTACCTACATTTAAGTCAGGCAAAACTTTAGTTATTATTTAAATGACTTTTTTAAACAGTGTGGAACAAATCCCTTTTTTTTACTGTCTGTTTTATAGTTCTTCATAATAAAATTCATTCACTTGTTTTAGTCCCTGAGCTTGGCCAATGTGTATTTCTAATAGTAAAATCTTATTTTTCTGAGAGACTGTGAAAACCAGGTTTTTTCTCACCAGTTTTGAAACCAAAATGTTACCTAATATCTCTTTCTGGAGGTTCAGTCTTTAAGTAATTTGTGGGGTTTTTTTAATTAACAATTTTGTTCTCTGTTCACTGAGGTGTTTTGAGAAGTGGAAGGAGGTTTTCAAGTCAACAGATCACGTTCTGTTGGGAAACAGCACTACTTAAAATGCTCATCATGCTGGTTGGCTCTGGGGACAATATCCCCAAATTCATTTCAGTTCAGTGTTGGCTCTATTTCACTATAATTTGTAAGTCATTTATATATAGAAGGACCCGTGGACAGTTTTGGAGAGGCAGCATGAAGAAACCTCTCTGTATTTATATCTAGTTCTTTAACTTGTGTAGGGGCTTTAACAGAATAATTTATAAAACTGCTGAATAAGGCACTTTCTTGCTGTCTTCCTTCTCTCAAGGAAGAACCACTGTATGTTGTAGAGAACTGCACACTCTACACAATGCCTTTCACTTCATGCTGCCTTCATGTGCTATTGGGAAGATGATCCTTTCCACTTGTAAATTTGAAATTACCAGTGCGTTGTGTTCAAGTGCTTTTGTTGTTGTAGCGAAATGAAAAATGGCTGACACACAATTTACTATATCATGACCTGCTACTTGAGTAAAACAATTTTGGATGTGTTAATTAACGTGTTACAACTTTTTTTTGTAAAATTGTTTTGTTTTTTTTTTGCAAATTGTGTATACTATAAATGTGCAAAATCATCAGCTAACAGCAGTGGATCATTAATAAAAGCAGTGTTCATTATTTGCAATTAATCTCTTGTTGCTCGTCCATGTTGAGAACCAGAATCAATTTATTTGCCATTTGCAGAAAAAAAACTGCATTGGAAACGGGTTGCAAGAGCTCAGTAAAAGGTACATAGAAGACAGTAACAGTAAAAAAAATAAATAAAAATGACATAAAAACAATAAAAAATTACATGGATAAGAGTAATGAAAAGACAGGTGCCCCCATGGATCGACCAACACTCTCTTGGACAAAGTGCATGAATATAAAGTACATTTATACACAAGTATAAAAATGAAACATATACCATACATTGTTAAGTATGTGATATGGAATAGTTAAGGCTACACACAGCACTGGGAAAAGTTCAAAGGTTATTTTTTCCCAGTTCCCCAATGGAAAATGAGACATGAGGGGGCATTCATGTGCAGTTTTCAAGTTTGAAGGTATTAGGTAGGTATAACTAGTATTTACCATAATTCTCATAGCACATGAAGGCAGCATTATACCAGCAACACATGAGTTGTCCAGGTGAAAAATGAGAAATCACAGCTAGGTTATCCAGAGAGATGAGACAATGATAAAGTACCATAATTCCTTTGGATTTCATTTTGAAATCACTATACGCATATCTTACTCTCTCTGCCGTGCTTCCTGAAGCAGTGCAGGGCACGTGTTAGAGATGTTTCATGTGTATTTGCCTTGGCATGGGCCCATCAATTTTCCCTGCATGCATCTGGTGTTCTGCACAAAGGAGAGTCCCAGCATGGGACTCTTGCACCCTCTTATCGTCATTGGCATCATTTCATTACAGAGATCAGATTTGAGAAGAAAAACACAAATGAAGAGGAAAAAAGGAGGTGTTGGAAAAATGACCGTTTTAGACCAAAATTCCAGCAAAGTTGAAGTAAATGATAATATTTTTCACTTAGCCAAAACATGTAAAACTAGAAAAGCACTCAGCGAGTGCACACCTCTGCCAAAGCAGATTCCCCACCCCCACCCCCCTGCTATCACCACCAAAATTTAATCATTGGTTTCTTGTGCAAGTATCAACATTTCCTGAAAATTTCATCAAAATCCTTCCATAACTTTTTGGGTTATGGAAGGAAAGAACCCCGATGAAAACATAACCTCCTTGGCAGAGGTGTTTTATAGCAGCTTACCCATTTTATTTTCCTTTAAGTTTTTTTTCTTGAACAATGTATTTTTATTAAGTCTTTCAGACATACAAAAAGTAAAACAAACACTGAGACATAAAGCAGAAGTGTAAGATGCCACAAAAAAATTGATTAATAAAAAAAATTCAAAAATTAAAGGGTTCCATTATATAATTATCCAGTCACTGTAAACAGCACAGATTATCCAGAATCCAGGTGCGTTGTCAGCTGTACTACATAAGAAACAAAAGGATGCCATACCACATTGAACTTCCCCATTGATCCATTCAATGTGTATCTGATCTTTTCCCTTAAGAAGCTTTTTTTGAAAGTTACTGAAAGTACTTCCATATTTTATTCTATACTGCCATAATAGATTGAAACTCAAATGCACCAATAAATGTTTTCACAGAAACATCATTCTATTATTTATTAGACAAGGTCTGACCTTAAACTGTTGCAAAGTTACAAACTGTTGAAAAATAGAAAAAGTTGATATTTCTTATTCATTGTTAAATTGACATAATACTGACTGCACTTTTTCTTTTTTGAAAATGAAATAATTGAGCCATTAGAAAAACTACTGATGCACTGATATATTGGCTGAGCTTCTGTATCGCCAGGAAGCAGCTATTAATATTTTGGTAAATAAGACGTCATTTCACCAATGGCAGTAGTCGATATTTGTCTGTTGTATTACATTTAACATTTTTCAGAAATGAATGAATATAAATAAATGAATATGTACTTAACGATTGTGCAGTGGAGGGTTGAAAGACAGTTACTATGACCTACTTTTATACATATATCTCATGAAGATTTCCCTCGCACAAAATGTGGGAAAACAGCAATACACATAACATAAACGTGGCATGAAACAACATCAGTATAAGTTGTTGTTGTTAAATTTAAATAAATAAGTGCTTGCTCAGTTTTTTGACTGATGCTGTTCACCTTACACACGCTTCTTTTCAGTAACTTAACAAGGAAACACTCCCTCAACTTGTATTATTACACCGATGATACCCAATTATATGTGAAACCAGTAGGCTAACTGAACTACAGGAGTGAATTAAAGATATCATAAGCTGGATGACCAACAACTTTCTGCTGTTAAAAACATAAGTCATTGTTTTAGGCCCAAAGAATACCAGCAAATATTAGTAAAGTAGTCATCATGGATGGCGTTACTTTGGAGTCCAACACTTCTGTGAGGAATCTAGGCATTGTATTTGATCAGGATTTATTATTTAACTCACACATAAAACAAACTTCTGGAACTGGCTTTTTTCATCTGTGAAATGTTGCTAAAATCAGGCATTTTTTAACACAGAATCACGCAGAAAAATTAATCCATGCTTTCATTACATTGAGATATTGTGAGTCACTTTTCTCAGGCTGTCCCAAAAAGTCTTTAAAGAAAATTACAGATAATTGAAGCAATATGTTTGAAGGTTAATCGTCTGACTCATAATTACAGTCACAGTCTCAAATAGCTTGAAACCATAGATCATGGGAGAAAAAAAATGTGCCGAGATCATCTCCAGAACACTGAAGAGCATAAATTCAGTGATTTGTACAGATCAATCTAAATTAATCTCAGAATATGTTGTTTGATTTAATGTTCTGTTCAGCAAATCATGTATTCACTCTTGTAGAAAGTTAAAATGACAAAAAATATTACGGCACTGTTATATATACATATACACTTATGTCTTTATAGGGAAATCTGTTCCCATTAATATGGGATTTTGATGTCACCCATTTCAGCATTAATTAATAGATAAGCCTCATCAAGATGGATAAAACTGTGGATTTGTGCTCATGATTAAAGTCAAGTGCATCTGGTTGGTTTGCACATCTAAAATGTAGTATTTTGTATTTGTCTGGCCTGGACCAGTCCAGTCTGGGCTGGGTGAAGGTAAAATGAGCTTGGCTCCTGTTTGGTTATGGGGAGGGTCCTCCAGCCCAGCCAGGAAAACAGTACTTACAGAGGCCTCTGTCTGTGTTATTGTAGGGCTACAGGAAGAGCAGGGAAGAAAGAGGGGTGGGGGTGGGGTGGAGGGGTATGAGGAGAAAATGCAGAGGGAGAGCATAAAGAGAGTCTGAAAGGAGATGAAGGGTGAGGGAGATGAAGACACATTGTATGAGGAATGAAAGAGAGTTGATGTGCTGTTGAGGATAGTGACAAAAGAGGATGACAGTGACATGTTACTCATCTGAAAAAACATTAGAATAGAAATGAAAAGACACATGAACTTGAACTATTGACTCAAGTTTAGTTCACACTTTTATTTCTCTTAAACCACTTGTGACAAGCTAAATCTTCACCTACTCCCACTCTCTCTAAAGTTGACAAGTAATTCTACAGCACAGTTTATGAGACAGAACTTGGATCCACACGGCCACTTAACAGGATGGCCAAGCTCCAACAAACAAAATTTAGGCCAAAGAGCATGTATTTTAATGAGGAAAACTATGTGACATGCTTCCAATGTAGGATTGGGGAGCAGCTATGGCTTGGGGCCATGGCTCAGGAGGTAGAGTGGGTTGTCCAATAACCAAAGGGTTGGCAGTTTAAATCCCACTCTGTACTAGTTATATGGGCAAGTGTCTTGAGCAAGACACTTCACCCACCTTTCCACTAGTGTCACTCATGCTGGTGTATGAATGTGTATGAATGTTTGATGATGGTGGGTCATCTGGTGTGAATTGACAGCCACATTTCCGTCAGCCTGCCCCAGGGCAGCTGTGGTTACAAATGTAGTTTACCACCACCAGAGCGTGAAGAGAGAGTGAATGAATAATGGATCAATAATGTAAAGTACTTTGGGTGCCCTGAAAAGCACTATAGAAATCCAATCCATTATTATTATTTTGTTGCTCTAGCTTTACAATAACCGCAACTGAATATGGAGTAAATAAGTAAATAACCACTGTGAGTGTGAAAGTTAGCTGAGGTTCCTCTGTCAGTATAGTCACATACTGCCTTCAAAATACAAATGCAGGACATTGTCTGCATTTATTGCATGAGACCGGAGATAATAGTGTTCCGTGCTCCGCAGTGTTCCTCACCACTCAAACCGGTTGAACTGTGTTTGGTCGGGTTCTACCATCACCTGTATTGGGGAAATATTCTATAATAACTTTTTTTGTGGAGTAATGTAATTCCACTTTTGAAAGAGGAAACAATAGTTCTGCCTGTCAGCCCTGTTTTCAGGCTCCAGACAGTCCACCCTGTGACAGAGGATTTTGGCCAGTCACAGGGAGTGGGTGATTGTCCACTGTAAAGTCTCCATCGGACACATCTCTGCTCTGGCGAGAAGCAGCATGGAGGCTGCTCTGACTGTAATATTTTGGGTTCTTGTTTTAATGGTGGCATGAAAAGACTGTGCATCATCAATTTTTACACTCAGTTTGTGCTTCAAGAATAACTAAACCCCTTAACAATCTCTGCTTTAAATCTCTACATAGTTTGCCCTCTACAGGTTGAACATTGGTTATTACAACTGAAAACAGATTCCACTTTATACTGATCTGTTGTCAGCTGACATAATTGGTGCCAACTTCCCCAGATAAATATCTGATATTTTTTTCAAATCTATTTTTTTTTTATTCAATAGCTTCATCAGTGTGTAGCAGCAGAGCTACATTCTTGGGCCCTATTTGCACAGAACTAATTCTTCCTATGAGCCTCAGGTTAATTGTAATAATTGTGGAAGTCTGTGAATGTCAGGCCATGTGTGTAAGTTGTTTAGCAAAAATTCCAGAGCAAATTACCAAACATATTGCAGTAAACTGTCCGTGATAATATGAGTCTTGCACAAATTGATGTTTCTGTCATTTGATTGGGATATGCAGTATTTTTGGTTCCACATTTATTCAATCTATGTCCTGATCAAGGATGATGGAGGCTGTGCAGATGATGATATATTAACATTTTTTAAAGTGTTTTGTTTGGAAATTCAGGAGTCACGATATAGCATGAATCTTCACTGATAGAGCAAACTTAATTTCTTTAGAAGATTAAGATCACAGAAGATGATGAAATGGATGACAAATTTGCAGTGGGGCTACAGTGGGGAACATTTTCCTATCTTTCAACAGTCATCGATAAGTGGTGAAGCTGCCTTTGTCATCAGAACCAGGGAATAAAGTGAGTTAAATGTAAAAAAAAAAACCACAAAAAACAAACAAACCACCAGTTCTTCTTCTTCTTCTTCTTCTTCTTCTTCTTCTTCTTCTTCTTCTTCTTCCTCAGATTTTATAATTTACTAATGTCTACTTCTAAAGATTCAGCAGTGGACTAGTTATATCCTGGGGAGGCAACATCCAAGAAGACATAGATTAAATAGACTGGAATGATGCTTGATTGAAGACACAAAAGCAAACAATAAGTAATTGATTTAAGTTCAATACAAGTGGCTGATAATGGTGAATTACATAACCCCTGTCAAACATCACTATATATCTGGTAATATTCCAGACATATGTGGTAAATGTCCTAATGAAAAAGGAACCAGTCTTTACTCTCTTTTAGAATGTTGTGGAGAGATGTCATCACTTACCTGTCGGAGGTGTTCAATATCAACTTCTTTCTAATTGTTTGTGTAATTGGAATCTATGCAGTGAATTTCACAAAAACACAGAAACTAACTAATCTACTGGACTTTGGAGTTCTGCAAGCTAAGAGAGTTATTGCACTATGTTGGAAGAAAATTGATATTCCCTTTACGAAACTTTGGATAAAGAAACTTTCAAAATGTGTTATTGTGCACAGACATACATTACAAAAAGAAAAAAGAGGGAAAGTAGGCCTCATTTGTAAAAATGTGCTGTCATTTATAAAAAAATATTGGGGAAAAGAAAGAAAGAGAGAAGACAGATATAGCAGGAAGGTGTGTTAGGTTAATAATTTAGTTTCTTCACCCCTGATGTCCATCTCCAGCAGTTTTTATGAGAACACTCAGACTCATGTAGTTCAGACAAGTCAGACCCCATCAGATACGAACCACAACTAAGTTGATTTGAAGTTTCTGTACAAATGTTACCTTTACAATCAGGTTCACCCGCACATATGTCTGCTGGTGCCTATAACTCAAAATGCACAGCACATTTTCAGCTGAATAATTTACAATACCGGTGTTCATCAAAGATGACCTGTGTCGGGGGCCTAGATGTGAATGCTGTAAAGTCTTAAAGCATCCTTGTCCATCGTTCAATAAGACACTTTAATTCTTTATCACTTTGAAATTAGGAAGTTTTTGCTCTGAAAAAGAATGACACACATGTTGCATGATAATATGTGTCTGTCAGCATGATCAGTTTCTAGAGGATGATCCAGAAAAGAACTTAAATTCATTTCTAAATAAACAGTATTTGAAAACAGCTCTTGAGGTACTGTACACATGTTTTTTGAGTGTCACAACAGAGTGGAATTATTCAGAGTGGTGGATATGATCTCAGAGTGCCACAGTTTGTATCTGTGATTGTTTGTGTCATCTGTGATATTGATATAAATATCAAAAACAAATATTTACAGAAAACTGTTATTGTTTGAAGCTGCTGGAGAGAATTCGTCGAACAGTAATTAATGTCAAACATGTAAAAACATGTAGGTGGGAAAGGTGTGATCAAGGCCTGAAGTTTCTATTTAATTACAAAAATTAATGTAATATTTCTATCATGTTTAATGTGGTTACTTATTAAGTTGTTAGGTTTGTTAATATATATGTCACAGTCCCAGTCTCCCAGTTTCCCTCCTGTCCTCCTGCAGTTTTCCACTCTCTCTTCCTCTGCCCCACTCATCCTACCAGCCACACCCACCTCATCAGGCCAACTCTCCTCACCTGCTTGCACAGATGCAGCTCATCCATGCAAGACTTTCCAGCACTCGTCTCCTGTTGCCATCCTTGCCTGTTTTCCACCTGTTCTCCCTGCCTCCCTCCTGGTTAACCTACCTGCCTTCTGTCTCTGACCACGTCTTCTGCCCAAGTGTCCCTGGCATCTGTCTGTGCCCTTGGCTTCGACACCTCCACCTGTCCCTGACTCCTCGTCTGCACCATCAGTTGGTTCTTTGGGCTATGGACTCCTCGTTTCTGCTACAGTAGCCACAGTACACTCCTTCCCTTTTCTAGGGGGCACCAAAGGAACCGATCTGTACGGGTCCAAGGGCTCGGGTTCACCCCCCTGGTCAAGTGGCCGGGTTCGACCTCACCACTACCCCGAGCCTAAGCCTCAAAGACTGTGTGAGGGCTATCAGCCTGAAGAATGATCGGTGTGTTGAACTAGCTCATTCTGCTCTCTGTCTTCTGCTGTGATAACAATGGCTAGTTCAAACTGTTCCAAAGTGCCACTGTACTGCTTTTGGGTCCAAACTACTACTGTACTACTACTGTAATGAGTAAGTCCACTCTGGATACAGTAAGCACAAACCAGCAGTGACATGTATATGAAGACTCAAATAAACCAATTTATCTACAAAGCACTCAGGGAGTGTACTGCAGCTGCACAATTACCTAAATGCATTCTTTTAATGAGAGCAAATTGTTTCAGAAGCACTATCTGCGCCAATCGATCAAATGCACAAATTGAATGGCAATCATGCTGGAGAGGGGATTTACGAGAACAAAAATGTTTTCAGCTTCATACGCACTTGCTTTGACAAGGCATAAATGAAGCAAACAAGTCATTTTTTACAAAATAACCCAGTAATTAACACAAAAATAAATAATGCCCTCACCCTGATGTTTGAGTGTTCTACTCTATAAACACCTGCTTATGTTCATACTGTTGCTGATGATCCTTCATACATCTGATGTTTTGACATTAACCCTCAAATGAATGTGTCAATGCTAACTTGTGCTGTGTGCCCATTGTGTTGAAAACGTACTTCATCCTGATCAGGGAATAAATGCCCTTGCCTGTAACATTTTGATTTAGATTACACACTGCGAGTAACACACCTTAAAACCACTGTATGACAATGTCACACTATGGATGTGGCTTTTTCACATTGACCTTGAAGTCATTTGCAATTTACTTTCACTCAGCGTAGTAACACTTGTTGTCGAGATGTGAGGCATAAGTATATGGAGACATAAAAGCCGTGGGATTTTTTTTTTTTTTTGACAAAAAGCCTGATCTTGCCATGACCTTTTATTTTTATCATGTCAGAGTGAAAAACAGTAAACAAAGATGATGCCAGAAAACAACCTTTGCTGTGTTCCTGCAGGATGAAATATGTGCAAAATGCTTACATAATATAAATAAACATAAATAATCATATAGATGTATGTTGCTTAGTGGTTTAAGTCTGAGGGATGTAGTGATGACTTTTGCATTTCAGTCTGAATGAAACAGTATCTGTTTTAATGCATTACAACTGTCTTTTCATTTCTTCCTGTTTAAATTGTATTTGTATTCATGTTCAGTTACTCATATTGTGTATTCTAAATACAACAGTGTTGTTGTTTTGTGTTACTCAACACTGTAGAGCAGGTGGTTAAGTGGATTGACCATTTATTTCAAGTTGCCTTATCCCTGGGCCTTCTTGCCCACATGAGTAATTCACAGAACAGAATATTTACCTGAAAGGACATCTGCCAAATACTATTTTTTGGTAACACTCTTGTCAAAAACACAAAACTACACCGTTTTATTACTGTACAACAATTGTATAACAAAGGCTACTATTATGTGTGGGTTAGGAGGATCTCATTGTAGAAATAAAGTATAATTATTATTGATTTAAAATCAGAGTATTGTGTGAAAATGAGAATGAGCATGTTTTCATTATCATAAAATGAGCTGTTTATATCAACCATGTTAAAATCTCATTAACACTGATGTTACTGAGCAAAAACTTCCCAATTATCATTCAACATTCAGTTATTCAAATGGTCTGAGAGACAGATTCTTCTCACTTTTGAGAACTCCAATTTTGAGTTGTGGAAAATCCACATCATTATGCAGGTTTTGGCTCATCACAGGTCTTTTAAAGCAGAGGAGGAGGTTACGTGACTAATGGGCGATATACACAGCTCCAGTACTTCCTGAACTTCAGGCAGCTCCTTTATTTCTTGTCTTTCATTATTGGACACACAGATTAATCCAGGTGTGCCTGACTACAGATGTCACAACAAGTAACAGGCACACCTGGATTAATCAGTGTGTCCTATAATGAAAGACAGGAAATAAAGGAGCTGCCTTGTCCTCATCCCAACCTGGGAAGAGACAAAAAGTAAAAGATCATTTTGGTAGAAGTATACAGGGAAAAGGCTGAGAAAATTGGTGTTGCAAGTCTTGCAGTTAGTCCTATTGTGGTTCATCCACATCCTCCGTGGATGCTACCGGTTCCAGAGAGAGATACAACACTACATGAGAAAATGAAGAAACACAAGGGAGAGTATGGGCAACTGGCAATGATGTATGTGGACAGATATTATGGATATGTTCAAGTCTCCACAGATGGATCCAAGCAACCAGATACTGGGATAGTATCTGTAGCACTTGTAGCACCAGAATTTGACGTTAAATTTGCCTCAAGAATAACGGGTCATCTTTCAGTGTTTTCAGCAGAACTTATAGCAATCATAATGGCGCTGCAATGGGTGGAACAAACTAAGCCAATAAGAGGAATAATATGTGCAGACTGGTTATTAGCTTTGAAAAATCTCAAATCAGGTAATTTAAGTGACAGGAGTGATCTAGTCTGCAAAATATGTTATTCCGAATTCAAAGTATAATAACACATCTTAGATTTGTATGGGTGCCAGCTCATGTGGGACTGGTGGGAAATGAGCTGGCAGACAAATATGCTAAGCAAGCCCTTAGAATGGAAAATATATCAGTTCATAGTAAAGTTGGCAAAGCAGAGGCTAATTCACTAATTAAGACGGAAATTATGAAGATGTGGCAAGATCAGTGGAACCAAGAAAACAAAGGAAGAGAACTTTCCTTTATCAGACCATGCATTGGCTTGTGGCATTGTGGTGGCAGGTGTAAAAAAGAGACAATACTCAGACCAGGACAAACTGGATTAAATAAGACATTATTCTTAACAGGAAAACAGGAGACAGGAAAATGTGACCGCTGTAATGTTTCTGAGACAGTAGATCATGTTCTTATGAATTGCATAAAATACAAAAGGGAAAGAAGCAATATGAAGAGGAAAATAGAGGACATAGGAGAATCATTCAGTATAAAAGATATTCTAAGCAAATCCTCAGAACATAGAGTAATTAAGTATCTTTCTGGGCATTTAAAAGCTACTGAGATTAGCAACAGAATATAATATTTTATTTTATTTTCCCATATGAACAATGCAATTTATGCTGTTATAGCCTCTAAGCCATAGAAGATCATTCACATCAGGAGGGTGGCAGAAATACACCAATAAAGTTTGCAACCGCTGTTAAAAAAAACAAGAAAAAGAAAGGAGCTGCCTGAAGTTCTGGAAGTAGTGGGACTGTGCATAGAGCTCATAGCTGGAGTTACTGATCACTGTATGTGGCCCCTGAACTTACACAAGTTCAACACCTTTGATTAACGTTTTCTGTGTAATTTTTTACTCAGTAAATTCATCCCTCAGGCTGGATTGGACTCTTTGGCAGGTTGGTTTTGGCACACGGCCTGTACGTTTAACGCCCCTGCTTCGGAGCAGCTAGTCTCACAGCAAATCAGAGACTGCCTTCCTCCCTCTTTCAACCCCAATCACTTCACTTACAAAAGAAAGTGGAGGTAGCCAGTGCCTTAACACAGCGTTCAGTGCGGAGTCATCTGGAGAACTGGAAGAGCCATGTGACGATCACATGAAATGGTCAAAGGTTTTCTTCATTGTATTAGTTCATGATTTTCTTGTGAGCATGGCTGTTACATTTTCCCCAAAATAAAATCCAACAAAACACGGACCGGGATCGCAAGTTGGAAAATTAAAAAACAAGAAAATGGGGTAAAAACCAAAGTAGGGCCCTTTTTAAGGGGTTCTAAAAGGAGCGCACCAAGTCTATCGTATAAATAAAAAAATGAAAAGGCAGGCCTTAAACACTAGTGTGGAAATGGAAGTCACTGGTCAAGTTGGGGGAGGACAAAAGGGACAGAAAGTGGCTAACCAAAACGAAGCAGGGATGCGTGTCAGACACCCAAGAGAGGACGTTGCATCCTGAACAGTTCAGCCTGTTGAGCTCCAGCTCCTTTTAAAGCCTAACTGGTCAATTACAGCCAAGTGAGAGAACTATGGCAGATGAACCTGATAATCCTCAACAACCTGTGGCCAAGATCCTAAACCAGAGAGAAAACAACTGTGGGGTAATCTGTACCTGTAACAAGGACTGAAACATACATGAAAGACCTTACTTGTTTGTGCTATTATTGTTAGTCTACCCAAAGTGATGCAGTGGTCAACAAAGACCTCAGCCACGGTTAGCAGCACTGGTCAGATTATTTATACTGTGATTGTGTTTTTGACCTGCTTATCAAACCATGTCATTTATTCCAAGATGTACTGATATTCCTCTGTTGACTGTTGAGACGATATATATACCCTTGTGAATAAATAATCATAGGTCATAGTATGATGGCAACATGTCTAATGTAACACCCTCTCTCTTCTGGAAACTCTTTATCTTTCTTGCAGAGATATGATGTTTTATGGCTACTTGAATATGCTGTATCTGTGCTGAAAATAAATGAAGATGATTTGATTTCAGACCTACATTTGTCCTCAATTTATTAAACACAATTTTACAGCATTCAACACAATATTCCACTATTTCACTGTGCCTTACCATAATGACAATAATGTCTTAAAATCTTATCTTGTCTTATCTTATCTTATCTTATCTTATCTTATCTTATCTTATCTTATCTTATCTTATCTTATCTTAT
>JAPQRP010000001.1:17480027-17494238 GCA_037367295.1 Apogon hyalosoma | reverse complement strand
TTAATAAAAATCAAAGATTGCATAAAATCTGTAGCTTGCAGAAAAATTCTAACTTAAGATTTGAACTCAGCACACTTGAATTGACTAAAAACAAGTCTTTCTTTTAATGCAACGTATTGAGTGTTCCCCAGTGTTATTTTTGAGGAAAATACTTTTGACTCTGGAAAAAATGCTCAGTAATTTTTCATGTGTAAGTAGCTGGGATGCATTAGGTAGACAGCTCATTTCTGACTACAGCTGACATTACTCAAACACTCCCCTGTGCCTGTTTCTCATGAGGACCCCCCCTCTCTCTCACTCTCTCTCTCTTTCTCTCTCTCTCTCTCTCTCTCTCTCTCTCTCTCTCTCTCTCTCTCTCTGTGTGTGTGTCTCTCATCATATCATCCCTCAGAGCAGTGTAGGTACAAAGTTGGAGTGGAAGTGGAGCTGCCGTCGCCTCCTCTCAGGACCACGGACAGCGAACATCTGGGAGCCGAGACACAGATTTCCATCCGTATCAGAGGATTAACTGGACTGATCTGACATCGAGGACTTTTACTTCAGGCTACCTGTTGATGTCAGACATAAGGAGACTTGTGACTTTCTGGCTGCTTGGCGTCTGTCAATGTAAGCCCGCTGCATCCTCGATCTGCGCATTAATCACCAATGTGATGTGAGACTTAAAACATGTTATTCATTTGTGGACTGGATCCTGTTGAGTGTTAGAGTGTTGGGACAAGTCTGTACGCCGTGTATTTAAGGCACGGTCATCATATGGAAAATAAAACTTAACTTATATTCCGTGCGTAAAATCCAGCCTGGCACTTTTTTCAGTTTGACGCACAACACACTGGGATCACGTGTGTGTTTACAGAATCATGACCGTCTAATTTAATAATGCATAATTGTAGATCTGATTTATTGTGAGATCATTTATGTTTTTATCAAGTTAAACGTAGGACGTGAAGATAGAGAGAGGACCCAAAGAAGGTAGAACACCTGCGCGCACATAGAGTGTACTTTTCAATATCGGGCGTGTTAAAATTGCACATTTATCTCAAAGACAGGTGGGTGGAATCACTGGAGGTGAAAGGGAAACAAAAAAGTAAACGACTGTCTTTTAATAAGTGAGACTTGGAGGAAAAGATCTGGACTTTTTGGCACCATCTTCCCCAGAATGGAGCTCCACAACCAGACCCAGTGGTTACCCCCTTCATCAGACACGAACTCCTCTTCCTCGCCTTTCCTCGTCCCCTATCCCCGCCTGTTCAACATCTCCTCCAACATGTCCACTCAGAGTGTGCCGTTCCAGGGCAGCAGCACTCTGGTGACTGCGGTCATCTCCCTCACAGTTTTCATGGCAGGTCTGATCGGTAACACTCTGGCCATCTACGTGGTGCTGCGCTACGCCAAGATGAAGACCGTGACCAACATCTACATCCTGAACCTGGCCGTGGCCGATGAGCTCTACATCATCGGGCTGCCCTTCCTCACCACCCAGAATGTGCTCTCCTACTGGCCGTTCGGCTCCTTCCTGTGCCGTGTGGTCATGACAGCGGACTCCATGAACCAGTTCACCTCTATTTTCTGCCTCACCGTGATGTCCATAGATCGGTACCTGGCGGTGGTTCACCCGATCCGCAGCACCAAGTGGCGTCACCCTCGCGTGGCCAAGGTGGTGAGCGCAGCCGTGTGGGCTGTGTCCTTTGTGGTGGTCCTGCCAGTGGTCATCTTCTCGGATGTCCAGGTAGAAGCATCTCCTGCAAGTCATACATTGATAAAAAAAAAAAAAAAGTCACAAAAGATCCATACAAGTCGACTTAAATAGTTTACACGACCATCTATGCCCACAGATAAACATCTATTTTAGTCTTTCAGTGACAAACAGCTAAATACCAGATTGAACAAACAGCCCACATAACACATGTCTTTGCACTATTTTCTATTTATATTAATAGCTACATAAACGTTGACCCATTCCAATCAGCATTCATTATTCATTAATTAATCACATTTGCCCATGATTTCAACCTGTGAATCACAGAACTGAATACAGGAAGTATCTACAAACTCTATAAACAAAGTGTGCATTATTGTACTGTAAGAATAATAAGGCTCCTTGTGTGTTTAACCAAGCAAATAGAAGACAATCCTTCCATTAGATAATTATCACAGTGATAAATGTTTCATCTGCACCAGGTTATTTAACCTTAACTAATGAGTAGCTTCTCACCTGTTAAATATCCATCAGTTTGATGGAAAGAATAAAGATTGTGCTGTGTTTCAATGGAAAATGGTTGGTCTAATGAGTCCAGAATGACGTTGTTGAGGAGGATAATGTGATTACCCATCATCCCGTGTCTGCAATACAAGCCTGTGGGGGTAGTGTTATGATCTGGGGTTGATTCACTTGGTCAGGTCTAGGTTCAGCTACATCATGTGTCCAAAAAGTGTCTGAGATAAATGTTGTGTCATTGCACAAACTGTATTGTACTGTATTGGAATGTATAGAATTATAGAAAGCACCATTTTCATTTCCGACTCAGATTCAGAAAACTTTATTCATCCCATACGTGCAATTTATTTGCAGCTTACCGCAGACATCAGTCAACATTCAAAGTGCAATGTGTCAAACATGAATCTGTATACACATACAAGATAGGTCACTGGAAGACAACGACAAATAGATACATTATATAATCAACAATAAATAAACAATAAATACCAATGCAGGCTAAAATACACTGTTAGTTCTGCTAACATTTGTTGGTCCATGGGTTATAGACATTGCTGCCACCAGATATTGCTATACACAAACATAAATTCATCAAACAACATAAAATACATGACATTACTAGTGGCTGACATTTCCACAGGATACCTTTAACCATATTTGTATTGGACTCTCACTCTTATACTCCTCCATGCAGCATATTGGCCTCTACAGCATTACTTTTTCCAGTAGCAGCCGTAACATGCACTAACCCATGCTACTCAATAGCAACCCTACTGTACAGCTGCACAGACTGATGCTGGTACTTCAAACAGTCAAACACTCCTTAACTCTCAAAGACCTAAACAACAATCCGCGACCTAAAGTGTCTACTGATATAAAATGTTTAATAACTGTTGAACCACTAATCATATCAATAGATTGAAATAATTCAGGTAAAATGCAGCTTCTCAGCTTTTCATTATCATCAGATGTGACCTATTTGGAAGTTCAGAGGCTCTGTATTGAACATGAAAATACCATCATCTTCTACAACACTGATTCGCCAGTAAAACCCATGATAAATGACCATGGTTGGTTGTCGAGGGTGATTTTTACATGAAGTTACGGATATATTTTGCTGAAAAAAGTCACTTTTGCTTCAGTTTTGTGTGTTTTTATATTGTAACATTTGAATTTACTCTGAGCTTTTATGAACATTTACATGATCAGTAAATTGAATAATAGAAATGTAGAGGATAATACAATGTAATAATAAATGAAAGTTTGATGTAGAGAAAAATTCATTTGAAAGTTTTGTCAAAAATAGTTATAAGTTTATAAATTTTTGTAAAGTTTTTGTAATTGCATGAAAACTCTGCCTGGATCTTCCAGAGTTATCCTCGCTGGAGTTCATGTGTAGAATCAAACAAGCCTGTGAATACGAGTCTAACACAAAAGTAGCAAAATAGACTTAAACCTTCAAAGTTAGATAATACAAAAAGCAAGATGGAAGAAATAGAGAAGGAATATATTCAGAATGAAAGTTTCAATAATACACGAAGCCACGTTGAAGGCCACTGGTTTGATAACAATGAGGTGACTGGACAAAGAGTTCTTCAGGTACAGATATGTTACATCCTGCTCTGCATTTCAAGTACAGATTGTACTGTCCAAAGAAAACTGACATTTCTCCACATATACGTTGACTATACTTCACTGTAGACTTAAGGGCACAGTGTTTGATTACTGTCTTTACTCATCATCTCACTGAGCAGACAATGACTGAAGTTTGGTGTTTTTTGTCACTTACATTCATTAGCGGTAATTTTAACTCCCTTCAGGACACATTTAATTCCTGCAACATGATATGGCCAGAGCCAAATGACGTGTGGTCCACTGCCTTCATTCTCTACACGGCCACAGTGGGCTTCTTTGGACCGCTGCTCATCATCTGCCTCTGCTACCTGCTCATCATAATCAAGGTATGTGCATGAGAGTGACAAAGCTCATATATAAGTTAACTCTCTAATATAGATCAGCATATTAATATAATTTCCATCTTGATTGCCAACTTCCCGCTCTCATTCATCACCGTGCTCACCGTCTTCATTATTAAATATCTTCATCCAGGTGAAGTCTTCAGGTGCCAGGGCTGGCTTCACCAAGCGCCGTCGCTCAGAGCGTAAAGTGACAAGGATGGTGGTGGTGATTGTGGTGGTATTTGTTCTCTGCTGGCTGCCTTTCTTCATTATCAACATGGTTAACCTGGTGGTCATCATCCCCGAGTCCAGCGTCACTGCAGGAATCTACTTCTTTGCCGTCATCCTGTCCTACGCCAACTCTTGTGCCAACCCCGTCCTCTACGGCTTTCTGTCGGACAACTTTAAACAAAGCTTCAGAAAAGTAGGAATTCTGCATAAACAGAAGCATTTACATTATATTAAGGTGCTTGTAATAGGAGATTGGAAAAAGCATGTTTATGAGATGCTTAACATTATTACATATTAACATGGCTATATAAGAGTGCAGAGGGTGACTGGCATATATCCACAGACTAAATCACTCACTGAATGTTAAACTTAAATACAATAGATTAATTAAGAGTAAGATGAGGTAAGAAAAGATAAGATATACTATTGATCCCCCAAAGGGAAATTCAACTGTACAGCAGCACAAGACAATATGCATCAATTACAATAGAAAAATTTTAAAAAAGATAAAAACAAGTGGTGCCAGGCACAACAAACCCCGCCCCTCACAAACATTTTGGCTTTTAATGGACATCTCCCTCACAAAATGTGAGACTATGGCTTTGACCTTTCAAGATCGCTCAAGGTCAAAGGTCATGATGCTATTTTGGAACCTACATGTAGTTTCCTATCTGTCAACAATAGTAACTGAGTACTTATCACCACTCTTTTTGGAGTTATGACCATTTAAAATCATGTGACCTTGATTTTGACCTTTCAAGGTCACTCAAAGTCAAAGGTTATGACTCCATTTTGAAGCCCATGCCAGGTTTCCTATCTGTCAATAATAGTAACTAAGTCTCTAGCGCCACTTGTTTTTCCGTTATAGTCCATTTTAGTTTTTTAGGTATTGACCAAGTGATCCCTGACCTCTTTGGTCAACAGTAGGTCAAAATCTATACACACAAGATGCAGAATTGAAAGACAAGCATTTTAGTGCTAATTAGAAGTCTCTAAGATGAATTGTTCAAAAGTTATATCCAAAATTAAATTTGGACCTTTATTGTGACCTTGACCTTTTGGGGGGGAGTTAAAATATAGACATATTT
Source organism: Apogon hyalosoma (assembly GCA_037367295.1). Taxonomy (NCBI): domain Eukaryota; kingdom Metazoa; phylum Chordata; class Actinopteri; order Kurtiformes; family Apogonidae; genus Apogon; species Apogon hyalosoma. The sequence continues at coordinate 17,488,746 of JAPQRP010000001.1, read as the reverse complement.
GTTAAAAAGGTATAAATTAATTAAAAGTATGACTCACTATAACAGCTGGTGACCATAACTTGGAATATCAAAAGACAAACAGGGGTAAATCAATAGCTCAAACACACTGATGGCAGCTGGTCAGTGGAGTGTGACAGGCTTCAAGGACTCAAAATGTTAAAAAAAAAAAAAAAAAAAGTTCCTCTGAAAATGTGAGAAACTTCATTTACCTGAATTATTTATACATATTGATAGAATTATTGATTCAAAAATTATAATACAGTTTAAATCCGTTGATGCTTTTTGCTCTTTACTTCTTTGAGGGTTAAATAGACAAACACGTGTAAATGGTGGCACAATTCAAGGATGATCAAAAAAATTATTGGTTTCTTGCCACTGAACACCTGCCATAATTCCAATAAACACAGGAAAGGACAGGCCCTCACTCCACTAATCCAGAAAATGTAATGCATCTAAAGCAAAAAAAATAAACAAAAATTCTTGCATTTCCAAAACATGTTTAAAGAAATCACTAATGAATTGGTTTGCAATTAGATCCTTAAATTCTTCTGATTTCTTAAACTCTTGTTAATCTGATGTTAGTCTATTTTGCACCTGCTCTTTACCTTCACGCTGCAGGACATCTGGTAACTCTCAGTTTGATGTCATAGCATTATTAATTGTGAATAATTTGCTCAGGGAACCCTCTTACATATGGAACTGGTTTTTGGAAAGTGACCTTAAAGGGTTCAAAATGTTTACGACTGAGCCCTCAGACTTGGTCCTGACTGCTGTGTCCACTTGACGGGGTTTTATTCCAGGAGTGTGCATCTCAGTCAGTGATCATGCAACCTAATCCAATATATGAAACTTTCAACAAAGTGAAATAACAATATATGTTAAAATCCATACCCAAAATAGCTTGCCATTTAAGCAAAGCTGCTGCATGGAGATTAGAGGCCAAGAGCATTTTATTACTTTTGAAATAAATGCAGACACACAAAACTGCTGTTCAGAGCTGGTATTACCATATATTTTTCAAAATCCTGTCCCATGTGGACTTTAAGTTCGTCTTTTCACACCCTGCATTACAATGTGTCTCTAAATGCACCCTGGGTGATTGCTTCGGATCTTCTTCATTCTATATGCAAGTACAGAAACTCCTCTACTGTCAAAAACATGGTGCAGTGTTTCATTTAAGTTTCTTCGCATTCTGCGCACTCACCATTGAATTACATTTGCAAAGTTGTAAGGTGGAAAGTTTTCTTGTTTGCCACTCCATGCATGAAATGATGTAATTCACTCAAAACACCTTCAACTTTGATATGAAACCTTTGATCGTTTACTTTGTTTTTATTGGTTCTGTTCTTTTTGATGACACACACTTTAGTGATGCTTGAGTCTTTGGGCACTTAAAATATGTTTAGGAATTTGTACCACTTTTCAGATCAGTAATTATCGGGTAATAATTTGGAAATATTCATGTAATAATATAGTAATGGCCATGTAATTAGCAGTAGTTGGAATGTAATTACCAAGTTTTACAGTGAAAACACTTAAAACTAATTTCTATTTTATAAAAGACATGAATTTGAAGATTGTAATATGGCACTTACCATTTCTATTTCTTAGAATAAATGGCAATTACAACATTATCACCTCTTTTTGATTAAAGTATTACACCACTGTTACCATGTAAGGTCTGAGCTGTGGTGTCAAAAGCTACTTGAATTTCTACCAGATTATACAAACTGTAAATGCCATCTTTCCTCACAGACGAAAAAGATCTGGAGGGTCATTCAAGTGCTCTCCTGCAGCACAACACATAACAACCACTCATATATGTCTTCGTGGGCTTTTGTCAGCTTCGGATGTCCTACAAACACTCGAAAATGACCCCACTGACGCACTGGCATTAACTCACGCAGCAGTGGAGGCAGTCAGATGATTGGAATGTGGATATGTGTTCCAGACCTCCTCTGAATGCATCATGAGTGATTGGATCTGAATGCGTCCTCATTGCATCCTGAGTTTGTTCACACCTCACATCAGACCTGTCACCGTTTGATGCTCTGGACACATGTTAATGTCAGCTCTGGATGGGACTGAAGACACACATAGGCTTTGGCATTTATTTTTTGATGTCTCTTCTGCACCAAACAAATTCTCAACCTTGTTTGTTGCCAGTCAGATAAAGCCCCTGCATGTATGATTGGAATATTCCTAACATCACTCCATGAACCGGATTAATAACAGTGATACTTCTCCAAACATGACAGTATTATGAAACTGCTTGAAAAGAATGATATTAGTTCCTTTAACACTTAAAGACTTCAGACTATTTTCGAATCAACTTCCAAATGAATTTTCATTTAACCTTTCCCAACTGATTTGTCACCATTCACTATAATATTGTCCTCTGCATTTTTGATTTTTCAATGAAAATTAGGTGTTTTTTTTATTGATTTACTGCATGTAGATGATCATAAAAGTACTTTCAAAGGTTAGTATATCAAAACAGAGGAAACTAAGGCAAAAGGGACTTTTTCAGCTAAATATGCCATTAAGTGAACATAAAAACAAGCATCTACAAGCACTACATTGTGTCAGACTTCTTGGAATCACTGTTGTAGAATATGGCAATGTTTCCACACTCACTAAACAGTCTGTGAACATCCACATGGGTCAAATGTGATGATGACGAAAAGGTTAGAAATCACTTTCTATCTGAATTATTTACATGAATTGATAGGATTAGTGGATTTGAAGTTATTTAACATTTTAGTTCAGTAGAGTTTTGGTTTTCAGTGGTTTATGTCTTTGAGGGTTAAGTTAAAAAGAATATGGAATAAGAAAGTTACATAACCAATATTGTATTCCTAAAATGTTTGTAGTTGGTGGTATATTATGTTACTCCATGGGTCTCTAAAACAGAAGATGATGTGTAGATTTTGTAGTGCCGCTCTAAAGCCTCTATATTTAACCCACGTCACATGTTGCTATGGTCCTACAGGTGTTGTGCGTAAAGAGTGTGCGGTGTAAAACCAATGGCGTAGATGACGGTGACCCAAGCGCTCCACGCACTGAGAAAACCACAGCGCACGACTTCGCTTTGGTCTCCCCTCATAACCACGTTTACCACAACCCTCAGTGCAGCCAGGTACGTGTGTGAGTGTGAGTGTGCAGGAGGTGAGCATGGTAAATGAAAGGACCATTGAAAAGGCAAAGTGAATCATGTTGTACGACATGATAGAAAAATACTCTGTGGTAAATTAGAGAAGATTACTGTAGATTCAGCTTTGTTGTAATTGCACAAATCAATATTTTGAGAATAAAATGTAGGTAGGTAGCCATAGAGAGAAAATAAAAACCTATTGTAAAAAATACGAAAGACAAAACAATACATTAAAAAGGAAAAAGCAAAAATAAGATAACTTTGTTGTCCTAGAAGTCCATGATTTTTACACAGACTGCATAAGATGAATACCATGAGCGATTTTTTAACAAGAACTGAAAGCCACTATATTTTTTCACTGCTTAAACAGTCCTGCAGAAAAGGAGCTATTTTTTTCCAAAATTCTGGTCTGAAGCAGTTCTTAAACAACATCATAGTCATATTCTTGTTCTAATCTTTGTTTATATGTGTCAATTTTGTTGTTGTTCGAGTTTTCAAAGAAAAATAATAGATCGTCTCAAAGAGGAAGGATTTATTTGGCATACAGGGTAAACAGGTGCACAGACGGAGTTTTGGGATCTGAATACAACGTGTCATATTGTGATAGTCTTTCTGATGGTCTCTTCCAAATTGTTTACACAAATACATTATGTAAGTATTAGGATAAGACCAGGACCAGGACAGACAGGCTGGCGTCTTGGTCCTCCAAAGGCCTTGATACAGCGTGATAAAGCTCCTTGACATTTTCTGTGACATTTTTGACTTGCCTGTCAAGTACTATGGCAGTTAAAGAATATATTAAAAAGACATAAAAAGCACAGATCCACAATTTCTGCATCAATCATCCTCAATTTGTAATAAGCAAAAGTAAATTGATTCAGTCAGTCGCCGTTGGAAAACATGTGTTGGATGTTATCATTGAACAATATAGAAAGAGTACGACAAAGTCAAGCCTTATGCACACACACACACACACACACACACACACACACACACACACACACACACACACACACACACACACACACACACACACAATCTTTTGATTATGGGACACATTTACAACGACATTGTAAATCCCACACAATGCTAATACAAAATCTGAATAAATTTAGATTTATTCCTGCCCAGAGTTTCATTCATTTTCACATTGATGATGGAAGAGACTGACCTTCACATGAAATCTTTTACAGTACATCTCAAATATTCTCAGTGGGGTTCGTGTCTTCAGGTCTGATGTTCAGACCTGGTAATTCCATACATTCAGGTTCAGTCCAATCTTTATGCTCTCTACAAACCGATGGATGTTTACGAAATGAGAAGCTACTCACTACATCTGTTAGTGTAAAAAGAACATGTGGAAGCCAAAACATTCAGGGTTATTCAAAAAGAATGAACTCATTTCATTATGCAATATTTTAATAATGAAAAGCAAAAGAATACTCCAGCCAAGTCACAAGTATTTGACTCACAATTAACTTTTATTTCCTGTCAATCTGTCCACTACCTGCAGCACAGACAACATCAGTGTGATAAGAGAATTCCTCCCAGATGCATATAAGCAGATCATGATCCACTGAGTTGATCGCTGTTGTTATTCAATGTTTAAAGTCATTGATGTTAGCCATTCAAAACTTAGAAAACTCCTCTTTCAAATGGTCACTGACTCGTTCCATGATGATGCTTGAGAACTGAAACAGTGCATCATGAAATTGGTTCATTCTTTTTGAATAACCCTGTATTAAAAACTGCAATGTGGACTTAAATCCAGATCTTATTTGGCTATGCTGTGCATGAATAATCTTATAATCAACTAAAGACCTCTGGTAGATATAACACTTTTTTAGACTCCCTTACAGATTTTTTTTTTTTTTTTTTAAATATAGAAATATTAAAACCCTGCTGGTAGGGCCTCCTCGTTATGGGTTGTATGTGTGTTTGGTGGCATCTAGTGGTCATGTTGCAGACTGCACCAGTCTTCCCTCACCATCCTCTGTGGCAGCTGCTAAAAACTGTTAGAATCCCTGTGTGTTTTGTCTGTTTTGAGCCTTTAACTCTTGTCCACACTCACACTTATAGTGATGGCAATGTAGGTAAAGCACAATATTGTATATTGTTCTCGATATCTGTAATTATGTCCTCATAAATCCCTCTAAATCATACACACTAGGCCTTAAAATTCAGATTTTTAGCTCACCTACCGATAGGCCATGAACTTTTGTGAAGGCAGGTCTGGTGTTGTCTTCATTATCAATTTCTTCAAACATCTCCTCTGACTAAATTACTGATCAGATTCATGTCAAATTCCTTCAGACAATATCTACAAAGTGTGTTCACATTTTTTTAAATTAGATTTTTACTTTGTTGACAAATTTTTGCAATATTAAAAATTAGCCTTCACTTAGAATGTTCCATATTTTAATGGCTTATGATGTGGAAATAGTTACAGGTATCAATATAGTTAATATTGAGCACTGATAAGAAGTCATGCATGGACTTTAATTTAATTAGCTGAGTTCTCCACCAGTGAAAGTACCACCCACCTCTATTGGGAGACTGATCTCCTGCATCAGGACCACAGGACTCTGACATAGTGGCAGAATCTGACAACCTCAAAAATTCAGCTTGTATTTCATTCTTAATAGAACATGTCAGTGAGCTACAGGGCCATTAGTCCTATTTTTGTTAACAGCCACAAAACATTCTCCGTCCAGTAGATGAATGGGAGGAAAGCCTGGGGCAAATATTGAAATACTAGAAAGATTCCAGTGAATAAATATTTAACAACAATCTGTTCTTGAGTGGAAAATTAAAAGCAAAATATTAGTGGAATAACAGAGAAAAACAGAAATTTAAAAGGAAAGTAATAATATGTAATAATAAATCGTCTATGCTTAGTGTAGCACTGAGTCAAATAGGATGCATGAATTATTCAAGGTTTGATGATTTTCTAAAAGCAGTGGAGTGAACAAGCACACACACATATAATTTTCTGCATCACTGATGAGGCTGATGCATCATGACTGGCAGCTCTTCTCCTTAAGATTGTAAAACACTTCTGAATTAATCAACAGGCAGGTGCATGCGTATGTGAGGCCAACCAATTGTAGAAAGGAAGGTAGATGAACCCTGATGAATAGGCAATAATTAAGAACATTTATGAAGTCAGAGATGAAAGATTGTGTGAAGTACAGTTTGATAAAAGAGTGTCCAATTAAATAACTGGTACAAGACAATGACAATAAGATCTGATGACACTCAACTTCTCCAAGGTGATGAAAAGTACACCTTGTATTCGCCCTCATCCTTGAATATAAAGTCATCCATCACCGACACAATGATCACCTTGGTATTCTCAAAGCCACGTCACAGTAATTTCTCTTAATCAAATTGAATATCCTCTTTTATCTCCATTTATACTCAGAAAAATGATCAAGGGCTAAACTTCATCTACAGTGGTGTTGAATAACAGTGTAAAACTAGAGGGGCACTGAGAATTCGAGCAAGACTAGTAGTCCTCTCTTCTCCTTATGAACTATTGTGGACTACTACTTTTTCTTCTTCTTGGTGATGTAAATACAGCCTTATTTGTATATAATTTGTGTATAAATATAATTCATTTTTAATTTCAGTGACTAGTATCAGTGAGCCTGTTTACATGACCATAAAACTCCGATATCTGGAAGTAATTGGATAATTGGCATTTACATGCACTTAAGAAATGCTATAATCGAAAAACCCTGGTTTAGATGCTCCAGTCCATTATCAGAATTCTTTCGGAGTTCGTGCATTCGTAGTGATGGTAAACTTAAACTTCCTGTTGTCTTCCACTGTCTGTCTTTACATTTGACTATATAACTTCCATTCTCTACTATTTTTAATTGTGTTTGCACATGTGCAGACATAAAAGAATGAAATAAATCAGATTAACCTGTATACACGCAGGAAGACATCAGATTATTTCCGAGAAATCTAGGTGTGTTAATCTGATTTCTCATAACCAGTTAAATGCTGTTATCGGATAAAGCCTTTCAGATTATCTGTTTACATGATCTCTTGAATAATCTGATAACTCCAGAAATCGGATAATGATCTGAGTATTTGTGTGCATGTAAACAGGCTCACTGTAAGTCAGTGGCATTGGATGTTTAAGCAAAGGCATTTGAAATAAGTATCAAATGTTTATAGGAGTCTTGTGGTAATTTGTAACTTTAGTTACTTTTTAACTTGGTTTTTATTGTAGAAAGAAGAAAACAGACAAAAAGGACACATGTTTTTTACTACATGTCAGAATATAAAGCTGCTGTTATCATTTTGACTCTGTGGACTTTATATAATTAATATACAGAGGAATAACACGTCACCCATTGGTGTCTGAACTGCCTGTAGTTTGAGATTTGACCATCATCATGTTGGCCTTTTTGGATCCAGAAGTAACCATTTATGGACAAAGAGGCTGGACTAAAAGAGTTTAAGGGCTAGTTTACTTGGTAAAACTTAATCTAGCACTGTGTAAAACAATCATTTTACAGTCTAGTCAGATTAACCTACTAACCACACCTACAGCTAAAATGTTTGTCAGGAAAAAAAAAGATATTATTTAATAAAGAGAACCATAAAGTGTAATACAGTAGGCAAGTTAGCTGTCATACTGACCTGCCAATCATTGCTCAACATGGCACATATCAAGAAAGAGATCTCATTAACATATCAGCAATTGAAATATGGACCATCAGATCATTTTCAAATTAAATGGGTAATACTGGAATGACTCCAGGAAAATAATTGTTGAAGCTCTGTGTCTATGGGAGTCAGGGCTTTTTGGAGTCACTGCCAGTGGCTGTCTGTGGTATTACAAATTTAAGATACTTCCTCACCCCGTGGTTACAGTTGCTCAAGCATTCACTTCTCACATAAAATTATCATTTTATTCATTTTAGGTTTTACCAGGTGGTGTCATGATTTGCTAATCTACTATGAGATGTATTAGATCATCACAGAGGTCATATGATTCTGATGAAAGCAACATTTTAACTAAGTGGTCGTTTAGTGACAGAAGTGAGCCACCTCGTCCATGAGAGTCCATGTCGATAGACCGGCCTCTGTTCTTGCTGTGAAGAACCCAAGGCTGTGACGTGTCTGAATATTCTCTCTTCAGTTACACCACTTTTGGTTTAATGGACCGTTACCATAGTAACAAAGGTCTTATTTCCAACTCATCTGTTAGCTTATTACCATTTTATGTTCAACGTTAGCCTCCAGCTATTCAGTGTTAAAGAAAGCGAAAGACTATTCCAGTCTCAACACCTTTTATGGATCTGCTCCAAAACTTAAGGAGCTCATCCCACCAAGCCTCTGTGTAGTGGTTATTGTGTAATCCTTCTGATGGACACATAGGCAGACAAAGGGGAGGGATCACATAACTACCTTACACAAAATGGTAAAATATAAATACAAAAATATTGTAAGATGCTAAAATTCAGAAGTGTGAGTTTTTTTAATTGATTGCTTTGTAAAAAGTTTAGATCATATTTGATATGCGTGCTTTAACCTATTTTTAACCTT
>JAPQRP010000001.1:17466722-17479402 GCA_037367295.1 Apogon hyalosoma | reverse complement strand
CATATACACACACACACACACACACACACACACACACACACACACATATATATATATATATATATATATATATATATGTTTCATCACATCCTCTGTAATTTGTGTTTTTAAGTGAAAATATGGTATTTTCCTATATTCAATTTAGTGATTATGTAGAAGTTCATTAAAGTCCAGATTAAAGTTGAGGGTTATTATATCCAAAAAAGAGAAAACCAAAGAAAAAGATCTATTTTTCTGCTAAATCTGTCATTGAAAACAATAAAATCCACTGTCATTGATACAACTCCATGGGTTTTACTGGTGAATCAATATTATAGAAGATGACAGTGTTTCCATGTTCATTACGGCCCCTCTGAAAGTCCAAATGGGTCATATCTGATGACAATGAAATGATAAAAAACTGTCTTTTACACTAGTTATTTACAAGCATTGATAGTATTAGTGGATCAGTGGGTTTTAAACATCTTATATCAGCGAATGATTTTTGATGTTTTAGATGTTTGGGTCTTTATGGGTTAAAAGGACTAGCCAAACAAAGATGTGACATAGGGTGGCAACTTCTATTTCAGTCTTGTAAGTAAGGTAATACATATGCATATCATGTCTCAGACAGAGAAGACCAACTAATGATTTCTTCATACAGGAGGCATTGCTGAGTGCTGTAAACATCACCAGTATTTAACCTGAGCCTATAATGAATGATGAAGAGCTTGAGAGCAAAGGCAGATGCATGCCTATTGAACATCAGAAACTCTTCTTGTCTTTAACTCCCCATCCTCCTACTTCTCTTCTCTCTGAAGGTCTCTCCTCAACCTCCCGGCTCTCCTTCCTCTCACACAGCTGCAGACCTTCACCACTTTACCTCTCCAAGTCAGTCTCCCTCTATTTTCCCAGGAAATGGACCCACCATTACAACGATAAATGCCACCATTGTAAATGCAGCTGAACCTCCAACCCCTACATCTCTGCCTTCACCCTCCTCTGCCTCTGTGGCTCCACAAGAACAATAATGAAGCAAAAACAAAGCATGCACAAAAGTGGATTTGTCATATTCTGACATTTAACCCCTTTCGCTTCACTACTGATGTATTAAAACATCATGATGCATTGTATTATAACAGTCCTCAGCTGGACGTCATTCTCTACTTTTCTTTGTATCCAACCATCATGTGTAAGTGCCTTTTCAGCCACTGTCTGAAACCATTGCTGATCTAAAACAAGACAGATAAAGTTATGCCTTTCTTGCTTGTGTTACATCCTTTTTACATCTCAAACAACATGTACAAATGTATTTTTTTCCCCTGAAACAAACAATGGCATTTGGATTTTAAAGCTGGTTGAAAGGGGTCGTGCACATGTTCATAGTGAACGTGAAAAATATGTAACATTTTTTTGGATATAAAATGAAGGTAAATTCACATGGAGCCCTTTTTCTTGTACAGTTTTACTTACGGCAATGGCTATTGTCACAGTACTGCGATACGAAATATTGGTTTGCCTAGTGCCACAGAGCCAATCAAATGTTAGCATTTATACTGTGACAATGAGCAGTAAAGACATTTTGTTGCCACAGAGCCAACCATGGATACTGTTACATGAACTCATTAGCCTCTTGATGCCACAGTACTGTGGTGATATATGGCGTATACAATGAAATCATGTAAATCCGCAAAAATTTTATATCATTTTGGCCTTTCGTCCACATGACACCGACCTTGTCAGTATCTTGAAACAGTATTTTTGGAGAACAGACCCCGGAGTGGAAAAATCTCTCAATGCTGCCCTGGCGTTGTCATATGGATAGGCAAAACACTCCTTATTGGAAATGATGACGCCACAGTACCACGTGACCAGAAGAAGAAAACCCCAGACATTAAAAAAAAAGAAAACCCCAGGTGTAACAATCGGTAACAACAAAAACACCAACAATGGTTGATTACAGGGTGGTGTTTGTGCTGCAGGCGCTGCAAAGTTTATTAGCACTGGCTTTATTAGCAAAATCTGCCATCTTCTTCTTGTGTTCATGTTTGTACTAAGAAGACGGACCTCAAGTGCATGCTCTCTGCATTCTTCTGTGATGTTAGTGTATCCTGTGGCTTTGTCTGTGTTTGTGTACAGCGCCACATATAGGTGTGGCATACGTATTACACCATTTTAACCCAGTTTTCCTATTTCCACCTGGACGCAGATATTTCTTGAAATGATACATGCATGGATGTGAAACTTTTAGAATCCGTTAAAGATCCAGTAACTGGTTCCCTAGCCTTTTCCTGTAACGGGATAGGCACACTGGCATGTTGCTACAGTACTGTGGCAGCAGGGTGACAGGTTACCGTTCTACACAGGATTTAACGTGGATGCTGATTAGCTCTGTGGTAACAGACAAATGAGAACGTTAGTCCTACAGTACTATGGACATAGCCACTTCATTTACTTAAACAGCATTGATTCAGAAATTTACCATTGCCTTTTGTTTGTGTATAAACAGTAAATGTGCAAATTCAGGTTTCTTCAACTTCTATTCACTCGATGTTAAGGATACATTTTGGCACATGAAGCTGAGGAGCATTTTCATTTGCAGAATTAAATGCTTGCTTGTTATACAAAGGAAAATGTAGCTGTTTGCCTCTTCTGCGTCCTCCTGCAGTCATGTAGTCATCACTGAACAAAACCCATCAACCTCTCAACAGAAAACTAAATATGTGGCTTACAATGTGTTATATTTTTTTCTTCTCCTCTATGTGTGTGCATTTACTACTTTGCCATTATACTGTGAGAGTTTTTCTCCACAAAAACCTTGACGCTAGTAAATCCAGCAAAAAATGTCGCAGCTAGTGTTGGTGTCATGGTGCAGTTTGCTTGTTTACAGTGCAGTTTTAATGAGCACTTGACTTTTTGTTCTTTATGGTCACTGAAATACTATACTGCACTACTGTCAGCCCTTAGGCTTTTATTGTGAACAGCGCTTTTTGTGTTTTGCAGTAAGGTGGAGGTAATAGAAAGTATTTATTAAGTTTTATGGTCATAGTGTTATCAGTAGATGGTTGCTATGGTTAATATAATTCAGGAAAATTAATGGGTAACAAGCAGTCACATCAGTGGGTTGTCAAGTAGACATTTGGGAATAAGGTGATGGATAGAAGCTGTTTTTCACAATGTAAATAACATTGGTCATTTGTTGCAAACAGCAGGACAAAAAGCTGAATGGAAATGAAAATGGTCCTGGCAGGAAGGTTTTCACACGCAGGGATTATGTTGTATATTTTACCTTTAAAAAACCTATTCATGTGCTGTTGATGTATATATGCATGTGCTATTTTGAATAAAAGGATGTATTCATGAAGTCAGTGATTTCTGATCTCTGCTGTCACAATAACACCTGACATCTGCAAAACCATCATCGACTATTAATGGAAAATGTAAATGATGCCAAATGGGAACTAAAGCAGACTGAAGCACGCTGCGAGGCTGGCAGCTACCTCCACGAGGAACAGCGCAGAAACACACCTCTAATGTAAATATTTACAGAAACACGAACACAAATGACTGCACACACCGCAAATAGACGACAATATGTGTCGTGTCTTTTCCAATTTATTTATGAACTCTGATTATGCCACAGTATGTCTGTTAACTCATCATCATCCTCAGTTATGTTATGTGTCTACAGCTGCAGTCCATAATAGAGGACCTGGATTCAATAAATTGTAATAGTTGTGAGTAAACATAGCTTGATCCAAATTCCTATAAATAAGAGACAAATCTTACATGTGGATCAAAACATTTCGTTGATCTTAAAGGTCCAGTGTGGAAAATGTATCATAATATATCATATTTCCTTAAACAGTGACCAGGGTCTTTATTTAAGTAAACGGTACCAGGCCTTTATTTGAAGGACGCTTGTATTAGAGTCAGATCTTTATTTCTATTTACGTCTATTTATTAGTCATGTTTATCAGTTGACACGGTTATTTGATACAAAACATTCATTTTGATCCACTCACTTTTGTGTAATACTGCACTGTGTTTTTCTACAAACACAATACTTCAGTTTGCAACAGTTACAAAATAAAAGCCCTCCAGGGTTTCAGTGAATAGAATCTTTTCATCACTTAAGAGAGCATTTATTGCATAAACCGTGTCTTCCTGTCCTGTTTGTCATGTCTACAAACTTCAGTTTCACTTAAAAAAGTCAGATACACACACCTGCAGTGTCTCAGATCAGACAATAATACTTTAGTTCATGATCATCAGAACAACAAACAGTTGGGTTATTTTGCTGAATGTATTAAATTAAGCTTATAAAAATGAATATTGTGCTTAAAGGGCAGTGCAAGAAGTTTATTAGTACTACTATTTTTTTTTTTTACCTGATCTGTATTTAAGAACCAGCTTTTTTTTGTTCATGTTGACCTCCGTAAAATGTTAAACAAACAAATAAATTAATTAATGGTAACAAATAAAACTTCAAACTGTTGCCACTGTGGATAATACTGGATGTAGCAGACACTGAGGCTTTCATCTGTCGTGAGGGTGAGCAGCAAAAACATGTTTAATTATAAACTTATGTTATAAGTGTCAATTCAGGTAGTTGAAGTGTATTCTTTACATGATGTGGATTTGGCCGTAACGCTGGTCCGGTTCATCTGCCATAGATATCTGTGCTGAGCTTGATCTACTGCAGGTCATACACTGGTTTACACACCTGGATGTGATGTTTCAGGTGCAGGTTCATTAAACAAAGCACAAATATATGTTGTTTTCCCTGTCCACATGGATACAAACAAACCTCTATTTTTGCAACTTAAAATGTTGTCTCTGTGGATGAGAGGCTAAAAAGTAAAGAAAAATATCTGTTTGGGAAATTATTATAATTCATATTAGTGTGGACAGGGTATAAGTGCAAACATAGGTGAACCTGATGTTTTTTATGTCGTTATCTAAAACTGAAGCCACTTTTCAAACATTGGTCTTGAGATATGGACTGGAGTCCTTTGGAGTCCCTTTCTTTGTTTCTTTGTTAACACTCTAGCAGCAAAACTATTGGTTGAATTCATACCAGGTTTAGTTTATGGTTTGCCAGTGACCCAGAATAGATGTCACTACATTTTGGAAAAGGTAGGTCAAAGTTTCAATTTTTTAGGTATTTTTAAAATCTTTTTTCTTCTCCTATTTACTTATAATGGGTGAAATTTCACATGTCTATATAAACATCAATTTTGTTTCAATTTACTTCAAACTTGGCACATATATAGAGGCAATTGATATGCTGACATCAGCACACGCATAGACATAATGACATCAGCTGGATCGATGCCCAAATAAGCTTCAATATGTGTGAGGGGTGGGGTTTGTTGTGCCTGGCACCACTTGTTATGGATATTTTGCCACAGCACAGCACTAAAAATGGTGATGCTGATTCTTTAAGTTAGATTAATCAGTCTAGAACAGGGGTGTCACACTCATTTTAGTTCAGGGGCCACATACAGCCCAGTATGATCTCCAGAGGATGGGACCAATAAAATAATAACATCACAACCTTTAATATTGACTCCAAATTTTTATCTTTGTTTTAGTACAAAAAAGAAAAAGTACAATTTTAACAAAAGTATGTCTCAGCTTATCATTTACACATGTGCATTACAACTTTCAGATCACAGTGCATCTACAAAGACACAACACATTTATTATCAGGCATAATATTGTTAAAATTCCACTTTTTTTAAAAAAAAAAAATAAATTCCAAGTTGTTCATTTACTGTTTATTCACATTTTCTGTGAAAAGATAGTTTGTAAATGGAAAAATTTTGAGCCAATAATTTTACCTTTTTTTCACACTTAAAAAAAAGAGAAAAATTTGGAGTTGTCACCATGTACAGGTAATTATTATTGTTTTACTGGTCCGATCCATTTGAAATTGAATTGGGCCATATGTGGCTCCTGAACTAAAATGAGTTTGGCACCCATGAATTTTAATATCTTCAGTGCCATTTTTGCACCTAGCAATTTTGTTGGCCAAACTGGACCTTTTGGTGGGCCAGTTTTGGCCCATGGACCACATGTTTGATGCCCCAGCTCTAGAAAATCCTGAAATATTTATGCTTATGACTAGAATAGCAGTAATGTCATTACATATTACTTTGTCTGTATATAAGCCACTGTGTGTACTCCTGTTCTGAGAAAGGTCTTTGGAGACAGCCTATCTTTTTAATGATCACAGACTAGATGCCACTTTGATTTTCCTTCTGCAGTTATGTAACCTTTTTCATACACAAGACAACACAAGGCAAATACACACTCTCCTAACAGCTGCAACACATCATACAGAAGTGCATACATTGCACACTGACAGACACTGATATATGATTTTGCTTTTGTATATGTATGTATTTATAGAGACAAGTATTTTTTGTTTGTGCAGACTATGTTATCTCAAGTGGTGGATGTGGAATGAAGACAAGCTGCAACTCTTTCTGTTGAATTAACATCCTACAATGTCATCCAGATGTGAGAAGTGGGTTTGCCTGGGAAAGCATTCTTGTTCAATTGTTTTCATCATGATTTATTTGTTTGTCAGATGGATTTCTCACAAAAATGTGGAAAATTTGAATAAATAAATAAATAAATTACACAGAATTTGACAGCAGGGGCCTACCCAGGGAAACATTGTAATTTGGTTAACTTGGTCCAGTGGGAAAAAGTAGATGCACATGTGAATTGATCAGTATTACTTTTGATGTGTTTGCTCATTCATAACTTGTTTTTTTTTATAACAGAGCTCTCATGCTTGTCATCATTATGTTTCAAAGTAATGTTAGGTCATCTGTAGATGAATGTGTGATTTACTTTTGCTCTTTTGTACAGTCATCTTTCAGTCTGTTGTCATGTCTATTGTCGCCTCATCAATAATCACAGGTTCTCAGTGTTACCAAACGCTCACAATAGCACACACAGAAAAGATGCTTCTGAGGGCTGTGATTACAGTTAAATGGCAGAGGACTGAGGCATTTTTGTTCTTTCCAAATATCAATCAAGTAATAAAGTGATGGAAATGCCGTCTAAATATAACCTTCTGCTGTTACACAGTCATCATTCCGCTAAACATAGTCAGGCCCGTAAGTATTTGGACAGTTTCTGGTTACTCTGAGATATATGATATTGTTTTATTTCAGCTGAATGCCAGTCTCTTTCCATTGATATCTCTTTGGACCTCACAATGAGAATACCAGGAAACAGCAAATAAATGCATATTCAACATCTGAAATCAATTCCAGACCTTTTATCTGCTTCATTTGTCATAGAATAAACGGGGAACAGGACACATCTGAATGTGAATCTGCTTGTCAGTCAACTGCCCAATTACTTCTAAGCCTCTGAAATTAGAGGGACTTGTTTAAAATTGTGTAATTCCTAATATTGTGTCCACACTTCCACAATCTTCATATTAAATCCACTGTGGAGCAAAGAGACAAAATTACATTTGTGTCACTGTCGAAATATTTATTATTCTGACTGTAAATGCTTTTCCTTTTTTTCTTATTCTTGTTTATTTTAGTGACTATTCTCAAGGCTCAGATGAATCATCACTTAAGCAGTCATCTTTCAGCAAAACACTGTTGATGATGAGCTGTAGCTGACTGTAACAGTTCTGTGGTGTCATTTATTGTCTATAAGAGTATGACTAACGTCAGTCAAGTGGACATCAACTTATATATTCCCCTGCAGAAGCAGCAGCTTCCCCTCTGAATGAGGATGTGTGGTTAATCCCCTGGGGTTTAACTGTCACTCAGTATATCCACTCATTGCACTGAGTGACAGATGATAAAAAGACTCACCACGACATGAGTTGTGGCCCTAAAAGCCCCAATAACATTATTATATAGAAGGAATGCGGGAATTGATTTTTTAATGGACATGCATTGCAAATTTGACCTTTATCTTAAAGAGAACACTGTGCACATTTTCAGCCTCATATTTTCACTTCCTGAATAGTTTTACATTATTTACAGCTAAAATTATTTATCATACATGGCTTGTTACGTAGCACCTTGGTATAAACTCTGTCTGAGAGGCTTTTTTTAGAGGCTTTTTTTTTTTTTTAAATAAAATGTACTAATACAATAATGAACAAATATTCCATTAGAATATAAAACCCTGCATGAAAATTTTTTTAAGTATTTTCAGTAAAAGTATTAGTTTGGTTCCTCTGACTGATGTAATACATTATTAATAGTGAAGCATCAATGTTTGTTCACCATAATAATAATGGATTAGATTTCTGTAGTGCTTTTCAAGGCACCCAAGGCGCTTTACATTATTGATCCATTATTCATTCGCTCTCACATTTACTGTCTGGTGTTAAACTATGTTTATAGCCACAGCTGCCCTGGGGCAGGCTGATGGAAGCGTGGCTGCCAATTCACAGCAAACAACCCCTCCAACCGCCACCAAACATTCGTACGCATTCATGCATCAGTGTTAGTGACACTGGAGGGAAGGTGAGTGAAGTGTCTTGCCCAAGGACACAACAGCACATGACTAGGAGAGAACGGGATTCGAACCACCAACCCTTTGGTTACTCTATGACCCGCTCTACCTCCTTAGCCATGGCCACCCATGTTACTTTATATTCACTTTCATATACAAGGACACCAGACAAATAGGATTCATCACATAATTAATCTGAGAAAAAGTAGAGACAAAGAAAGGTCTGATACACTAATCTGTTCTCAGCTTTCTGGACATTTTCTCTAATCTTTGATTTGTGGTGAGATATCAGATGCCGGTGTCTTGTTATTTAACAACTTCCATTATTCATTATATAAAATCTTCATGTTAAACACAAATTTGTCATGAAAATGTGGTGAGTACTGAGTAAAATACATATATACTACTGTTCAGAAGTCATAGGCCAACATTAGTTTTGTTGACTGTTGGACCCATGCACAGCAGGAAAAATTAAACAAACAGCTTCTATAAAACCAAAGCGGTAGTATTTAGTGTGACCTCCCTTTGCACTTAAAATCCCTTTGACCATTTTGTTTAAACAATATGAGGATTATACCATTCATTTTCTGATGTTTTATACCAGGTTTCTTTCAACACATGTCAGATGTTTCTGATTGTTTGTGCTACTTCTTTTCACGGGGACTGGTTTCACACTAAATACTGACTTCAACCTTTACAACTCATCTGGTTCAGTTTTTTGTGTGTGTGTGTTTTTAAGGTCGTACACGTATTTCATGTATTTTCTGGCTGTATGTGAAGAAAAGAGAATGAGAAATAGATATACTTGCTCATTTCAACCATGTATAACAACAAAGTTAAAGGTGGCCCAAGACTTTTGCACAGTACTGTATTGTAGTAAATACATGAGTAAAAGTACCATTTCATCACTGCTCAGCCATGAGTTAAGTCACCATGTGGCTCCAGAATGACACCTTGACTATGAACTCAGAAGGATGAAAGCAAAAGAAGATGTAGGAAGAAAAATACAAGAAAAAGCAAAAAGCAAAAAAAAAAAAAAAAAAAAAAAAAAAAAAAAAAAAAAAAAAAAAAAAAAAAAAAGATTAAGAATAATACTGACTCTCATATGGTGTTTGGATGATGGTTATGGAGAATACTATGTTAGTCAAAAACCTCCCTATAAACCATAACATATGATCTCATGCTCATCAAACCATTCAGTGAGTCCCTGTCCATCCCTGAGGTATCATCATTCTGGAACGGGTCCCTCTCATCAATTTTTTTCCTTTAATTTGTCACCTGTTTATATATGTAAAACGAATTCTTACCACTCATAACCTCAAGCTTCCGCCCACTCTAACCACTATCTAGCATTCATGTACTTTTGCAACCAGCTGTTCATTTTAATTTCATGCACCAAACACATGAATAGAAAAATGTGCACACTGCTGTAATGGGTTACCTTTAAACACATAGCTGAGAGTTTGGTAGTGGTTTCCAAATTGTGTAAACTGCATGACATGACCCACAAGATTTACATAAATAGGTGAGAAAAAAAAAAATTCAAACCACATGCAGAAACAACTTTTAATCATGAGCGCATCATTCAGCTTTATTTACTGTATAATTATAATTTCTACTTGATTTTATTTCTATTACAATACAATATTATTTTTCCACACAGTGATGAGAACTGAATCAATAAACCATATAACTATGGTTAATTGAACATGATATTGTTAAAACTACCTACAGTCTATGTAAATGGTGTACTTCTTTGGATTGTTCGTTTATTTATTCACTTCAGTCTCTTTTCCATTGTACTTTCTACTGCTTACATTTGCAAAATGGCCATGAAAATGCCAATGTAATTGTACGCCTGCTGGATCACCCCTGTGTGGCCAACATGAAATCTTTTTGAAACAGCAGGTTCATTGTTATTTTTTTTGAGCTGCAGATCCTGCACTGTTGATTCTGAAGGTGCCAAGGCAGATTTATTTTACCCAGCAACACATAATGGATGAAATATGATTGGACCAACGCTTTAACACTCGCATACACTACTGGAGGCCGTGCCATACCAAGAGAAAAGTTACAAAATTATGAGAACAGAGTGATGGGAATATTTTAGTACATCTTCATGGAACAAATATAAAAGTACTTTGCTCCTCTGCTTCAGTAGTTTTTCCAAGTGTCTGTACTTTCCCTGAGTCTATTCTTCTGCATGAAGGGAACTGAAACTCACTCAACACAACATACTCTCAACAACATTAGTGTGGAATATTACACAAATCTTGCCATATCATTCAACAATTAGTTAAAATATGGCATGCAAAATTGACTACCTTATGATTTAGTTAAGTGCAACTTGAACTCTTAACAGTAACTTCTCGTTGTAACTAGCACTGAATGGCATAGGAGAAACTTGATGAGCAGCAGTTCTAGTGTGCTCCTGCTTTAAGCATAATAGTTATTGTTTGAGAGACAATGGAGGATTAAAAGAAGGTAATTAATATCAAGCCACACAACATAAAGAAATAGGCTGTCACACATATTAAAGACAGAAGATGTGGAGGAGGATGAATGAGCAAGAAAGATACAGAAACAGATTCTTTCAGACTAAAACACTAGCGCTGGTGACACTCATCTGAAGAGACAGCATCAACCACTGCAGCTGTTATGGCATTTGTACTGTTATAAAATTAAAACAGTCCATGACGTTTGTAAACGAAACAGTGGACCTGAAGCCTCTTAAGAAAGCCTGTTTATGCATCTTTCGCTATGTGCGTATGTGGCAGTTTGTGTTTATTTAGGCAGAAGGATGCTTGTTTGCTTAAAGCTGAAGGCACCCTGGGGGGATTGTGAGATTTTTGGGTCAGACAGAGAGGTCTGCTGGGAACAAAATGCAGTGAGGTGAAACAGTAAAGGCCACGCTGCTGGAGGTCTGCTTTTATCATCAAACAAGTGTCTTTCTCTCTCTGGACTCCTCTTAAAGCTCTTCTTTGTGCTTTGTCATCTCTTCAGTGCTCTTTTCAGCCCTCTCTTGTGAGTTCCTTTGAGGATTTTCCATTGCTATCTGCTCTGTGCAGTGATATCAGACTCTATTTGACACTTTCACTCTTTTTCTTGGGCATATGATACTGTAGAATACCAGGTCCTTCTTAATATTTTAAATAGAGGAAATGGTGTCAAGTTACTGTAAACCAAATAAGAAGGGCAAAACCAGCAAAGTAGGATTTAAACCAGCTTAAAGCAGGAGAGGACAAGTTGAAGTTGGATTTTTTGCATTTTACATAAAACATTATGGGTAAATAATGTTTTCACTTGTAGGTAGCCTACCAGTGGTTTATAAGGTGCACTTGAAGCCAGTATTACCTATAGTGAATTTTCATTGCTAGCTATTTCAAAAGATTCCATATAATGCTAGCGGTTCTGTCCGATAACTTATATTATAGCCCGTTGTCAAATATGCACAAGTACTAAGTCACTGCTCCGTCAGTCAGACATGGTCAGTGACATGTTCCCTCCTTTTTATGGGCTGTTCAACACAGACTCGTTGTTACGTCTGATTACCTGTACTGCAATGGACTGGTCACTGACTAGAGATGGGCGATTCATGAATGAGTCATTCACAAAAAGTGATTCGCTTTAGTGAACAAGTTGAATTAATTTGCAAACCCATCTGAATCAATTCAGCAGCACTTTGCTAATTTTATTATCTGTTCATCAATAAACTAGTGAGAATCACTCATTAAGTCAGAGGCAGAAGTGCTGTGATTCACCATGCATCACCCACAGTCTTTACAGCGAGATCTCTGACTGTACTACAAGACTACTTGCTGGCAATGGACAGACCAAGCCAAGGTAGTGAACCACTGAATGAAAGAGCGGCCAAGTAGGGTCAAGTTTGGCAGAATCGCTGAATTGTTCACAAATTGATGATTCCCTGACTCGCTGGATCGTTCATAATTGATCACTCCGTGGATCGTTCATGAATCGCTGAATTGTTTACGAATCAATGAGTCTATTGAACTATTGAACGAGACTAGATACCCCCTACCATAAGAAGACAGAAGACAGGAGTCAGATAGATAGATAGATAGATAGATAGATAGATAGATAGATGGATGGATGGATGGACGGACGGACGGACGGACGGACGGACGGACGGACGGACGGACGGACGGACGGACGGACGGACAGACAGACAGACA
>JAPQRP010000001.1:17456570-17466622 GCA_037367295.1 Apogon hyalosoma | reverse complement strand
CTTAAGAGTTCACTTAGTATCTTTTCCTGGTACTTACAAAAACTGAGCGAACACAGCCGTAATGTCATCAATGTAATTAAATCCCTTGAAAAAGCTGGTGAATGAAGCTTGAGTTCAGGTTATTTTTTGTCTCATTTTGTGTTAGTGTTACTGTTGTGTCACTGTTGCGTGCTTTGCATTTATGCATTCCATTTGCATGTGTTATATGTATTTGCTTCTATTTTCTTAATTGCAGTGTGTTCAGTTTTGTCATCTACAGTGTTTTTGGCTCTACACACACACACACACATACGCATACAAACAAACACACACACACACACGCATACACACGCACACACGCATACACACACACACACACACACACACACACACACACACACACACACTCATACACACTCACACACTCATACACACACACACACACACACACACACACACACACACACACACACACACACATACACGCACAAAGATGGCAAAATTACTCATCTTTACCCACCAGTATTTCTCACAGTCATTTCTTTTGACTTGGACAAAGCGCTGCATGAATCCAGTCAGCAAGAACTAATGATAATGATGATCTCTGTTTTCACGGTGCAGATTTTAAAAAAAATTCATGACAGTAATTTGTTTACATTTGCTGTTGACATTTATTCTGTAAATGCATGCAAATGGTTGATAAGAAATGTATAACTCTGATCTTTGGACATTTTCCGGGACAGTATTTTATTACCATCGCCCCGTTTGTGTTTCTGGGAACAGAGTGACATAATGTTAGCTGAACCTTTTGTCATGGGACAGCTGGTGTTTCTGGTTTGACTGTTGACAAATTTGTTGTGTTAAAGTGTTAAGTCAAACGTGACCGAACCGGCTTCCTTAATTCCAGTCATGTTATTAGAGTTGAAACAACAGTGCTTTTAATGGCGTGAAAAAGCTCTGAAACTTGATTAGTGAGTCTTCACTAACAGGGTGTGGAAATAATGCATAGTTGAGATTCTCAGTTTCACTGTAGACTCACTGTTACTCAATTTGTTTACCAAACATTTCCACTTTTAGACTGGGTTGTAAACTCTGAGCTTTTACTTCAGTTCTCAGTGTAGCATCTCAGCCCACTCTTTCTGTGTCTTAATCTCTGCCAAGGATGTTACGTGACCATGCGAGTGGTTCTGTCTCTCTTGATGGAAGGATAGAGCTTAGGTCAACCTTGAAAATTTTAGAACAGATCAATAGAAGAAAGAGAGACTACAATTTCTTGCTTTTTCTTTAACACTGGAGAGACGTTTATCCCCAGGTTAACTTGTCTCTTGGTCACCATGGTAACAGTCAAAATGCCCATGAAACCAACCTCTGTGTTAGAGTATTTTTCTGTGATATCCTCCTGAGACCCGGCATTGTATTTTTGTCCTCTGTAGGGGACAAGAGTTTCACACCTTCACTTACAAAAACGCCATCCACCGCAAAGGACATTCCAATTTAAAAAATTGTATCTGAAAAAAACTGTTGCATTCTGCTTTTTCCAATCAAGACAATTATTAATGTGAAAAAGGCCAAAACATTTACTTTCCTAAGTCTCAGGAGGTTAAATGATGTTTTGACCTTTACACCTCTCAGCTACAACATTCTGACCTCTGGCAGGAGATCTGGTCATAATATTGATTATTTCATTATAATGGTACCTTTCACTGGATTAGATATGTTAGGCAGCAAGTGAACATTTAGTCCTTGAAGCTGATGTGTTAGAAGCAACAAAATGATCAATGTATAAAACTGAGTGACTCTGACCAGGTCCATATTGTAACGGTGATGACTGGGTCAGAGCATCTCCACAACTACAGGTCTTGTTGGGTGTTCCTGGTCTGCAGTGGTTAGTACCGACCAAACATTGACTAAGGAAGGACATCCCAATCTCAGAGCCGTTGATCATCTATGGGAAGTATTGGACAAATAAATCTGATCCATTGAGGTCCACCTGTCTACTTTGAGGACCTCTGGGATCTGCTGTTAACATCTTGCTCCAGATACCACAGCGCACCTTCAGAGGTCTGGTGGAGTCTAGGCCTCAGGTCAGAGCTGTTTTTGTGGAAAAAGGGGAACCTACACAATATTATGCCGAATTTTGACTGTATTGTACCGATTCGACTTAATGGGGCCATTTTGCATTTCTATTATGCAAAGGGACCTGGAATCTGGTACCTGGTACAAGTTTTTTGGTATCTATTTCACTCCAAAATGGGGGAAGAGATACTAAAACGTGATGTGTAAATACTACAGACCACTGATTGTTCAGAGAGTGGTCTCTGCATTATTGCGTTATCAGTGTGCGGTGACCCGCCATTTTTAAAAAACCAGATTCAGAAGTTGACAGCAAATATACCGGTAAATTAATCCACATGATGGCAGCCCACAAAACTCAGTCAAGGAGATTCAGATATTTCTGTCCTTGGTGACCTATGAAAAAATTCAGCATGAGCTTACAACACGCAACAAACGAGTTAATCAGCAACTCTCTGAGCAGATGACACGGAAGTTACCCACTGTGTTGCTATGACGTCCAGGTACTCTAAAGTTGGTAGTATCCTGTACTGGAAACAGTCTCCAGGGATGTGTTGCATTCCAGAGTGCCGGGAGGTAGAATATATCTCACTTGAAGTTAACTACATCCCACCTCAAAGTTTTCCAGGTGATCCATGTTGAACATAAACAACAAATATGGAGATCGCAAATCTAAGCTCCTATTTGCTTTGTTACTGAAGAGGCATTTTGACTGTCGACAGTACAGTGCTCTCATATACGCAAAGGAGATGGAGGAGGCGAAATGACAGATGAACTAATTATACATTGTGAAGTTTTTATTTATTTATTTATTTTTCTTTTCAAACTTGCACACTGTGCGCTGCCATTGTTGTGTACGTCATATTGTAGTTCATGGTGAGGTTGGACATTAGACATGTTCTGCTCTTATAGTTTCATTGGGTGACTGATTGAGATCCAATTGTTGTTCTTTAGTTGTTTCTTTTCAACAAGCCATGGATCACCAGTGACCTGAAAGCACTTCTAAATAAGAAGAGGGTTTTCAGGTCTGGAGACAGAGAGGAGCTGAGGACATGCAAGGACAACTACAGGAGGAAGCTGGAGGCCAAACTCCAGCAGAACAGTGTAAGGGATGTGTGGACGGGGATGAAGCACATCATGGGGATGAAGGGGAGGGGCTGACAGACATCTGGGAGCCTGGACAGAGCAAACCAGTTAAATTGGTTTTTTAACAGGTTTAGCTCACCTACTGCCCCCCCACGCACCCACCCACTCCCCTTCCTCCACCGAAGACAACCGCACCCTGCTCTGTTATACTGTTATATAACTGTTATATATAACAGTGAACACAGGCCAGGCTAGGATTCAGCTGGAGAAACTTCACCAGCGGAAGGCTGCAGGTCCTGATGGCATCTCCCCCAGGATACTGAGGACCTGTGCCGCCCAGCTGTCTTCAGTACTGCAACACCTGTACAACCTGCGTCTGGAGAGAGTACCGGTGCTGTGGAAGACATCCTGCCTGGTTCCTGTCCCCAAGAAGCCAGCTCCATCTGACCTGGCTGACTACAGACCAGTAGCTCTCACCTCTCATGTAATGAAGGTCCTGGAGCAACTGGTCTTAGCCCAGCTAAGTCCACAGGTGAAGGCGTTCTTAGATCCTCTGCAGTTTGCACATCAGCCCCATTTGGGAGTCTATGGTGCTATCAACTACCTGCTGCAACAAGCCCATATGCACCTGGATGGTGTCACATTGTTTGATTTCTCCAGTGCTTTTAACACTATCCAGCCTCTGCTACTGGGTGAGAAGCTGCAGATGATAGGTGTCAGCAGCTCAGTGATCTTGTGGATTACTGACTACCTGACAGGCAGGTCACAGTCAGTGTCCTGCCTGATGTGGTGGTCAGTGGTACAGGAGTTCCACAGGGGACTGTGCTCTCCCCTTTCCTCTTCACCTTATACACCACAGACTTCCAGCACAATTCTGAGTCATGTCATCTGCAGAGGTTTTCTGATGACTCAGCTGTTATGAGGTGTAAGAGAGTGAGAGGAGGGGGAGTACAGGAAACTGGTAGAAAATTTTGTGGAGTGAACTGAATGGAATCACCTGAGGCTGAACATCAACAAGACCAGGGAGATGGTGGTTGACTTCAGGAGGAAGAGGACGCCTTAACAGCCCCTATGGCTCAGGGGAGAGACTGTGGAGGGGTATAAATACCTGGGGGTGGCGATCAGCAACAGACTGGACTGGAAATCCAACACTAAGGTTGTGTACAAGAAGGGGATGAGCCAACTCTATTTTCAGAGGAAGGTTAGATCCTTCAATGTATGCAGCAAGATGTTGGAGATCTTTTACCAGTCTGTTGTACCCAGCACCCTCTTCTTTACAGCTCTCTCTCTCTCTCTCTCTCTCTCTCGGCTTAATTACCACACTAACCTCAGCACATATGGTTTGCCAAAACTGTTTAATCTTTTTGCATTCTCAGAGGCAGTGAAGTCTTGTCCCTAAGATAGTCTTGCATTTTGGGCAGTTTGGAGAGGCCCCTGCTGTATATTTATTGTACATATATGGAGATATAGACATTTTGTAAGATGTTATATTGTATTTCTCTGAATCTGTTACACATGAATATGTTTGAAGGTAAAAGTAAAATTTCCTCCCATACCTGAGTATCTATTGTTGTTTTCAACTGAGTTACCCATGATTTCTGTAGGAATGATAGCTTATCAGTGTTCAAATGCTGCAGTTTTGAATACAATTTGGAGACAAAGTGACTTTGTTTAAGACAATCAAAAAGAGTCTTTTCTAATAAGTGAAAATCATCTTGGTATCCATTGTAGTATGTACATAGTGTCTGACCTGAAGGTATTTGTAAAATTCTTTTATTTGCAATTTGCATATAGCCTGTAAGGACTCTAATGTTTTAAATGTTACCCTATCCCAAAGATTATAAATACTGGAAATTCCTGCTTCATACCATTTCTGAAAATTAGACCCACTGCCCTCATTGGTTAAATCGGGATTATCAATCGTTGTTAAACAACTTAGTTTATGTTTAGTCCCATATAATTGCCTCAAAGCATTCCAGGTACTACACACATTAGTGATTAGAAAATTGTCTTAAGCCATAATTGGTAATTCACTTCTGTGTTTATCAAGTAAGTTAACAGGAGTGTATGGTTTGGAGAAGGTTGCTTCAGTCTCAAACCGTGGCGGCCTTGGTTGAGCTGTTGCCTATGTTGAGATAATTCTGGCTTGCATTGATATTGTATAATTTGTAATGTTGGGGAGGCCCTATCCCCCTTGTTCTTATGGTAGTTGTAAAATATTTAATTTAATTTTAGGCTTTCTGCCAGCCCATATAAAGTCAGAGAGAGCTTTAACGTTGTTTCTCTTCAGAAATATGAAGAGCATAGATAGAGGGTAAGTAATTTTGGGGAGATTTATCATCTTAATAAGACTGACTCTGCCAAGAAAAGATACGGGAAGCATTTGAAAATATTTTTTATTTAAAAGTGAGAAATGAAATACACAGGTTTCACTATGTCTGTATTAACACTTTTATTGATAGAAACCAAACACCCAGCTCAATGTGGGATGTGATTATGCATGAAAAATTTAATAATAATAATAATAATAATAATACTGTGAATGTAGCCTATATGTCCTGTTTTTTTTACTCTCTTTCCTGTTCCATCAGATAACATGGAGAAGCATCACATGCCCCTCCCAGCAATGCCGGCTCCACCGTACCCTGGTCCCCCTCAAGACTACAATATAGGGTTCTATGAACCTCAACAAATAGTCCAACAAGGTGAGAGGCAAAGAAAATGAATATGTGTCCATTTATCAAACTCAAGATTTATTAACCACTTAAAGTTCCAGTAAGTAAGACTTTGGGGAATTTAGGAGAATCTAATGCATAGTGTTTAATCACATTAAATTAATATCTGCTTGGCTTAAAAGTTCAGAATGGACCAAGCGTCAATTTCCACAAACCCATAGTTTAAACTGGACAACTCTAAAGCAGAAATACTCATTTACAACCAGGTGCAAAATTGGTTTTAGTCTCAATAATTCCTTTCTCAGTCCATGAAAACTGTACATGCAGCGTAAGTTTTTATATAACTCACCTGTATCAGACAGAAGTTATGTGTAAACTGTATAAAGTTCTGTATAAATAAGGCAGAGGCCACTGTGACTGACAGGTGAATCTGTCTGTGTTTACCTATTATTTGTGATTTACAGAATTGGACATTCAGAGCTGCTGTTTATTGAGTAAACTTACTTTTCTCCCTGACAAACAACTCACATAGTTGTGTTAAAGGAGTTACATTAACAAAACTGTCAGAGGATCCTGTCATAAACTTTACTGGTACGAAATTATAATAACTGTTGTAACTTAGTGGACGTTAACATTAATATGTGTTGAACTACATGGTCCGTTGTCTAGCCTAATAATTACGTCACAGCCATAATTAGTATATTTCTACATTTGACCTTACTGTTATCAAACATAACTAGTGATAACAGTTATTAAGTAGCTTAAATTTCTTAGTGGCATTTATTACTACACTGTTATTGGACGTGGTCTGTGTGTTCAGAATTTTTTGGTTTCAATCCCTCACTTTTCAACTCTACTTTATTAAAGTGATTTTCACATTTTTTCAGTATTCAGTTGCAATCCCACTCATGCCTTGAGAGATTACACACTAAACCTTTAGGTTCCTTAATACTTTAATACATTTTATGTATCATGCATTATGAATGTGGTCTGAAACATCTGGACATTAAGCTTTTCACTGTGTTTTGTCTGTCTTTCTCTCTCTCTTGCTTCCTTAGGTCCAATTATCCAACAACATGAGTACCAGTACACAACCCAAACTCAGATTGTACAACCAGGTATGTGTCTCTGCACAGCTTTTGCTCTCACACCTCAAATTTATGATCTGCAAAACTAGTGAGCATTATTTGCCAGTCAAGAAATTGCATACTCCATCTGTGGATGGAAATATGGAGTGTATGGTTTTTAGAGTGCTGTGTTTTTTTTATATCCCAGTGAACCCGGTGGTGGTGGTGCAGCAGTTACCAACAGACTATCCTGGACAGATGGTATGCCCTCACTGCCAGACGCCTGTTGTTACAAAAATATCACACCGAATTGGCATGCTCACCTGGCTCATTTGCGGCATACTTGGAGTCTTCTTGTGAGTAAAAGCCCAAACATCCTCACCTTCCGGTTTTCTTTACAAACAGACATGATAAGGTGTTAGGTGACTGTACACTGGTTCTTCAACAGGTGCTGGCCTTGCTGCTTAATCCCGTTCTGTGTGGATTCTTGCAAAGATGTGGCACATTCCTGCCCCAATTGTAACAGCGTTCTCCACATTCACCGGCGGAGATGAGACATTACTCCATGGCTAGTCCTTCAGCTACAGGAAAACAGACAGAGGCCAGCTGTGACCTTTCTCTGTACATATGTGTACCTTTTAGAGTTCAGTAAGCATAATGAGCACTGGGAATATTCAATCATATCATCAAAATGTAAAACATATAAATGGGGATTTTTATCGTAAAGTGTTTACAATATATTTTTTGTCATCATCACTATCTGTCAGCAACAAAAAAAAGTGTATATGTATGTCCTCTGTGTCTAAAATGTTTCTGAATCATCTGAAGTCATCCATTGAGTAAGATTATTGTACTGAAGTAATTCTTTGTAATAAAGAACTCTGAAGTTCTACCAAAAGCACTGATGTATCGGATTGTAGAGATATGAACTGAATCTATTCACAATGATGATTCAGGGATTTCTGTGACCGCTAGAGGGAGTAGTGAGTCACTCTGTTGGTGTCCCATAGTGAGGAAAACTATCACTGGCTAGGCTTTTGAACAAAGTGTCGGAAAGTGACCCTATGGCATGAGAGCCATTAAGAAACAACTTTTAGAGCCAAATAGAGTGACAGTGATAAAAGCCGAAGCACTGCTGTTGTTTTCTACGCTGGAAACAGCTCTAATTGAATTGAATAGAGTTTGATGCTGAATCCACAGTGTTTTTTCAACAAGTGTGAGTTTGGTTATTATTATGAAGGTACAAAATTACAATCCATCCATCCATAATCTAAACTGCTTAGTCCTCATCAGTGTCGTGGGGGAAAATTATTATTATGCAATTATAAATGATCTTTACTAAGTTGCTGTTTGTTGAGCCACATTTCAGACTAAATGATGACAGTTCTGACCTTGTTTGGATGATTCTGAACAGATCTTTAGTGCAGCTAGTGACAACACAAACCATACAGAAAACAGGTGATATGTAGTTTTACTGTGAACAGAGCTAAGCTAACAGAGCTATAATGTAAACTCAGCTGACACAGCGTATGAAAACTATAAAAGTGTTAGTTTGACCAACTGTCAAAATAATCAACTATGAATTTTTGTTTAACGAGGAAAACAAGATGATACCATAATGCAGATGTATGAAGATGATGAGCTTCATGCTTTATTCAATGAGTGATACAGTCTGTGGATACATAGCATTGATTTGTTGGTGGTTTTGGTGGTCGTAAGTGTGTTCTGGTACACAACTTCCCCCAGCTGTTGAAAGCTTGGAATATCAGTTCCGCATATTATTACCCCTTTAAGGACAGAAAAACACAACTAAATTTTCTAATATCATCTAGAGGGGCTAGATTCCAAACACATGTATCCATCATTAACAGTACAACAGCCACTCTGTTTATGACTGTCTACAAAACCTGCACATACATCCTTCAACAATAATTATAATAATTTTCATCCTCCACTACATAGAGCAATTAAAACTACTATGTTCACACTGAGCTCTTTACAGGCTCACCATTAAAGCAGAAAGGATTTATGTAATCATACATAATTATCTTAGGATTATAAAGCGAAGTATTAGTATGAGCTGTTCTCAGTTCCTGTACATGTGGGTGTTGATAGACAAGAACATAATGATCTAAAGTTGACATGCATCGGCAGAGTTAGAACAGTGCGACTCACACCTAAGCAAGGGAAATGGATGCTGGTTATTAATAAGAACATTATTACAAAGCAGGGTTTTTAACAGCACTATGGGCTGAAATATGTGCCAACAGAAACTGAATTTGAATCATGAAAACTGAATATGAAATGGTCAATTTGAAATTGAATGTATTTGTTTTCAACTTCAAGGTGAAGTAGGAGATGTTTTCCTGGATAATTTTTTTTTACTATATCGCTTAAAATCCCCTTCACATCCCAATTACAACCAATTAATTAAATGCTCTAACACAAAAATAAAACATTTTAGTCACCTGTGGAATGGACGAGACTGAAAAAAACACCATCCTATCATTTTAACCGACCCATCAAAATGATTGAATGGTGATATGTCTATCAGACTCAACTACTATTTGTCCCTCCCTGCCTCTGTGCATAAACCTCTTTGTGCATGAATTGAGTGTTCTCAGAGGCTTGGAGCACTAGTACAGGAAATGGAGCCAGAGCCAGAGCTTAGCTAGTTATATTAGGATGTAAAGTTCACTGGAAAACTGTTTTGTCACTAAATCACTAGGGAATGTAACTTAGTCAGCTAGGTATGAATTAGGGCTGTTCTGCTGACAAACGGGGATGTAGGAAGACACAGAATGAGGAGCACATGGCTCCGCAAGCTGGAGCCAAGGCCGGGACAAATTGATGCTGTGCAGGCTTTGAACCCTTGGGAACAGGCATTGCACACGAAAGTACTCTGGAGGCAGACAGGGGATGTCTGAAGAAAGGGGCTTGGATTTTTGAACTGTGTATTTTCAAAATGTAGCTTGCTCGAACATTTTTTCCAACCCCACATTTAAGTCCAATAGACCTGAAACTGAATGTAAGATTATGAAATTGAATTCAGTTTCTCTGAAACTATATTTTATCCTCACTGAGAATTCAACTCTATCCATCCATTTTCTGAGCCCGCTTCATCCTCACTAGGGTCACGGGGGTCGCTGGAGCCTATCCCAGCCACTTAAGG
>JAPQRP010000001.1:17442893-17456470 GCA_037367295.1 Apogon hyalosoma | reverse complement strand
CTTGTCTCGAGCTGTGCAAATTAAGAAAACAATGTACGCTTACAGTATTCTTTAGTTTTATTTTCATGACATGACATGAACTTGCATTTAAAACTTATGAATGACAATTTCCTTACTTAATCACCGAGTCCACTCCTGTCACCACCCGTTTCCGTTGTGGGAGAACTTCCATTATAGTTTATTGTGTTGTGTTGTGGCTTTTGTATTGTTGTGAAACTTCTGGGCCACCAAGCACTTCTTCCTCCATTCCCTTGACAACTACTATGTCACATGCTCAAAAACGTAGGTGCTGATTGGCCGAAAAGGAGTCCTGTGTATCTGCGCTCTTCCTCAACTACACGATGTCTGTCACAGTAAATTGAAATTGAATTGTGAAAACTGAATTTGAAACTATATAGAGTTGAATTTTCAGTGAGGATAAAATATAGTTTCAGAGAAACTGAATTCAATTTCATAATCCTTCATTCAGTTTCAAATTTACTGGACTTAAGTTCAAAATTAATGGATTCAGTCTCAAACTATATAATTCAGATTCAGTTTTCATGATTCAAATTCAGTTTCTGGTGGCACATATTTCAGCCCATACAGCAGCCCTTTGAGAGCAAGTACAACTGTAATTAATGATAATTATCACTGTATTCCATGTAGTTTAGATATTTCTTTTGCTGCTGCTGAGGTTTTTATCCGGTGAACCTAGATCACAATGACACCAGCTGCTGGAATGTGGGACATCACTGAGGCAGGGAGGAAAATGTTCTAAAGTGGAACTACTGTTGGAAAGGAAGTTACATCCAAAATCTAAGAACACCAGGACATAGCAGCTGCTTAAAGTAGGACATCAGAAACCCCTACTGTTTTTGTGCTATCGACCTCTAAAACTTGACTGAAAACTGCAATAGAGTTGTTCTTATATTGTATTGGAAGTCACTTTCTTCTGCACTTAAGGTAAAACATGGTAATTACGGAGTGACTGAGAAGAACCAGATCTGTTTATACTTGGCAATGGTAAGAAACACTGAAAGTCTGTGTTTTCCTCCATTTAATCCAGGACCAGACTCATTCTCATGGGTTTTGGTTTGAATACAACAGAGCAGGAAGAGGACAAACCTGAGCAACTATTAAAATAGCAGTGGAATGTTAGTGGTCCTGTCTGTGGTGGTCATTGGTTTTGTTGAAATATACAGCAACTCAATTTAAGGTCTGCTTGTAGTTCTTCAATGTAACAGCAGATAGAGCTAACAGGCTTTAAGATGTAGCCCCGGAGCTCCCTCAGCAATCTACTGCCACTCATTATTACTAGCTTTTGTCACCCCTTGTCTGTCTTTCTGTCAGCAGAATTCACTTGGTAGAAGAGTAGTGAATGGGCCAAGAACGAATCCATTAAGGCAGGCAGATCTTATACTTTTTCTGCTTTTTCTATCATCCCTCTGTGTTTAAAAATAAGTGCATTGTTCAAAACTTTCAATCATTATTAAAACGTCATGTTGCCAAGATCATAAATGATGCAAAAGGCCCTTGACAAATTTAATGTTCTAATAACCAGAGAGCAAAGTACTCTGGAAGTGGAAACCAGTGGAACCTCATGAGCAAAAGGATGAAACTCCAGCTGTGAATATTAGTAATGGTGTGTCGTGTAAAACTCTAAAGAGTCGAGACAAACGATCTTCCCCTCTGCCTTCTGTGTTCCTCAGGAGAGACCTGAGGTGGGATAAAGCTGGGATTACTGCATGGCCCATACTTAACAAGGTTCTATTGGACTGTGACCACTGTGACCACTGGATTACACACAGATTACACTGATGTCCAAACTTAGTCAGCACTTCTCTGCCTGTTGTCTACCAACGCTGCCTTGGTTTCCAATTAGTCAAAGGACACAAATGTAACAACAGGTACTGATGATCTAGAGCTGGTCCCTGGGCTCCTTCAGTGGCCTTGTGCTATGTGCTAATGCTAAGCTAGTGGTTGTGTGCATTTGGATGGGTAAAATGCAGTCATCACATCTCCCTATGGGGATAGTAAAGCAAGTTAACCTTAACACACAGATGCTCCTCCCTTAAAAAAAACATATGACAGTTAGATAAGAAAAGAGTTTACAAAAGCTTTTGCATTAGTTGCCTTTTATTGACTTATTTTGTTTGTTTGTTTGTTTTTCAGTCATATTAGGACTAATGTATTAAAACTGTTAAAGCACCAGCTTTAAATGATATTAGTAACAGCAATCGTATATTATTACTTGTCATCCATACTTTTTCCTAAATGTTACTGAAAGTAACAGTGACATTGCACTTGACCTCCTGGAACAAGTTGTGACACCCACCTGGCTTTGGAGGTAAATGCTCATAATGCTGTTCTCCTACTACTACCAGATAGAACATTATTAACTCAGGCTGCATGCATACCATTGAGGACTCATGGTCTGGATTAGATGGTCTGGACTGACATTGTGAGATGCAGGTGTGCACTCTTGAACTTATCCTGCTTGTATGTATTTGTGAATCACAACCAAGCTCGTCCTATGTTTGACCTCTATCTGTGGCTAAGCTTCCTAGTGTCTGTCAGCAACAATCTGTCTCACACACAGATCCCACCTGGCACAACAGTTAATGAGTAAAGTGTCTCCTTTTCATGGATACAGTCTGTCCATCTCTAGGCGAGAAGATTACTGCAAAGGGAGACTTGGCTGAATCATGTCTTCAGTTGTGTTACATAACACTCTCTATGAGGGCGGCCACGTGGCCACAGGGCTCACCTGTGTTTAGATTGACCATCTGCACCTCCCCACCTAAATCCCATCTACACACACTGACAGTGGACATCTTACAGCTGAAGGAACTTCTACTTGCCTCTGGTGGGATCCAAGATGAATCCACATCTTTCCCAGCTTTATGTGTGAAGATGAATTGCATAAGTGGTATGAGGAAGAAGTGGGAGCTTCACGGCAGGAAATAACACAAAGATGTGCAAACGAGTGACTAATGCTGGACTGACTGTGAATTGCAGTGCTCATACACTGTTTCCTATTTTCTCCCTGGTGAGACAGGTGCACCAGCAATTCATACTGCTCTGTGTGGGTGAGCAGAAGTAAAGCAAGGATTGCATCTCTGTTGACACCTCCGCACATTCAGCGTGAGGGAGAAAGGGAGAGAGAAGCAGAGACATGCAGATGGAAAGAGGAAAAAGAGGAGGACAGAAGGAGCGAGAGAGGCAGAGACAGTGAGGGAGAAGAGTGAAACAGACAGAAGATATATTTGACTATGTGGGTGTGTGAAGTATCAAGGCATGCATGATGATTGTGGATTTGTCCTCTTGAAGCAGTCGGACGAGTCACAGCAGCAGAAGCAGAAGGATATTATCGTTCAAAGTGTGGGTTTTTTGTACTTTAAAACAACAGGACCTGTGATCGCAGAAACAGAAGAGACGTTTTCAAAGGCAAAATGATAACTGTTTGGTTTCTGCTGCCCCAAGGATCTCATTAACTGGGATTACAAAATACCCGAACTAGTGGTCAAGAATAATGATGATGATGATAAAAATGATGATATCTCCTCACTGTCAATAATCAAGAATTCAAATCCACAATTTAGCTGAGGTGAGTTTGGATTTATTACATGTAAACAGTTCAATGACTGAAATGTAGTTGTAGTAGTTTTTGTATGTGTGTGAAATTTTGTGTTTTTGTGTCCAATTGAGCATATTTATGATTATCTTTTAAAGAACATTTTTAAAAGTGAGTTGACTTCTTCAGGGGGCTGTTTGGGGGCATCTTTAGGTTTAAGGCCAGGGTAAGAAAATGTGTCGACATCATTCAGAGTCTTAACAAGTACAGTGTATGCTGTGTGCGCATACTCATGCATTTTTCTGTGCTTTTGGGTACTGAAAGTCGACTTCTCAAAGCCCAGTATGAAATGTAGTCAGCCCACGCTGTTTCCCGTTCCCATGGAAACCATTGCCCAGTGCTAAATGCAGTTCTATTCTGTAACAAGAGTGTGTGAGTATGTGTTTGTGTTTCTGAAAGAGTGAGAAACATATTCATCTGTGGCATATACACTGTTGTTTATACCATATGAACTATAACAAACAATAAGCTGCTGTATTATCAAACTCCTCGCTGCCCCCTCCTTTCTGGATCTTTCACCATTATTTTATCTCCTGTTTATTCCCTGTACTGTCTGTCCTTTTAACCCTTTCCCTGCTCTTCTTCAACACTTCATCTTGTCTGTCTCTGTGTCTCTAAGATGGCCGTCAGCTCTATCATCATCTGCCTCCTGTCACTGATTGGCTATGGCTCGTCCTACCCCTCTCCTCCGCCTCCTCCTCGGGGATGCAGTGTGGATGTGGACCCTCCATACAGAGTCCTGTGTGACCTGGAGTCAGTGTGGGGTGTGGTTCTGGAGGCGGTGGCCTGCAGCGGTGGTCTCACCTCACTTGTCCTCTCTGTGCTCTTGCTGGTCAAGCTGCGCTCCATGTCTGACCCAGCCAGATGCTCCGGCCTCGGGCCTCTTCTCCTGCTCTTGGCCACTCTCCTTGGGCTTTTTACCATCTCTCTGGCTTTCCTGGTAGGGAAGAACCAGGCTCTCTGTGTGGTACGGAGGGCCTTCTGGGGCCCCCTTTTTGCCCTCTGCTTCTCCAGCTTGCTTGTCCAGGGTGTGAGGCTCAGGAGGTTGGTGGCTGGCAAGACAAGCCCATCAGGCACCACCCTGGCAGCCCTTGGTCTGGCCTTGGCCCTGGTTCAGGGGATCATTTCTGCTGAATGGGTTCTGTTGACTGTAGTCAGGGAGGGTCATCCGGCTTGTGAATACCCGCCTTTAGACTTTGCTCTGATATGCAGCTACACCCTGGGGTTGCTCCTCATAGCAATGGGGTTGTCTCTGGGGGTGGTGCTGTGTGGAGGAGAGCTGGGGGCAGATGGAGCAGGTGGGAGTGAAGATGACAGAGAAGCAGAGAGTGAAAAACGACAATGGAAGTGTAACGCTGTTTGGCTCTTCCTGTCCTGTCTGGCATCAGCATTACTGTGGGTGGCCTGGTTGGGGTTTTATCTCTATGGCAGCCAGGCACTGAGGGTTAAAGGGAAAGGAGAAAAGTTAGGAAGAGGAGAAAAAAAGGACATAAGGGTGTTGGATGAACCTGCGTTGGCAGTGGCCTTGGTCATCCAGGGCTGGATTTTGCTACTGTTCCACGCCATTCCAGAGGCGCACCTGTGTCTCCGAAAACCACTAGAATCCAACACACAAGATTTCTTTGACACCAGTCAGACGAACCCTCCTCCACATTTTGGAGAGGAGCTACCTGCACACTCTCACCGACCCTTCCCAGAAAACCAGTCGTTTTCGGTGGAGGAGCACAGTGCAAGTAGGTCCATGTGTGTGTCGTTCTGCATTTCTGTTTAACTGACCACTTTTACAAGTAAAATGTGTTGTTTCACACAGCTGCCTTGAAATTAACCTGACTGATGTCATATTCATTACATGGAAGCAGAAAATATGCTTGACATTCAAATGGTTTAAGGATTTTATGCCAGGATTGTTGCTAGGCAACAGATAACAAAAATAAGCATCACTTTTTCTGCTCACTGATGGTAAAGAAGTTTGTGTTTCCAGTATTTTTGCTTCTAAATTAAATAAATGAAACATTCGAATTAACTTTCCTATATGAGCTCTGAAACAAATTTTGCCACTAGAACTACATTTTAGACAACAGGCTCCTATAAGTGTTTATTGGTGATTTTCGCTGAGTCACATTCCGTTCACACTAATACATTTTCTTTCACTGTGGAAAGCACACCTGTATATTCACAGAAACATGTTGCACCACCCCTGGGGTATAATCCACTTTTGTCTATCTTTGTGGGAGTATTAATGTTTTCCAACCGGTCACACAAAAAGTAAATGTGAAGGTTTTATAAATAAAACATGGACTGCAATTGACAAAAGAGCAGCATTATTTATATCTCTGATCACCAGCCTTTGAAATACTTTCATGTATTTCAGTGTTAAATATTATTGAAATCTAATAATCATCTACTGGATATGTGGCCTATTTCTATTTCGTGATGACTTACCTACCATAATTATGACACACAGGTTTGTTTACAGCAGATTTTGTGGCTCAGTTTTTCAGTTACCATGCGCAACCCAAAATCCAATTACACCCCCTGAAAAGCCTCTTTATCCAACAGACCTTTCTACTGGGAGATGTATGAGTCATTTCAATTCTCTTCATATATACGGAGCCAACTACACAGATGTAGAGTTAAACAAAAGGCACCAGGACAATCAAAGAGTGGAGGCAACAAAGCAACACAAAAATCGTGACAGCAGACCTTGAGAGGTGGAAGATATTCTGCAGCCACTGAAAGACCGACCAGGGCTACTCATCTGGCAGAGTCTCACACTGAGGAAAGTCACATATCACAGCAGGGTGTGCTTTATAAGTGCAAGAGACAAGGTCAGACTCCTGCTTTGGCTAATGTAACAGTAGACTTTATGAGTAAAAAGTTGTTTTAACAGAGGAATAATAGCCAGAACTATGAATCAAAGACCCATGTTGACAGATATCAGAGCTTTCTTTGATGTGGAATTGTTTTTGCATTCTTCACCCTGTGTTTTTCAATGATTCATCCTTTTGTCGTAGCCTTTGCTTGCATTACTTAACCCCTGGTTCTCTGTCAGCTGTCCGCAGTGGAACATATCACGGTAGCCACGGGCGTCCCGGCATCGCCTTCAGAGGTCACGTCTACCAGCCCACCGAGATGGCTCTGGTCATGAATGGTGGCACAGTAAGTATGGAATAAAAAAGAAGAAAATACGCTCTGCATTTATTTCACTCCCATTAATTCTAATCTGTTGTACCTGCTCAATAAATCTGTCTGTCTTGTAGATGCCCACAGCCCCGATTAACTACACCGGACGACGTTTATGGTAAAGGAGACAAGACTTGAAGAAGAAACACTCGTCACATGTTGCCTAGGATGAAGAACACAGTACTGAAGATGTTCCTGTCACACTAAATGGATCTGATAGGAGAAAAATATGTTTTGTATATTTGTGTTTCACGTAAACAATTTGACAAGGAGGGGAAAGTGAAGGAGTATGGGGCATTTCATTTTAAAACAGAGGTATTTTAAGGTGCATTGTACTGATCAGTGCAGATCAGCACACAGTCTTGTGATGGATACAAATACACTGACAGGGAATGTATGAAGAGGGCTATTATTATTGTTGTTATTATTATTATTATCATTATACATAGTGAATTTTAAAAGCCAGCATTTCTTGTGGTTTGGAAGGAGATATGCTGCTGCAGGACGAAGAGAAATTAAAGATTACAGACAGAGATATGGATGTAGTAACGCATTTTGGTAGAACGTTTCTAATTCAGTGGCGTTTCTTACTTATTTTTATTGCACTACACCCTTACCCTCTCTTTTTGTTTTGGCTCTGAGCTTCAACTTGAATAATACCTTTTGGGTGTTTATGTAAATTGCCTTCATACGCCCACAGAGCTTGCCTAGCCTCTGCAGTTCAAGCTGAAAGACCCAAAGGACTCTCATAGTGTTCTCTCCATTTCATTAATAGCGTTGTCATGCATCGTACACTGGTTTGGAGCTGGATACAGATATTTAAAAGAAGGAAAGAGGGATTTACTGTTGACCAATAACTTGTTTTTAATAAGACTAGCATATCACAGGACGTTATCTACCACTGCAATACCCTGCTGTTCAGTGTAGGGGTATATGTATGAGGTCAGTTGGGATTTTGCACCTTATTATTGCTGATCTTGTTTTGTGATTTTCGTAGGATGTGCGACAATTTAAGATGCATGTAAAAGGACAGTGATAATTATCAAAATTAAAGTATGTATTTTCAATATTTCTTAGAATTTTGTTATACGTACTGAAATAATATACCAGTTTTAGTGTGTTTTTAACATGTTTTCAAAAGGTTGTTTTGGATTTAATGAGGTTAACTGTACTTTGTTCAAGATGCATATGGTAACATCTGATTTTACTCTGTCGTACAGGATCCAAGCATTAAATCATCCTTCACTGTGAATTAAATTTGAACAGTTCAGATCCCATATATACTGTTTACTCTAGAAACGTATTAGCAAAGTTTGAGTCCAGAATGATTTGATATTGATTGATATTTCCTTGCTACAAATCTTTGAGATGTCAGTAATTTTGCTTTTGTGTACAACTGTGTGCTCTAATATTGCAGTTAAAATATTATAACTACAGGATTTTTATGTAATAAACCTATGAAGCTGAGTTTTATAATGTAACTGTGACAAATGTTTCCCTCTGAGATGCTCTTATTGTCACTGTTTTATGGCAGCGTAACATGAATATCTGTGATGTGATTTGCACAAAGTGGCTAATACATCAGTGTGTGTTTTCTGTTAAATCTTGATTGGTTGTTAACTGATCTTTCTTCTGCCTTCTGCCGTCATTGGTCGATTAATGAGCTCACGTAGAAATTTGTCACTTCATAGGGATGTACTACTGTGAAGAACAAGCCCATGTGAAACGGCACAAACCAATACAAATATCTTAATAAAATGAATAAAATCCAAGTATATAAAGAAAACACTTTGCTCGACATGGACAACATATGCCACTTTTTGATGTAAGAGACCAGATAACCTATTACTATCATTATTATTCACCTGATACCAAAACTAATAGTGGAAATCTGAGGAAATATATGATTTGCTTTATTGATTCATCTCAAAGAGGTCTAGAATGCACACATGAAGCAAATCTGTTATTGACTCACCTGCTACTTAAAAGGTAATTTCAATCAAAGCAAACAACAAATGAAATTCACTTTTTTTTTTTTTTTTTTTTTTTTTTTACCTACAAGCATGCATAACAACATACTTATATATGAAGTATTTCTCAAGATGTTTTGAACATTATTCCAATCATAATGTTTTCCATTCGTAGTGGGGGCCCATTCATGAATGACATATAATTACTACTCTATTGCACCTTTTAGAGTGGGTTTGTGTTGTGTTAAACTCCCCCCACTGCTGCAGCAGACATCTTAAAACTGAAGAGCTGACAGGGATGACAACCTAAAGATCAACGTGATAGGTGGTCCATGGAGTTACAGGAGATACTGGGGTTCCTACACAAAAAAGTAAATAATCTTACTCAGTTTCTCCTCTCTGCTGATCAGTTCCTGTATGAAAAGGGAGTGAAAATGCTACTTGTAGTTTTAAGTGACAAACAAATGTCAGACACAGTGCACACAATTGGATCAGTGTGATGAAAAACTTTAGATTGTGTTTTTCATCAGACATAGTACTTTACTAATTTGATGGTAAACACTGACATTTGATGTTCAATAAACAGAACTGCTATTATCTTAGGTTATTTGAATTTATTGTTGAACTATTTTCCTATTAATGTTGCCCTAATTTTATTGGCATCCTTTTCCTTTTACTTACACACGTTTATGTCTGCCCTGTCTGTCATTGTGTCTTAACTTACAGTCATTGTATGTAGTTCTCTAACAAAGACAAATCAACCAGTGTCTATCAAAGACTAAATGTCTTCACAAATAAAACTAGCTGATATCCACTGAGGACAAGCGGTCCGTGCTTTTTCTTACACCACAACAACGACTAAATAAAAAAAATAAATAAAGCGCAGACGATCATGCGCGCGCACTCGTTGCCATGGTGCTAAGCGTTTCTTCGTCACAAACAGGAAGGAAAAGAGCACACAATAAAAGTGTTTCCGGGTCAGGCAAGTAAGCCCACAAACACGTGAATTTTCCAAGTTCAGAAAGTAAGTACGTCGCTCAGTGAAGATATACGTAACAATAAGGAATGCGGCTAACACAGCAGCTCATTATGTGATCTTTGTGATTAATTCGTATGTTTCTGTATCCGCCTTATAGCCTTTATCTGCGGTGTGGGCTAGCTAACATGTACCTGATGTACACACTGGGGCAATCAAGTGTGGGTGATTTTAATTTTATACTAATAGTGCAGCTGGTATTTGTAAACATGTTTTTCCACTTACACGGTTTTTTTATTTATTTATTTATTATTATTATTATTATGGGTTTTTTTTTTTTATACTAACAACTGGATTTTATAGTCTTTCAGATAGATTCCGACGTGAGCTTTGTTACTGCAAAGTCTGGGCCCAGATCCTGAGAGATTACCTCTGACCAGGCACTTCACTCATTTACACCTTG
Organism: Apogon hyalosoma; assembly: GCA_037367295.1. NCBI lineage: Eukaryota > Metazoa > Chordata > Actinopteri > Kurtiformes > Apogonidae > Apogon > Apogon hyalosoma. The sequence continues at coordinate 17,446,262 of JAPQRP010000001.1, read as the reverse complement.
AATCGGGATTATTTGAGTTGACCCGTTAATGTTGCAAAACACATGGCATTTACTGGCAGCTGCAGTTTGCAAACATTGCACAAAATTTTATTCAGCTGTAGAATTTCAAAACGACAGCAGTTTGATTGACGTACAGCAGACATTTATTAGTAGTTAAAAGCAGCATCAAACAAACCTGGGGCAAAAATGATAACGTGCAGATTTGACTGAAAACAGAATATTCATTGTATATAAAGTTTCGGGCTAGTGCCTTTACTGCAACTGCTTGGAAAATTGAAGTGAAACAACTCCCTAAAAACAAACGTTTACTCACGAGTGAGAACAGCTTTTTGTAGTGATAAGGTACCATTCTCACTTTTTAAAATAGGCTAACAAAATATTCTAGCTTCAATCTGCTGGTTTTCTTCTCTGGGAAAGCTACAGGCTCCGTAGAGAGATATTGCCAGCCCAACCTACCATCCATAGATTTGGTTTATGATTACTCTCTGTCATAATGTAGTTGTTGCAGTAGTGGTTTTTCTCCTTCTGAGCAAATATGTGGATTTTTCTTTGGATCCTTATCCTTTTTTCACCCTGTTCCCGAGAGGCTCTTTATCTTTACCCCTGTTGAATTAAACAAGAGCCTGTGGGTTGCGGTCTGTGGAAAACTTGCAAATTATATGCATAAACAGTAAAATAACCCTCATAAAAATATCTCATCATCACATCCCTCATCTTAATCAGATAATACTCCATTTGGAAAATTAGATGACGTTTATGTGACACCTGACAAATTCTGAATATTTCCAGAATAGCAATTGAATAATAGAGTGCATGTACGCGTACTTATTGACTATACAACTCCTTTTGACTTTTAAGCTCAGAAAATAATTGTTTGGAGTAATTGTTTTTTCCTCAACAGGCAACCCTGACATCTGTTCATGTAGATAGAGGAAAATGAAGACAGAGGATGAGAGGAGTCAAAATAGTCTTTTAAAGAAAATGAAGAAACACAAGAGAGAAACCATAAACTGTGTTATAGACAATGAAAGCCCAGCAGAGGTGGAAAGAGAAGAAAAGAAATGCAAAAAAGTAAAGGAAATTGATGTTAAACAGGAGGTTTCCAATGGTAGTGAAAAGAATGAAATTACGAAGAAAAAGAAAAGAAAAATAATCTGTGACTCTGTTGGCTTGGACATCAAGGATGAAGCAGAGGAAGGAGTAAGCAGAAAGAAAAAAAAGAAACAGATGGTTATGGATCAGAGTCAAGTGGAAACTGTACAGATTTCAGTAAATGAATTGGTAAGAGAAAAGATACACAAGAACAAGAAAAAAAAGTCTGTAGAAGCTAATCAAGACTTAGAAGATATAAAGAATGGAGAAAATGGGAAAAGTGAAGTAAAGATAGCTAAGAAGGAAAAGAAAAATATTTTAGCAGCAAGCACAGAGGGCAATGAGAAAAGTAAAGAGAAGAAAAAGAAGAAAAAACATTCTCCAGAGGAAGAAACTAATGAAGCAACAGAGGAAATAATTATAACAAAAAAGACAAAGAAAGTTCAAAGAGAATCAGATCAGAATGGGATGAAAACTGAGATGACTGAGAAAGACAAAGTGAAAAAGAAGAAAGAGAAAGAAGCTAAAACTGAGCCCAAATCTGCAACTGAAAAAGATGAAGTAAAATGTCAAAAGCGCAAAAACAAGATGACCAAAGGGAAGCAGGATGATATAACCAAAGAGGAACTGCAACAGGGAGTCATTACTCCGAAAAAGAAAGGTAAGAAATCAACCAAAAATCTGAATAACAATGTTCTGGAAGGAGAAATGGAGCCAAAGAAGGATGGAAGTAAGATTACAAAAGAAAAGAGGAAAAAAGAGCTTGGGGTGATGGGTGGAGTAGAGGAAGCAGAGCAAAAGAAGAAGAGGAAAAATGTGAAGAATAAAGGAGGTAATGAGGAACCACTAGTAGTTAAATGTGAAGAAGAGGAGCTGAGATTATCCAGTGACACAGCGAGAAAGAAAAGCAAACAAAAGAAGAGCTCTGCTAAGGTGGAGAACGAGGTGGAGGCAGGTTTGGGAGCCGAACCTTGTACAAAAAAGAAAAAGATCAAGAAGGAGAAGGAAGACCAAGAGGTTTGTGATATCAGATATTATCACATGAGTATCAGAAACTCAACTCAGGTGAAGGACTTATCTCCGTTTATCAGCTTGACAGGCATTCTTATTGGTTCTGCAGGAATTAAGAGAATCCTCTCCAGTGGACATTGTCTTCTTGTCTGAGAAGGCTGGCAACAGTGATGAGGTGACTATCAACCAGGTAAGCAGAGCTGTTGTTATAAACTGTCATGAATGCAACTAGATCTTTAATTTGATGGATATGTCTGTTGTATCCTATTACATTAGATCATGTTTGATCATTGTGGTTTGTGGCAGGAGAGAAGACGAGCCTTACAAATGGAAATTGACCAAGCATCTCAGCCTCAAAAACCAGCTGAAACGTCGGTCAGTATTAGCGCCCTCTACTGGAAACTGATGAGGCTATGGAAGTGTGCTTGCACTAAGTAGTACTATTTAATTATTGCACTTCAAGGACATTTTGAGACTTGAGAGATTAATATGATGCAGACAATAGTATCTGCATCTTAGTCCCAATTTTTTTTTTCCATTTTCCCAAATATGCTCTGACAAATGACACATCCACACCACAGTCAAGACCACCTAAACTGAGACCAAATCATGAGCAAGACAAAACATGACAGCATGAGACAGTGTCAAGACTGAGACCAAGAAGGGCACCACATTTTTTTTCAGAATTCCACCAGTTTGCTATATGATATGGTCAAGCCATTTGTGTCCTCAAGTTGTTTCCTCAACACTGAAATCAAGATACTTTTCAAGATGATTAAAAAGCAAAAAAAACCAAAAAAAAAACAAAACGTGTGTGTGTGTGTGGGGGGGGGTTCTTTAACACATCAAACACCCCCAATGTGGAAAAGATTGCGCAAGCAAGCAACAGAGATTAACATTTCTATACATATCAAAATGTAACTTGGGGCAGTAGCTTGTCTTCACATGTCCTGTTTTCTGAGTATCTCACAAAGCTTATACTGCATTAGCTACACCCCTGTGTATTATAACAAAATGGGATAACATGAGCACCAGGCAAAGTGACAAATAGATGACATGCAATAGGATGTAGTTCTATATATATACATATATATATATATATATATATATATATATATAATGGAATGCCGTTTAGGAAATTATTATATATATTGAACAAAAGTCTGAATATATGGAACAAAAGTCTGAATATATGGAATGAAAGCTGAATATATTGAATGAAAGTCTGAATATATGGAATGAAAGTCTGAATATATGGAATGAAAG
>JAPQRP010000001.1:17429440-17440751 GCA_037367295.1 Apogon hyalosoma | reverse complement strand
TCCTGCACACCTGGTAACAATAGACAGATTCTTCCCTGGGGTGTGGCAGGCAGTAAGGTAAAATCGTCGTATAAGCCACATTGGAGTATAAACTGCGGTGTTTAAAGCGAGGGAAAAAAGTAACGGCTTATAGTCCAGAATTTACGGTACTTGAAACATAATTCCTACATACAGCACCTTTAAGAGATGTTTTTAAAGTGTTTATTTTTTCAAGTGTTTTGACTAATTCAGTTTTATCAGGTTCATGTTACCCTTAGAGTTTATTTATAAGACTGTCAGAAAGACCACAACAGTGTCATTTGTACATGTTTATCAAATCTCCTCCTGCCAAATGGCACTGTCTAATGTGAACGGTCTAAACTGTAGTTTTATATGTAATTAAATGTAATGACATTGAAATAATTGCTAATGTCTGTTGAAGGCGTTAAAAAGAATATTAAGAGATTTTACCACCAATGGAAACACAGAAGCCCTTTATCCTCATTTACAACATCTCACCTTACGTTTCATTCTTGGACAAGAAGTTGCATCAGTCTGGATAAAAAACAAAGCCCTGTTGGGTTTTGATAGTCATTTTATTCCATTCTTTCACATGGCATCTGCTGTAAATGAGGAAAGAAAAAAAATCTTAAAGATTCACTTAACTTCAAAGCAAAATGGAAAGTTTTAATTCCTGGTTGGTCTTAATGTGCTGGAAATAAAAATACTTGACTATCATATTCAACTTCAATAATCCAAGCAGGGTAGCTGTGTTGTCAGATTAAACACTGGGTTCACCTAGTTACCTTAATTTTCTGTAAAAACAACCGTGGACAATTGTTCACAGTATATTTAAAAATACTTTCATCACATCATGGACAAGGTACAGAAACATCAGTTTAGCATGTTACATCACCTCATGCAGTTAAGACTTGAAGGGCAGCACTTTAGCATGAATAAAGCTGTTGCCCCTTCACATCCTTTGTTACAAAACAGTTTGGAGTTTGTCTTTGCATTACACATTTTCCTTATCTTCCAAGCCTTGCAGCCAACAATACTGACCAGTTGTCACTTCTATGTATCTGATCTGTAAATTGCCAGACTGAGTAGCATTATGGAGTGATCTCTTAAAAAAAAAAAAAAAAAGAAACAAAAAACCCCTGTCTTCACTTGGTAAAACACTTCACAGTGGTTCATTTGCTGAACTCAGTTTTTGCTTCTCTTGGGACTCTCATTGTCCCCACTTATAATGTACACATACACAACATGTGCGTATGTAGCAACCACAGTTTAAAGACAACTTTACTAACCCGCATTGCTGGCTTCGACTTTTGGATTTAGAAAATGCTCTAAACAGCCCCTGCACCGTTTACATTACGTGCTCTGACAATCTTTTACTTTGGTCTGATTCTGCTTCAGTGTTTTAAGCTGGCACAATAAAATGTTGACACAATGTGCAGAGGAAAGCTTAAAAATAGCACATTCAACAAAGACACGAAACCAGAAGTAGCCAACGATATACACATCGTCCATTCTCTCACGACGTCATCTACGTTGGAAGAGCATCCGATGACGTGAAGGAGGAAGGAGGGGGAAGCTGTGTGTTCCTTGTGAAGGAGAGAAGTTTCAGGACTCTCATGCCTGCAGATACTCCGGCTGCACGCGTGCCACCTTGCGGAACTCTTTGGCATGAGTTTCTGGGCACTGCATCTCACACCAGCTGATGGGAACCATCTGTGCACCTGGTGAAAGAGACAATGCACAGTCAGTTTTACTAAACTAAAGGCAGGGTTTCTGCACATTTCACCAGGGTAAATTACAACCATTAAGGAGGCAATTTTATAGACTCATCTACTAAAATCTAGTGATTGCAACTTACTGAACATACTATGATGATGAGGGAATGAAACAAACATAAGCCGTATATTAGAGCCAGTGTTTTGTTCGTTCTGGGTTTTTAAGTCAAAGGGGAAATTAACTATAGTTCCAAACTAAAAAGCACCTTAACACTCGACATCCACTCAGAATAAAATGCAGAGAAGAAAGTATGTTCAGAGCCACTATAAAAATATGTTGGACTACATGGTGACTACCAGACTCATTCTATACAAGCAAAACCACAATGATTCTCTTTTGTGTAAGATATACAGTGATAAAAACATAATTATGAAGGATATGTTCCATGTCTGCCTTGTAAATCTTACACACTAGACCATTACAGCAGGGTATTACATTGATGTTACCAATGTGAATCCAGAACACCATGGTGATGGTGGCATCTGCTGGTAGCTTTATAGCAGCTTTGCATTTCCTTGAATTCCCAAGCACCTTCAATGCTTTTATACCTCAGTTTCTTGATTTAGGCCCTTTCTGGCATGCAGAAAATTCTACAATTTCCAATATGGCAATATGTTGAATGAATCTGACAAGTATCGTGTAAACACCACATTCCATTTGGATATTCTTTTTTTCCCCCCAAATAGAGAATTTCATGATTAAGACGTGGGACAACAACTGATAAACATTAAGACAGTGGATATTAACAGGTTTACGGATAAAAACAAATAAGAAAAAGCTGATCTTTTCCATATAGTTTTTGAAGGAACAGAAGAGGAAGGCTAATTATATACAGTAGAACATCTGCCACCAGTGGGAAAACCATTTTTAATGTGGTATGCAGGTCTGTGCATCAACAGGAACATTAAGGGAACATTTATTTTTGTTAGCCATGTAAACAGCTCACAAGGAATTTTGTCTTTTTCAGAATGAGTCTAAAAACATGAAAACTGCACATATCAACATAATCAATGTCTATGTTGTATTCATCTTAGACTCTCAGTTTTAACAACATATATTTCACCCTGGAAAACAAAACAATGCAGCTAATTAAAACCTCTGTACAAATCAAATCATAACTGCACCAAAGATGCTGAGCAGATTAATATAGCTCCTTAAGACAGTGTAATTGTTCAATGTCAAAATGACAATAACATATGGGCAAACCACAGAAACTATTTCATCTCCCAATCTGGATAACTGCTCTTGCACCACTATCTCCCTCTAATGAGTAAAGTCATGCGATATAATCATCTTGTGTTTTAATCTCACCAAAGTACACCAGCTTTGTTTACCTGCTTCACTGTGTGCCACCACCACTCCCAGCTCATTCTCAGCGGTTGTCAACAGGTAGTTAGACTGCACATCACCAAGAGAAATCTGACATCAGAAGTCAAAGGACAATGATGTGACAGTACAGAGTATGCCTCGACACCACTGATGATGAACCACACACAACTATGACAGTACTTCTAGAGGTATCATTCTGCCTAAATTCAGTCATAGCACATTTTCAAAGGCAGGTAAGTGAGAAGTGAAATGTGCCAACCGTCTCTTATAATCCTTACGCAGCAATAATGTTTTACTGTGTTCAGTTTAAGTAAAGGATACAACTTTTGCCAGAACTATGTCACCAGGTCTAAAGCTTTTGTAAGTCTCCACCTGTGAAAATAGAGTGGAAAACCTCAATTTCAGCAAACAAACATGGTTATGGAAAAGACTGTGGATAATGTCTGTAAATACAGATATTTAAACACACACCTTGTCTTTCTCTGTTGCTCGCACATCTTCTTTCCTGCAGAGGCATAGATATAGAAGTCAGGTAAACAAAGACAATAATACTACCATGTTACTGCGGGGTTAATTTTTGGGTTTACCTGATGGTCCCTCTGAAGCGGTCTTTCAGTGGTGTGGAGCCTACATAAAGGATGTGGACCTTGGCAAACCGGGGGTTGATGCTAGTTACCTGTCCAATCAAACATCAATGCCTGTTTCAATAATGGGCCTGAAATAGACCTAAACAAAGTGCTAGAAAGACTCTTATCAGCCTAACAGGTCATCAAGTTGTTAAAAAAAAAAAAAGTGATTTCACAACATACCTTACAGGTGACTATAGCCCCTACATCTGGCAGCAGTTGTGTTTCTGTTTCCCTCACGACTGAGATCACTGGTAACTTAAAAAAAAAAAAGAAAACTGCAAATGTAAACATTTCATGCAAAACCTGTAAAGCTCTATGGCTCAAATTAAGGTGTAAAGCCTCAAGACAACACCTGTCACACAAAAATATGGTGCATAGTTCATCTGAAACACTATGCAAATATATTTCATCTCAGCTGCACTCACAAACATTGCGCAATATCATTACTTGGCAGCTTCAGACAAGCTTTCCCCACCTCTCTCCCACACACACCCCTCACCTCCTCTCCCTCATTTTTCCTGAGCACGTAGCCTGCTAGTGAGGAGTATATGTAGCCATGCCGTAGATAGACTCCTGTCCCAGGAATACAGTCTTCTACACTGCATAGCTTGTCACCTGTACCCAAACAAACATAGAAGGATAACAACGGTGTTAAAGAAAAAAAAAATAAACAAAAAGGAGGAGGATGTTTGGGTGTTGAAGAACATTATGCAGTTGAGGTTGACCATCTCAGCTTATTTCATACTAAATGTTTACACTTGGTCAGTTGAAGTGATGGCAAATGGGGAAAAAAAAACAAAAAAACCAGGGACATTCATTCACATAGCAAATAACATTAATTTAGAAGTGCAGATTTTGAGTAACTTGACCAACAGATGAAATATTTTAGTATCTAGTTGACTTAACACAACAATAAAATAATATACTGGCTATACCTGAGCTCCACGTCTAACACTAAAAGTTTAAAATTTACTTTAACATCCACACACTAACTGTACAAGAACATAGAAAGAAAACTTATCCAAAGCCAAAACAGTCCTGTGAGTCTGCTGTGTACTTTTTTTTTTTTTTTTTTATTGCACCATAAGATCAGGTTTGAGCTGTTTGCTGTTAAAGAATTTCAGTTTTAACGGAATGAGGCGCTGACGATTAAATCTCCTGAAGTAACTGACATTTAGCTTCTTATTTGTCACAGGGTGAGTCTGAGTCAAAACAAGTGAGAGGAATGCTGCTGCACTGCCCGAGGCGATAGGCAGGGCTGCAGATAAAACCTCAAGTGGAAAGTAAAAGTCAACAAATTCAAGTAGCTGATGTAAATATTTTACCAAAAACGAGTGGACGTTCGGGTGCCTGTCTTGTGTTGACAGTTTGACAGCTTTGGATAAAAAGTGCTAAGCTATGTAGCCAACACTAACTTCGCTTGAAGGCGACGCACACATGGCAGCTGGAAATAATTAATAAAATTTGACAAAATAAAACTACTTCCAGTTCACTTTTAGTCAGAAAACGTGAGGTACATAAAATCCAAAGGGATTAAAATGCAGCAAAATAGTCTAATGCGGGCTGTTACCGTATCCTAAGTAAATATATTCACAAATTTACGGGACTCACCTGGAACACACAGCTTCATGGGCGACATGTTTTCGAGAAGAGCAGAAAATTAATCGATTGGCTGTCACAAAGAGCTCGAGTGGTTTCTGATTGGACGGTGTTGACGTAGGCGGAAATATGGAACGCTCAGTCCGCCATGTTTGTTGAGGCACATGGCCGCGGCACATTAGCATATGGAAAAAAAAATGTTTTTTTGTTTTTAATCTTAGTTAGCAGCATGACATGGTATAGACAAGCGCCCATATGATTACATTATGATGAGATCAGATATTACATTTGGATCCAGAAGAATATGGACACATTCTCTTAAAGGTTTATAATCTTTGGTTACTATGATTATAGAAGATTATCTATTTTGATGTTTCCATTTATTCTCATTTTGAAATAAAACTATTATAAAAGATTTTCAACATGCATACTGCACATTTACACTAATTTAATAAACTTACGCCTCAGATGTGTGCTTTCTTGTGACTGAAATATCTCTTTTCTCTGTGTATGAGATGATGAAAAATAGTAACACTTAATTTTTAAATAAAACTAAGAACAGGTTAATTTGGTAATACTCATTCCCAAAGTGAAATACGAATTGCACTCACACAGTGATGATAACTTTACACTGATCTCACTGTATTGTTAAGAATCAGTATATGGTCAGTAGATCAAGAACAGAGAAGAGTTATGCAAAAACAAGACAAACACAGTTAAGATTTTTTTCACATGTTTCACAATATTTATTCTTTTTCTCACAATGCCACAGCAAACAAATTCAGCAGTGTAGAGCATATCAACTTGCTCTTATGACATACGCAGGGTTAGTTTATAGTCTTACTGTTAAACATCTGCTATGAGGATTTTAGACAGGAAAGAATAATTGGAACTAATATGCAGGATCAGTCTACATTTGCTCCTTTTTGCTGGTCCCTAGTTTGCATTTTGGTCAGTGCTTACACTATATAATAGTTGATATCCAATGTCAAAGCTGAAATCCATTTCAGTGCCTCAGAGTATCGACCAATCAAATCAAACAGCTGTTTGTAAAACGTGTGTATATTTGGGTATGCGCCGTGTATTAGTAAAATAAAGTGCACATATGTGTTTGTGTGTGCATAAGTTTGTGAGGACACAAACGGATAATGACCTTGTTTTAACTAAACAGCAGACAATTGATCAACCCAGTTGTAGGGAGAAGTCTATTTCTTGGCCTTGCCCTGAGCAGCTACAGCTTCCATGGCCTTCTTCACGGTCTCCTCGTCTCCCAGGAACTGCATGGGGCCAACAGGCTTCAGGTTTTTGTCCAGCTCATACACAATGGGAATGCCTGTGGGGAGGTTCAGCTCCATGATAGCCTCCTCTGACATACCTGAAAAAAGACAGATATAAAGATTAAAACACAGGGGCACTCACCTACAAAAACTTTATTTCAAGATGTCAATCAGTTATGAAATCAGTCATCAGCAGAAATGTTTTGGCTCATGTAAAATTGGTCACAAACTTTCACAACACAACAACAGCACAAGAGTCACACTATCATTATTATTATAATTATAATATAGTTATCAGATAGTCTGTAAAGGTTGTGGGCCAAAATTGTCTTAATGGAGTCATGAAGGAGGTGGGCATCATATACAGTCATATGGCCACAGAGGACTGGGTAGCCAATGTTTTTCATATGTCTCTGTGGGTACAGCAGTTGCAGTCAGGGTAAGTGGGTTGGAAATTATCAGACTATAAGCTGTGCATGTTCACAAAGTTTTGATTATTATCATTGCAGTATGCATTTAAAAAAAAAACAAAAAAAAAAAAACCACAGGAAATATATTTTCAAATTAAAAAAGAAATGAAATAATAATGAAACTGAAATAATCCTTCACAGTTTTGTAAACTATGAAAAAATACTAATTACAAAATACCATTTGTTAAATAATAGTATTAGGTAGCTCCTTTCTACTGGCTTAAGCAGGGTGCACACAAAGATAATCGGGCTGCTTTCGTCCCGATTTTCCCCCTTCCTGACCAAGGTGAGCAAACGCCAGATTATCTTATGTTTTATAAGATTATCCTGTGGTCTGAGGAGTTTTAAGAGTGAATTTGTCTCAATAATCGCCTCCAAAATGGGTCGGGGCCGACAATCATAAATATTAAACTTGTTTAATAAACTTGTTTAATATTTACGACCAAAAATGTTTATGTGTGTGGGGAAAGCCGACGACTCTCGAGTCATGACTCCGTGACTTGTGATGTGGAACAGAATGTAGCCAATCAAGAAGTGAGCCGACTGAGGAACGAGGAAACAGGTGTAAGTGGTCAAAAATAGTACCAAGAACACCAACACCATCTCCTATCAATTTGTGCACACATTCAGTAAATAATACTCTAATTGCTTTGTATTTGGTAGTTTTTCCAGTATGTTAAGTGATGTGGCATCAGAAATTTTAGTATTTAGGAGAGCATTAATGTCTGTGTTAATTTGTCACTAGAAAATTAAATTAGGACATGCAGTAGAGGAAAAGATGACTGAGAACTCGGAGCTGTTCACTTTTCTCTACTCACTCTCAAGATGCTTGACAATGCCTCTCAGACTGTTGCCATGGGCAGCGATCAGGACCCTCTTTCCATCTTTGATCTGTGGAACAATCTCTTCTTCCCAGAAGGGCAGTGCCCTGGCAATGGTGTCCTTTAGACTCTCACAGGTTGGAAGCTGGTCCTCTGTCAAGTCAGCATAACGCCGGTCCTACAACAACAACGACAAAAGAATAAAGTTAATAGAGAAAATAGAGACAAAACATAAACAACAGGTGGCTGTCACTGTCAGACATCACCTTGCTTATGGTCTGATAATAGTCATGTGCCTCATCCATGGGTGGGGGCGGGGTGTCAAAAGAGCGTCTCCAGATCTTGACCTGGGCCTCTCCATGTTTAGCTGCTGTTTCAGCCTTATTCAGGCCAGTCAGGCCACCGTAGTGGCGTTCATTGAGACGCCAGGTCCGGTGCACAGGCAGCCACATCTGGTCAATGCCATCCAGAACATGCCACAATGTGCGGATGGCCCTCTTCAGGACAGAGGTGTAGCAAATATCAAATTCATAACCAGCATCTGAGGTGAATTAAGACAGAGAACACAGGATGGAAATCAGTACAAACAGAGCCACAGACCATTCAAGTGGCTTTTTGTGACAGATTTTTTTTTGACAACATTTCCCAGTGAACAATTGCACCTCTGCATATTATGCTTATTTTTGCTTAGTCAGTGCCAGTGTTATCCATGAGATGCTGGCAGACTGAGGTCGCTGCAGACAGTCCCTGTAGAGGAGCGCAATATGTCATTTGATTTCACAGGAAAGAGGACCAAACCCTACAGAGAAACCTTCAGCTGAGGTTTATTTTTGGGTCTGCCTTGATTGTCTTTGTCTGTTCTTTACATTCTGTACATGAATAACATCTCTGTTATTACCAAAAAGATGAACTATATTAATGTGAAACTTTTTGAGATGATTTAGGTACTATGTAGGTTTCAGTATTTTCCCCACAGGGTTATCAATATGAATATGTCACACAGTTTTCAACCACAATAATTTTGGAAAAGCTAAAGCATATTAAAATTAAAATAATAACAAAAATGTAAAAAAACAACAACTTGCCAATTAAATCTTTAATGAAAACAAGCTAGTTATGTTCTTTATTTTCATATCACTTCAATTTCTTTTAGGTGCTTTCTAAGAAGGCTTGGGTGCAACCAGTTTTCCTCCTGTTAGGATATATTGCACATCAGTATTAAAGTATCCACAATGTCAAGTACCCCTGCAGTTAAACTTCACAAATTCACTAATATTTACTATACAAAAATTACAAATCAGGACTATTAGTTTTCCTGGAAATGGCACAGCTAAGGGCACCCTCAAATGAGCATGAATCTCAAACTGATGGACTGGTATGAGGCCATCAGGGCTCAGTGAACATCAGCTTGATCGGTGCCAGACTTCCAGCCTCTCTAGTCAAGCCTGGAATCAAGGGTGTCAAACATGTGGCCTGCAAGCCAAAACTGGCCTGCAAAATGGTTCAAATTGGCCTACAGAATAAAATTGAGAGGTGCACAAACTACACCGAACAATCAAGCGTGTCGCACACATTTTACTTCAGGTGCAACATACAGCTCAAATCAATACTGAGTGGGTCATACCAGTAAAATTATATCATAATAAGCCATAAATCATGACAACTCCAGATTTGCCTCTATACTTTAGTGTAAAAAAGTAATATTACATGAAAATTTGTATTTACAAACTATTGCTATTTTCACAAAGACCTGAACAAATATGAACCTGAAACGTCTTAGGGTCAAAACACAGTATTCGAAATCTTTCTGCCGGGACATTTTAGAGACAATCTGACAGATTAGTGTTGCTAAATAACCAACATTTTTACTTTTAAATTAATTTTTGGTTTAGTTGGACCAACTTCAACAATATTATGCCTGTTATTAAGTGTTATGTGCCTTTGTAGAGCCACTGTGATCTGTAAATTGTAATGCACATGTGTAAATGATAAGCTGAGGCATAATTTTTAAAACTCCACCTAATTTTCTTTAAAAAATTCAAGTTGTTCCAATTATTCACATTTTTAAAGTATACTTTGTAGATGTTTCCATAATGTGCATAGTGTTACATGTTTGAATGTTACTGATTAACTGGTCAGGCCTAATTGAGACCACTTTGGGCTGTATGTGGCCCCTGCACTAAAATGAGTTTGACACCCCTGTTGTAGATGATCATTCCACTATTAATATACATAGGTGGTGCTATTGTTGCATTGTGTTCAGTTAGCATCCACCATGTTTTTAAATAATGCAGAGGTTTTTTTTTTGTTTTTTTTTTTTTTTAATGCCATGCCTTTCTATCCTGACAGCTGGCTCGTCTTGTGTCGCAATGGGCCCAATACTAGTTCCCCCCCTCCGGTCAAGTTGCATAAGCACTGGCTTGCAGCAGTTTAATCCAATGACCGTGAGAAAGCCCGATTAGGCCTTGTGTCATTATCCCGCATTGAGGCTACCTTTCAGGGCTTGCCCTCCTCTCTTCGCCTCCATCTCCCCGGTCTCACTCAAATCCGCGTCAAACCATCCACAGAAGCGGTTTTCCTGGTTCCAGCAGCTCTCTCCATGGCGGATCAGGACCAGTTTGTACGCAGCCATCCTCTCACCGATGCCCTCTGTGCTGTATTTCCGGAAACTTTGGGTTAAGTGGCTCTTCGAGCGCAGCAGGAGCAGCAGGGTGCGCACGTTTGTGCCGGAACCTCCCAAAGGCAAGCGCGTTATTTTAGGGCTTTTGTCGTCGAAAGGGCTGTTTCAACCCACTAGGTGTGTTTTCAGAGTTGGACCTGCGTGAACATGACAGAATCCACTACAACCAAAGCTCTCTTCCTCTCTTTCTACTGGTTTCCACCAATCAGAGGGCGAGTTACAAGCGCCGGAGGAAGAGGAGGGAGTGGGGAGGATGCGCACAGAGGCACGTCCACACCATCCACACACCCACAGCGCATCACACGGGAAACCACAAACTGAGTCCAGACACCGGATAAATACGCAAAATGGAACTAATTCATTCACCAAACAGGAATTCCTAAATGCATCATGATTTACTCAAACTATTAATCTTCCGTCTTACTGTGCGTCTCATTGTGCGGCACAAGGGGGAGAAAAGTGATGACAAATCTAGAATGTTTGCTTCACAGGGCACTAATAAACCTATTTGTTCTTCAGCCCCTTCAACCTCCGTGTTTCATGATATGGTTTGATCCATGATGACTTTGCTATCATAATTCACAAACGTTTCAAAGATGTGTACATGTGTTCTGATTTGGAACTGATATAAAATAATATAAAAGTTACGTACTGCACACTAGCTACTTTATCATTATTATTACTATTTTTTTCTTACTATTACTATTTTTAACAAATCTCTTTTATATAT
>JAPQRP010000001.1:17399801-17422742 GCA_037367295.1 Apogon hyalosoma | reverse complement strand
ATAGAGAGAGAGACTTTTTCAAGATCATAAAAAAGTCTGTACAGCACCTTTTAAATGATTGCTGCCGCTAATGAACAATGTTGATACTTACAGTTCTATTTCTGTATTTTGCCATCTAGCCTCAGACTATTATTATAATTATACACTTAATAGTTAGCGACGTACTTAGCAACATTAGCGAGCACTGCTATGGAGTGAATCCAATGACAGTAGGGCTTACAGGCTCAGACCAGATGTGAATACTATCAATATATGCTCTTTTGGAACTAATGGTACTTGCCTTGAGCTGTGCAAATAAAGAAAAAAACAAAAAGTGGATGCATTTTCTGATCCTCTACACTCAGAATAGAGGCTTTGAAGAGTTCAGGAGTGATCATAAGGTAAATATCTCTGCATAATGTACATGATGGATGAATGGATGGATGGATGGATGGATGAATGGATGGAAGCAACCAGTCAACAGTCATTAGCTTAGAGGTAGCTAATGTCAACAATTGACAAACTCGCAGTACAAAATGCATTTGAATGCAAACTTCTTGTAAGCACACGAGCATGTATGAATGTCATGTATTGAACCTTTAATTTTTCTGCTGTTAACAGGTCTTTTAGTCACTAAAACACTGTTTCAATGTCCAATCAACAGACCCCTTCTATTGGGCGTGGCTTTCCCAGGCCAAAGTCCCCTTCTCCCAGGAAATCAGAGAGCTGGTCCTGCCCAAACTGTCTGATCCAAATTTCATTAAAGACCTAGAAGAGGACCTCTATGAATTATTTAAGGTACACAGAGATTTGTATTAAATATTGAGCTAATTCTACTGAAGTGAATATAATGCAAGATAGAAAGTCTCAACACCTTGATGAATGTATTAAATGAAGCATGGATGTAATTTTTATTTTTTTTTAAATTATTGTCTTACAGAAAGACCCTGGTTTTGACAGAGGTCAGTTTCACAAACAAGTAGCAGTAATGAGGGGGCAGGTGAGTTCTCTATGTTCACATTTCTAAATTGCTAAACTGCAAAATATAGAGCTATTGGTGTATGTACAAGCAATGACATCACCTCTAAACAGGGGAAGTCACACTGCACTTTGTTTTCAGTTTGTCATGCAAAAAAAAAATGTTTTCAATAAAGCCTTTGTGAACTAGTATAGCTGACAGACCAATTGGATTGATCAGTCAGGTGTTTTAAATGATGGCCTCATTTGCTCTTTTTCTTTGCAAGATTTTGAACCTGTGCCAAGCCTTAAAGGATGGTAAAACACCCCTCCAGCTCGTCCAGATGCCCCCAGTTATCGTTGAAACAGCCCGAGCACCTCAGAGAGCCAACAGTGAGTCCTATACACAAAGTTTCCAGAGCAGAAGACCCTTCTTCACCTGGTGGTAGGGAAGGAACAACAGCAGGAAGGCAGAGTGAGGAACGAAGTAAAGTGTCCATGTTAATGAGAGGACTCAAGAGTCTAAGAGTGCAGGGTTTTTTCCTCGAAATGGAACTCATAATCCCCTCTTCTTCTTATGGATACTTTAGTTGCTCTCAGTAAGTATGTGAGTGGAAAGACAAGGCCAAAAGAGGAAGAGTTTCACAACATATCTTCCCTGTTTGCCTCTGTGCCTTTTCTGGATGTCATTGAAGAATTTACACCTAAGCAATGAAGAGTTTGTTTCCTTTCTTCAGTGGGACAGAACATCAGAAAAACTGACGTTTCTTTTGAAGTCCTGGGTGCACATACTGTTTGTTTGCGCATATGCACGCCAGTCAAAGGCCTCTCATACATTGTGTGTGATGGGAGGTGTTGCATTCCATGTTTTCTGTTTTTTTGTCATACCTCTCTGCCTTCTAATATTCACTTGCCACCTTCACATGCAGTTAAAATCCCCGGGCTGGTGAAAGCATCGATGCCACTAACAAAGATTAGTTTCATTTTTTAACAAATTAAGAGAAGTGGTTAAATTCAAGATTTAGGAACTGAGCACTGAATGGTGTATCTTCACACTGTGAACATAAACCATGTGAACTGGTTTCACGGTTGCTCTTTGCTCCCCCTAATTGTCAAGATTAGGATGCAAGTCATTTGGGTGGTTTGATGTTGGAAAGCAGAGGCACTTTTTTATTAAACCAATCTTTTTTTCATCCACTGACTTAACACATGTCACTGGTGAAACAAAGATTGCATCTGTAGGTAGACAGAGGTGTGTTGGTGGTTTCCCAGTCCACTAGCTCCTGCTTGTCTTGGCCATATTAATTTGTGTTAATTTTCTAGGGTGGATATAAGTAAACAAAGTAACTTCCTGCTGTACTGAACTGACATTAATTGTATTGTGACAATGCACTGTATAATTTGTATGTAATATTTAATGATAGATTATAATTAAAACATATTACATTAATACAGATGACACTTGTATTTGTGAATTAAATATATTTCTATAGTCACTCTACACAAAGATTCAGAGATTTAATGTGTCTTCAGCATAATCACCATATGCTGATGGATTTTAAAACCATTCAGTATAAAGGATATATTTATATTTAGGTTGTGCTTTAAATGTTCAGTCTGATATTTAGTGATATGTAGTGGTGAAGTTCCCCCTACATTGTCCCCAATAACCACAAAAAAGGCGTTCCTTGTTAAGGCTCCTACAGAAGGAGATTTCAGCACGTAGAAACTTAATGGCAGCCACACTTTGCAACAGGGATCTAATTAACATGACAATTATGCAAACTATACAATGATAAAATCTACTAAATCTCAGATTTTGCCAGTAGAAATTAAAATTGCAAATTGAAATGAAAAGTCACACATGCAATAGCAGCATTTATGTGGACAAAAGAAATGGATCGTGACATGGGAGGAGGAAAACTTACGCAAAGAAAGCATGAAGTTAGTGGTTTTAGCTGCATAAGCATACCTGTCACACTGATCAATGTGTCATTTCATGCTGCATTCCGAGCAGAGACATAGATGTAGGTTGTATGAACAGTCACATGATGAGATGGTGATTGTAAATTTAGATTAGAAGCACTGTAGTGGAGAGCCTAAAACTGCAGCATTCAAATGCACTGCCATCTTCTAGACCAATCTTTCTCAAATAGGGTTACGTGTACCCCCAGGGGTATTTTGCAGAAGCCCAGGGTACTTGAAATTTTTTGGGGGAAATTTAATAAGTCATTATGTACTGAATACAAAATAAATAATGAGAATTAATGCTGAAATATAGAACACACTAATGAATAAAACTGACACTCCTAGTTTTATTGTCAGTCATTTTGTTTAAGCTTTGGTAACATTTTAAGAGCATTTGTATTTTATATTATTCAAGATGAGTTTGAGCAATTAAGTCATTATTTTTTGTTAATGGAAAGTTAATTTATTCATTAATGACCAATTTATTTATTTTTCTTACCAATGAAAGAGGGCACAGTTTCAGTTGATATTTTGCACAAAAAAATTACTTATAAAGATTTGTTATTTTTAATATATTAAAGTTAAATATATGTTGTTTGTTTACAAAGTTTTGAAAATAAAAACAGACCCCTTTGGCACTGGAAAACATTTTGCCTATTTTTTTCAATCACAAATGCTGAAGTGAGAATTGGGGGTACTTGGCTAAAAAAAAAACCTATATTTTAGGGGGTACTCCACTGTAAAAAGTTTGAGAACCACTGTTCTAGACCACATGATAAAGTGTTTTCTGACGCTGGTTTAATTATTTTTCCCCTTTCCCAAAGATAAACAACTGTCTCTGAACCTCCCTCACTGGGCAATGTAGGAAATCCATTTTATTGATAGTCATGATATCATTACATTTTTACACTATCGCACTGTGTGTACCCAGCTTTACATTTAGTGTTTGTTTTGACCATTAGGTTTTTTTTTTGTTTTTGTTTTTTTTTTTAAAAAGGATATTGAAATGATCTCTGGTCCACACTGAAACATCATAAATGCACCTTAAGCTGTATGCCAACCACTATAAAACAGAAAAGGAAGAGGAGGAAAGCTGTACTGAATTACTGCCAAATCATGGTGGACTCTGTAAAAGGTTGACCTGCTGCAATGACAAAAACACAAGGTTCTCATTGTCGTGACTGATCGGGGTAGAAGAAATAGGAAAACCTGCACATTTAATGAGCTAAAAACCATTAAAACCTTAGCTTTTAATTCAGATGCATTACAAAAATTAAATACACTGAATAGCTGTTGCAGCTTCATTCTTCTTCAGCTTCATTGAGTCCTCAGCGTTTCACTTCAAACTCTGTTCAGTTTTTAATGGAGGATGCGGTGAAGGTAGTGCTCTGTGTTTCGAGTGCCCTCCTGCCTCGCCACACCCAGCCTCCAGGAGGAGGGTTTAAAAGGATTTCTATCTTCTTGGACTTCCTCCTCTGCCGGTGATGGAAATTCTTCTGGACTAGGTGTAAGGTCGACCTCTTCGTCCTCGACAGAGTAACCAGAGAATGGCTCCCCAATCCTGGGAAGCAAAGGACAGTGTTACTTTATTTAGTTATTATTATTTATTTATTCAATTATTTAAAACTGGTGCAGTGCTTTTGTCTTCATTTATTGTCGTATTGACTTATTGCATTAGCCTGCGTGTAAATCATCACAAAATCACATATATACCTGCCAAATCTCTGCTAACGGCACACACACAGTGAGTAGTGAGGGACAAAATAGTTTAGGTGCCAATAGCTCCTTTGGGTTTATTTTGTCTCTATGTTGTGGTTGAAGATTATTTATGTGGGATTTGAGCAGAACAGACTGCACAGTTAACAAAGTTTAGACCAGGGGTGTCAAACATGTGGCCTGTGGGCAAAAACCAGCCCGCCAAAGCGTCCAATATGGCCCATCAGATGAATTCATTCATTCATTCATTTTCTGAACCCGCTTTATCTTCCATCAGAGGAATTTTCAAGTGTAAATATTACACAGTAAATGAACCATCATGGGTGTCACTGAGTCGTTGCTTTGATAGTTGTTAAATACTATATTTTTCAGTTCCAGATGCCTGTTACTAAATGTTTTGTACTTTTGTAGATCCACTATGATCTGTAAGTTTTAATGCACATCTAAATACAAAACTAAGGCATCATCTTAAAATTCATTTATTTTTCTTACAAATTTCAGGTTGTTCAGGCTAATTTTCATAATGTCATTTTACTTTTTCTTCCGCTAAAACAAAGTGAAAAATTTGGAATTGTCATGATTCATAAGTTTTAATGCTATTATGTTACTGGTCCAGGCTGCTTGAGATAAAATTGGGCTTTTTGTGGTACCTGAACTAAAATGAATTTGACACACCCTTGGTTTAGTCAGTGCTTAAAATATTAACATAAGTAACAAGAAGCCAACTATATCATGGGAATTAACAATGAAATTAAACGCAGGCTTCAATATAGCTTCTGCCTTTTATAATAAAGGTTAAGAGAGAATGAATTTTGTACTACAGGCAAAACTAAAACAACAATTTAGGATACATCTAGATCTTTGACAAGTTTTAAAAATAAATTAGACTGTAATAGTAAATAGTGGTGGGAATGAGGCTATTTTGTTTCAGTAAATATACCCTTTTGTTAATAGTGCCCTACCCTGTACTCATGCCCGCATTTTACCATTCTGAGGCATCTCGTTACTCCTCCAACAAATCTAATTTCATCATAGGGAGGAATGTCGAAAGCAAAGCGTGACTGTGTGTGGTATGCCGACAGAGAGGACACTGTCTTGTGAGGTCACGCTGAGTTTGTTAGGCACATGACAATTTTCACACTGCATTTCCGAGGGAGTTAAGTTTAGGGAGGATTTTCAACATTCTGACATTCATAGACAGCGTTACAGTAATGTTCATGAGGAAAACTCCCTTTTGTGTCTCTAATCTCTCAACAGGCTGTTTAGAGGAACATTTCTTGAAAATCTTATCATTTGTCACATCTTAGGCCTGAAACAATTATTACCAAATCACCTTGTCGCAATCATTTGTGCTAACCGCATTTTGTATAGTCATGATAACCTTCTCCATTCAGCTGTGTAAAAACAACTGGATGATACTGACAGAAATGTCTCATTTTTATCATAATTTTCCTCTGTTTGAGAATCCACTGGCAATGTTTTGCAAACCCTTCTTCTGGACATCCTTAACTTCTAGTGTTATCAGTCATTGTTTGTCATTTTTGTTTGCATCTCAGTAAAAGGCTAAAGGTTATTAATGTCAAATCTTCCCTGTGAATTTTGTTTGCAAAGCCTAAAGGGCAAAGAGAGATGCACTTTTTTATTCAAGTTCCAGCTTTCCCAGACTCAGAATCAGGACATGTATACATATATAAATGTTGATCTTAACAAAGCCATGTGAAATGCAGAGGAAAGGTAAGAGCTGTAACAAGAGCAAAATGACAAAACAAGGCCAAAATCATGTAAAACAAGCTAAAAAAAAAAAAAAAAAGATGTAAAAGAAGACACAGTACAAAAATAAGGGACTTTAAAGACAGATTTTGATAGTTTAAAGGGTAATTAAATGTAGACATGGTAATTTGTGATGTATTTTTGTCAGCTTGGGTCTAAAGGAAACATAAAATTGACTTTTTGAGTCTCAAGAGGAAAATGTTTGGGAATCACTGATGTAGTATATTATTAGATTTATATACATTACCCAACAACATAAAAACTACCACATCCAGAACCCATGGATCCCCACGGGTCAAACGTGCTGCTTATTTATATGAAACTTAATGGTCATTTACACGTTCCTCATGGTGCAACCTCTGTTAACATTGTCTCTTACCTTAGATAACTAGACGGTCTAAGCCACTTGTGGTCTCTGGGTCCCTCTGCTCTAAGACCCACTTTATTCCTGGCCCGGACTCTCAGACCCACCAAGGCCTGAGCCAGCCCTGCTTCCTCCTCTCTGTCCTCCATTTCTTTCTCCCCTTCTGGCCCCTCCACGTCTGTGTCCATTCCTCTCCATACCAGCTTCGCCCGATGTTCAGCATCCCTGTCCCCGGCTGTCCTGAACAGCCTGTGCAATTGGTGCATGTTGAGTCCCGTAAAGATGTTGGAGCACCCTGACTTCCTGCTGCGTTGGTTGGAAACCCCCCACACCATGGGCACAGCGTCTTCAGTGGGTGTGGATTCCGGGGCCTCAGCCATGGGTTTGAGGGCGAAGAGTCTCCAGGTGGTGATGTGAGACCAGGTGGATGTAATATCCAAGGCAGGCTGAGAAAGAAGGCTGAGAGGATGGAAAGCAAAGCTGAAAATTAGGAGAAAGGAAGTGGACCAATTTGGTTAAACTAAGGATAAACTGATAGGCCTTCAGCCAACAGACATGTTTCCATGGCTGCAGCCCAAAGACCTAGTTAGCTCAGCTAATCTTTGTACAGTACCGTGTAAAAGTCTTTAGGCTGCAGTGAGCTCGATTGTGTTTGCAGGGTTGTAATTGACCATGCACAGTTGTATTTTAAACAGGAAAACACAAGAACTATATACAATTAAAATGAAAAAAATCAGAACTAAATGGTTTCTACATGTGAAAGTCAGTATATAGTTGAACACACTTGGGTTGACTGTCTTGACATTTTCTATCGTAATCTGGGGTCATATTGTACCAAGATTCCCCCAGGTCACCCAGCAACATACTCTTCAGACTTGGACTTCCTTGTGTTTATTTTTTCTTTACCAGAAGATCCTCTACAGCTTCTAAAACATTCATATTTTTTCTTTGTATTCAGTGCTGTATATTCTGGCAGAGAAAGTGAATTGTATTGTCATTATGACCTTGTTAAAACCTAATGTTGGCCTGAGATGTTTGTGCTGTATTTGTCTTATTGTATAGCTCACAGCTCTTTAAACCAGAATACCACACATGAATACACCAATACAGGTGTCATAGAAATGTTTCATATTTCTCATTTTCCAAAGTTGTTGTTTGAGTCTCCTGCTTTACACTCTTAGAGGCAATGTGTTAAAACTGACACATACTGTGTTAAATGTTAACACCTTAAAAAGTGAAAAGCATGACAATGTTAGTTTTGTTAATTTTAACACATTCCCTGTGGTGAATATTTTTAACAAAGTGAATGTGTCAGGAAGGTTAAAACAAAATGTGTGAACTTATTTTATAATTAAAACATTACTTGTTCTTTTCCCACACACACTGTGCAAAAAAAACTTTTAAAATCTCCTCCGATAGAACAATTTTAATATATGTGTGAATCAGAATGGTACATATAATTTGTGTACATTTTCTATGTAAGGAGAGTCAGTTATAAAGAAAAGGTTAATGTACAGAAAGGTTAAATGTAGACAAAAATTCATTTGGAAACCACCACCAAATTAGTTGTACATCTTCAAGGGTTAAAATGACCTAACAAAGCTTCAAATGGTAAGAAGGTACGACTGGAAAGAATAGTCTCATTTTCATTTTTACATCATATTTCAATAATATTACTTCATACAATGTAATATCTGTCCAATATGATATGATATAATACATACTTTTATATAAAACCTATAAAAACAGGACATTTTCTTAAAAAAACAGAAGAGTGCTTACCCTCTGAGGTTTGAAGCAGACCTATCTGCAGGAGCAGCCGGTCAACCTTATTGGACTATAATCAGACTATTAACCCGTTAATCCCCTACCGACCCATTTCTCAACGGCGCGACAGTGGCTGGCAAGGCGTCTGGAAGGATCAATCAAAGAGTAATCAGGAATGACATCAGCGCTGATGCGTTCACCTGAGAACAAACTAATCCATAAACAAAAACAAAACAAACAAACATGAAACAGCGGGATTGGAGTCACTGCCAAGACATATGGGATTAATACAGTCAGTATGTTGGGGTGGGAATGAATTATGAGACACACTTTGAGAAAATCATGTGAAATTCTAATTGAAGCAAGGGTCAATACATAATTGAGGGACTTTTGAAGTCCATGGGATATATCTTGCATACATCTTTATTAAGAGTAAAAAAAAACAAACAAACAAAAAAAAACCTAATGATTTTAATGTTCATTATGATCATGTTTTTAAAATTTCCATAATTATTTAATTACAGAAACAATCATTTATTAATAAATAATTAATAAATGACTAGAAATACTAAAATGTCAACTAAATAGCTGTCTGGATTTAATAACAACCACTTTCTAATTAGCTAAATAATAATAAAATGAGCTTATTCAAAACTATTTGATTGTGTTCTTTTTATTAAGTTGAGATAATCATGACAAATTTTTCTTTTTTGGCAATATATCAAATTTTATATGGAAAATAACAAATTGTATCTGTGTCTGAGAAATCACTTTCAACTAAGTAACCCATTACAAAAACACCTCTGAAGGAAGTGTGTTAATTCCAGATCACATGACCTGCTCCACATGATGTCATTTCCTTCTGAAGAAAACTGGCAAAACTCCAAGGTATGTTCTTTCTCCTCTTTCTTAGTTATTTAATATAAAGTAGTATGTGAGTCAAGTGAGTATTTATTGCACTTGTGTCAACAGTGTAACTACAATATCTTTATAAATAACTCATTTTCAATTTCACTCAACTGTATATGATATTTATAAGAATCTTTCTGTAAAAATGCCATGTGGTGTTATGGTTATGTTGATTTTAGGCCTGAAAACCACAAACATGTCAACTATACCTGTCAACTATGTTACCCTGTAAAGGTAACTCAAAAAGTCCCTCAATTATATATTAACCCATAAGCAGTAGGCAGGGGGTCCACTGGGGATTTAGGGGCCCGTGCAGGCATGGATCAATATTCTGCTCACTATAGATTTTATGATTTTAGATTTAAGAATGATGAACAGGGTGCAATCCATCTTTAACATTTTAACGATTAACAATATTGTTTTTGTTTTTTTACTTTGATACATAGATAAATAAATAGATAAAAGATAGATAAAGTATAGTTTTACTTTTTGGATTCATCTAGGAGCGCTGGCACCGGGGCCAAACCACCTTGAAATACAGACAGGGGAAACAGGGGCAGAGACTGACTGGATTTTATTGTTTTTTTTGCCCAAAACAAAACTAATACAAATAGATAATGTGTTTATTATGCCATGTGAAGCTAAATTTCTTCCATGGTGATAAATTAATTGTTTAAAAAAAAAAAAAAAAAAGTCCTGCTATTTTCTAGGGCCCCTGTCAGTTATGGGCCCTTAAAGTCATCTTCACTTTTCTCCTTTTTATTTTACAGTGACTGATCTCTTAACAACTGCATTTTTCCCCCATTGTCCCTGAAAGCAATGTAATTAACATCAGAAAGAGTCAGGTGTGTGGGCCTACAGGTACCTGCTGACATTAGCTCCAAGCTCGCCCACGTTCTATTGTCTCTGATTTCTGCCATTAGGCCCTTTTCCACCAAAATCCACCGAAAACTTTTTTACCTGGGTTAAAAAGTTCCTGGTAATAAAAGTTCCTTTGATTTCTGTGTGCTTTGCGTTTCCATCGTACCCAAAGTTTAGGGTAATTTTTTCAAATCAGGCTGATCATGTATGGGGGAGCAGTAAAAGAAACTGCAGTACTGAAATATTATTTGAATTAAAATATTAAAGCATTAAGAAAAAGTGTTGTTTTAATAGTTAAGGTTTTTACAGTTGGATTCATTTGTTTAGTTTGTTTTAGTTCAATAAGGTTAGTGATAAGTTCTTTGTGACCAGATTTCTGTTTTTACCCTGTTTTAGTTTAAATAGTCAGTAGGTTAAGATTGTTAAGATAGAAACCATCTGTATGCATAAGAGTTAATTATCTTCTGTTCTTCCTTTAGATACACGTCTATACACACACATTCACACACATAGCATTGTCAGACATAGGTGATAAGAAGTAAACTCATTGTTGGCGTGAGTTTACTTAGAGTTGAGGCCCCACATCTGTTTGATCTAGTTAGATAAAGTAAAGACCAACTCATCTGAAAGGGTGAACCCGCCCATAGGCAAATAAATCTGGAATTCATGTGATGTTTGGGACTCATTGTGTTGAGTCCTCTGCGCAGAGTCCTTCTTATTTGTGATCAGAATAAACTTTGTCAACTTTGAGACCGTGCTGAATCCAGACTCATCCCTGGAGCTGCCATCAAAAGAACACAATAACAGTACATTGTTTCCTTTCTAAAAACACGCTCCTTGTTGGAGTTCTGAAGGCTGGACGGCTCCTCATCCCCAGGGCAGAGGTCACGCACGGTTCAACAGAGATTAGGTTATACATCCACGGCAAACCGCCTAAAGAGAGAACTGGCCCAGTGGTAAGTTCACAGCTAACATTAGCCTTAAGTTATTTATAAGACTAATGCATTTTTCTGTTTGCTTGATATTATTGGAGTTTTTTTTCTCCATCTGCAGCAGATTGTATTTGTTCTCAGTGTGATATCTCTGACCGTCCTTGGGCCTTCTGGATGGATTCTTTCTCATCTGGAGAAATATAAATCCCGTGACTGATGCATTGTTATCAATAAATTTAAGTGCGTTGATTCCAGTTCGTCAGTTTTTAATATATTTTTTATTTTCTGCAGTTCACCCCCATACCAGTAGGTGTCAGAGGGGGTCATATACAGTGCATTGCAGATGTACATATTTTATAAAAGTCATGCATGCAGAGGACATATAACACTATAATTATATAAATATTCAATATGTGACATTGCTATAAATTTTTAGCATTACTTGATTCTTGTATTTTGGGGGATTTTATATGCCCTTCTCTGCGTCAGTTTACAGTGAAAATCTCTGTAAAAATGCAGTATTAAGGCACCAGTTGAAGTCTCTTAAAGGTATCCTGCATTGCTTTCAAATGCACATGTTCTTTTTTTTCCCACTCAAATCCTCAAACCTGATGTACACATCTGTATAAGATTGAAAGATTGTTTCTTAATAGAATATTTTTTATTTATTTTGGAGTAAGTGTGAAAGCAACTTACTGGATACCACTTGACCTCTATTTAGTGTGTGGGTGTGTATTAAAACTTTTGTTTAGAGGAGAACAGAAGACAAGTATAGTTTCAAAGGCTTTATTTAAGGTTTAGTCTGCATTAAAAATGCAATTTTTTGTTAATTGTGACTATTTCATTACAACAGTACCTTTCGCTGGGTTGGATTAAGCAGCGTTAGAACAGCAAGTCCTCCAAATTGATGTTGGAAATGACAAAATGAGCAACATAATGACATGGTGACTTTGACCAGGTCCATGTCGTAATGGTGATGACTGGGTCAGAAAATCTCCACAACTGCTGGTGGTGTTGGGTATTCATGGTCTGAAGTGGTTAGTCAGGGTTCCCATGTGTCCTAGAAAATGGTTGACCAATTTTCCAATCATGGAAAACATATGGAAAATGAGAAAAAAGGTCGAATGTCCTGGAAACAGTTAAGTTATCCTGGAAAATGATTTATCCTCCCCCTACCTTGTGTGCCTAAACTGAGATGAAACAAGGAAAGAGGAAATTGTTTTTCAGTGATTTATTGAAAATGTCTTTAGAGGAAGTGTAGGAGAGAAAGTAGAAGAGAAAGTTGAGTTGGGAATTGTCCAACTGAACATTGTAACTCCAGTTTATCAGGCTAATGAAGTGCTACGCTGTAATCTGTGAGTGTGTTTGCATTATTCTATGATACACTTTTCATAATTATTTTTCATAGATAAATTATAGCCATAGACTGCATGTCAAATATCTGAGTAATAAACATACAAACAATCTGGGTAAATGCAAGTTACAACTGTAGAAAAGAGCACGTCCAAAGAATGAGGAGGACAGGGGAATGTATTATTGTATGATGTCATAACTTGTCTCTGTAGCAGCTGAAAATGTCCTGGAAAATAATTTCAGGGAATGAGTGGGAATCCTGTTAGTACGACCAAAACTGGACTAAGGAGGAATATCCCAATCTCAGGACAATTGATCATCTGTGGGAGGTGTTGGACAAATAAATCTGATCCATGGAGGTCCACCTCTTTACTTCCAGGACTTCAAAGACCTGCTGATAATATCTTGGTCCAGAAACCATGGCACACTTTCAGAGGTCTGGTGGAGCCTAGGCCTTGGGTCAGAGCTGCTTTTGTGGAAAAAGGGGAACCTACACAATATTAGACAGGTGGTAATAATGTTCTGCTCCCATTGATGCTTGATTGGTTGAGGTTTGGTTATTGTTCCTTAGATGCTTTTGATAATAATAATAATAATAATAATAGTAATAATAACTTGGACATATATATATATAAAACACCTTTCATAGTACCCAAGGTCACTTGACAAGAAAAAAAAGGGGGGGGAGTGGGGGTTACTGCTCAAATGACTTTTTGAAGAGAAATGATTTGAGGTGCTTTTTAAACATGGGTAGGGAAGGGGCAGAGCAGATGTGGAGCAGGGTAAACTGTTCCAGGGTGTGGGAGTGTTTGGTAGGTACAAACCACTTCACACTTGGAATAAACAACAAGATCTGACCCAGTGATTTGACATCATAACTTCTGTCTTATCAAAGTTGCTCAGATTCCTATTCTTCCCCGTTTTCTTGTTTCTAACTCATCAGCTTTAAGAACTAAATGTTCACTTGCTGCCTAACATGTAAAACCAGCTGACGGATGCCACTGGAATGACATAATCATCATTAATACCACTTTGCCTGTCAGTGGTCAGAGTGTTATAGCTGAGCGGTGTACATTTAACCCTATAACGCTAAACGTTTCATGTTTGATACATATGTTTTGAAGCCCTCTACATGATCAGTGTGATACACTCAGAAAAAGCAACATGGGTATCTGTTGTAATAACTTAAGTATAACATCTAGCTTCTGTTATATTAATTCACGTTTAGTGGTTAAACATTTTTAAATCATGTAGTTTTCACATGACAAACAAAATCCTTAAAACTACTAGATTAATCTAGTCCTTACCCTGCCCTTGCCCTAACCCTAAATCTGGGGCTTATGGGCATCATATAGTCTAGCTTGGATCTAACCTTAAATTTAATCCTAAATTTAGGATTAAAGCACCAGTGTAATTTTGATCTGTTAGAGAATAATCAAGCCAAATACTTAATCAGGATTCCTACACCAGAAAGCGCAAAGCCACCTTGACTCATGATGTTTCAAAATAGCTGCTTCAAGACCAAGTGTTCTGGCTGATTATGCCTTCAACCACAATGGTGGAAGAGCTTAAGCACACCTGTGGAGCCTGATTTGATTGGTCTAGAAAACTTAGAGTAAGGAACCATAAAAAAAATAAATAAATAAGGAACTGTGACAGAGGGGAAGGGGTGATAATCTCTAAGGATCTAAGAACAAGGTACAAATGCCATTTCCTAAATTTACTTCCTTTAACAGTGTTCAATCTGCATGATAAAGTAGCAACATTGTACTACTTAAAGAAATGTATTTGGATTTTCAGAAGGCGCAATAAAGGCTCCAGTTTCAAAGAACTGGAATTTTCCATCAGTGATTTAGCAGGGGTGTCCAATCCTTGTCCTCGAGAGCTACTATCCTGCATGTTTTAGATGCTTCCTTCTTCCAGCACTCGTGACAGTCGTTATCAGGCTTTTGCAGAGCTTGATGATAGGCTGATCATTTGAATTAGGCGTGTTGGAAGAGGGCTACATCTAAAACATGCAGGATAATGGATCTCGAGGACCAAGATTGGACACACCTTATTTAAAGGTTCAGGCTTTACAGGGTTAAAGTTAAAACAGCCGTAGTGGTACATCCTCTCTCCGGTAGGTAACGCCATGCATCTCCAAGGTCTGTAACCAATACTTTAAAAAGGCAGAAGAAGAAGAAGAACAGTGGTGTAGCAGCAGAATTAACGGCGATAATTCTAGGAATGCAGTGAATAGAGGAGGTGAGGCCTGAGAGAGTGGTCATCTGCTCGGACTCAGTGGCAGCACTTACAAGTTTAAAATCAAAATAGAATGCCAGAGAAGACCTACAGTTGGAAATTAATTTCATACTACTACGACTCCAAAGATTAGGAACCACAGTTAAATGTTGCTGGGTTCCAGCACATGTGGGGATTGAAGGAAATGAGAGAGCAGATGAGGCAGCAAAAACAGCCTTAAATTTAAAAGAAGATAATGTGTTAAAAGTACCACTTGGCGAAGGTGAGGCTAAATCTATGATTAAAAAAGCAGTAAGGAACATATGGCAAAAGCAATGGGATATAGATAAAAGAGGCAGGCACTACTATAATATTCAAAAATCAGTTGATATGAAATGTATTCAAGTCAAGAACAGGAAAGAATAAGTGGCAGTGGCAAGAATTAAGTTAGGACATGCACGACTAAGAGCAACAATGTTTTTAATAGATAAATGCATATCAGATAAATGTAATGTTTGTAATGTAGTAGAAAATGTAGAACATGTCATAAGGAAATGTAAAAGTATAATGCAATGAGGAAAGGAATTACGTGATAGGATATATAAATTAGAATGGAGATGGAGTTTGAAAGGAATATTAGGGAAAAATGATAAAATGGGAGAGTGTTATAAGGCTCTATGCATTTATATAAGGGAAACAGGAATTATAAATAAGATTTAAATCCTAATACATATAGTAATATGTTGATGAGGATATTATTTATAGATTTACCTGTATATTTAGTTATTGTTAGTATGGTATTATATATACTACATTTTATGTAGATTGTAACCTGATGTACTTTTTTTTATTATCAAGTTTAACGTACAAAACAAACATGGTGTACATTCTTTAACATATTAGAGGAGGAGGGGTTACAAAGGCATAGAAGAGATTAAAAAAATATAATAATAATAATAATAATAATAATAATAATAAATAATAAAGTTAAACAGAGGCTAGGGCTTTTTTGTAAGTCATATTTTTCAATCAAATCAAAAAGTTTGCGGGCATTTTTCTTTTTTAAGAGATTCAGAGCTTTTACAAAATGAAGAAACTCAGTGTGAAAAACATAAAACCTGGGTCTTGTTTTACAATATTTGCATTCGTGTATATGAAATTTGGCGGGAATTAGAATGTTGTTTATCAGAAAGTCCTTTTCATTATTGTCCGTGATCAGTCCGAATATGATGTCCTCACGCGAGAAGGATTCCGGGTGAATCTTCGTATGAAGCCAGTCAGTCATGTGGATCAAACCACAAAGCCTCAGAAAATTTACAGTGAAAAAAAAACCAAAAAAAAACAAATGATCACAAGTCTCAATACCATCACAAAACACACACAGGTTATTTTAAAAACCAAATCGCTGACACAATTCCCCAGATGGATACACTTACATTAAATGTAATATAAATTAAATTCTTTGGCTTTTGGATTAATGGGATTGTAACCTGATGCAGTACACTATTGCATGCACACTCCGGTGCGGTAGGTGGCGGTATACACTTTAGGATGTTGGTTGTGATCCGCCAGTAAATGAAAGAAGAAGAAACAGAAGCAGCCTGGTGTGGGGCTCTTTAAACCTTCCTGTTTGCGGTGTAACCATTACCCGACCTTACGCCATACCCCGTACGGCTGAATGCACCATGAAGCCGCAGGTCAGTGGGACTCAGATACCCCGGTCCCAGTCTAAACCAGACCGGCTCCAGGGCTCTCTGCAGGAGGAGCTGGCCGCGGCCATCCATGGCGCGTTCGAGGTGGCTGTGGAAATCGCAGTTCGCGAGGTGACAAAACTGGTGGGTCTGGCAACAGGCGACATGTACGAAGAGATGCGACGGGAGAACGAGTCTCTCAAACAAAGGTTGCAGAGAGCCGAGTCTGTGCTGGACTCTTCCCGTCTGGAGGAGGGAGAAGTCGGAGGCTCGACCACGACCCAGCCCGTGATCCGCGACCACCTGAATCCTCCTGCATCCGCGGCGGACACAGGTGACGCTCCTCCGGCGGTTCAGCCCCCGGAAACCACAGACCACCACCGAGCGAGCCCCGGAGACCCGTTTGACAGAGGGCTTGGTCCCGATTCTGCATCAGACTCAGAGGAGCTCATCAGTGTTTGTCTACAGGAGAGTTTTGACCGTGAACGTAATGAAAACACCTCCAGTCACTCGTTCAGAAACACGGGTATGTGCCTTAAAATTAAGCTGCAGTCAAATGGATTATGCTCAAAAGGTGCACATAATGATCCACAAGGCAGCAGGAAGCCAAACAGTACAGACTTGTTCACACGTCACATGCGCAAATAAGTGTGAAGCTGTGAAGAAAGTGGGGAGGTGCTGTATATAGATTTAAAAAAAAAAAAAAAAAAAAGTAGCTCTAAAATAGTATCCTTTATTTTAATACACTTAATTCACTCTATGAAATTGTAAAATATCGTCTTGTTTATGCTTGTCCATTTACTGAGCGGGCCCACATCCCTATGTAAACACATACAAGGAATTGTCAGTAGATGTCTCTGTATGATTAAAAAAAACAACAACAAACAACACAAAACTATGCATATAAACTGTATACATAATGGTACAGGATAAATTTCTGTTGTTTTTTTGTCCAATTATGTAAATGAAATCCTTTCCCCCTTATGTCTTGCACTATCATCAACCTTGTCATGCTTTCTTCTTAGTGTTTTGCATCATGTGGTTTATTTTTGACAGAAGTCAGTGAAGAGTCTTCCAGTGCCTGCATGGTGAAGGTGGAGAACATTAACCAGCGATGTCACACTGCAGCCACTCAAAACCACAAGTTTCCGCCTCTTTCCAGCAGCAACAGCAAGTCTGCATCGGAGCATGTCAAAGTAAAGGAGGAGAAACCAGAGGACACGATAAATGGTTCCGCATGCCTTTTAGACTCAATAAAAGTGGAGGATTTAAGTTCAGAGTGCATGTCCGCTGTTCAGACTGAAATGCTGCAGGAGTGGAGACCAGAAGTGCCAGATTTTCAAAGCCAAGACCAAAACATCCCACGATCCTGCGTCAGTCTGACTCAGGGTAAGAAGGAAAGCACAATGTAGAGATATTATTGGGTATAGGGTTGGACAATAAATAATAATCATAATAAGTTAATTTAATATTGTGGTAAGTATGATCATGATGCACATTACTTTTGTCTTTGGGGATTATTTTGTTTATGTTGTCACCTAAAATGTGTCAAATCATTCAATACTTTGCTGTTGTATTTACTTTTACTACAGTATTTTCATGTTGAAGAGCTTTTGTAATAAGGAATAGGTGTAAACCATATTTTGTCATTTTTGTCTTCATTTTAATCTTATTGAATTTAATTGTAAACATTGCAAACAGTGAGCATAGATGTTAAACCAAAATGAGCACACATCTTCATCATCATTGTCTTTTTCCCCCTTTTCCTGTAATGTCTGTAACGTCATTTTCATATTAATCTTTTTTTTTTTTTTTTTGTTTTTTTACAAATAATTTAAATCCACTGTCTGGTTTGTTCAACTTTCACTCAGAACCAAAACTCAACCTCCAAATTTAAAAGAAATTATAATTTACCATCCATTGCGATAATTACCAATATTGACCAATATGAAAATATTTCTATCATGATCATTTGTTGAATGTAGCCTTTTACTTTATGCATTTGCTGTGATTAGGGTTTGATTTAAGCAAATAAATAACCCACCTGTTCTCCCATTTTACTTAAAAATGTAGTATTTTCATCTACATAATCTGTTGTAAATAACAATTATGTTCCCTCACTTTTTTTTTTTTTTAGGTCATCCTCCAAACATGACCACAGGCATACTTCCACCCATAGATCCACCATCGCTTCCCTCTGACTTTCCAAGCATCCTCCAGCTGGAGGAGCCAGCTCCCATCCAAGAGGCTCCTGCACAGGCTTATGGAGTCCACATCCGGTCCAACCGCAGTCTCGGTCACTCCTTCTCCAACCTTCATGCCTGTAAATTCTGTGGTCAGACGTTCCACGTGCCCAGCTTGCTGCGGCGACACTATGGCCAGTGCCAGCAGAAGCTCCAACAGCGCTTTCAGCAGCCTGTCCCAGGAAGCAAGAGGACTAAACTACAGCTGTTCCCTCCAGGCTGCAGTCCTTTTCGCTGCACAGAGTGCAACCGAGAGTTCAACCGCATGGAGAACCTTAAGACTCACCTTCGTATCCACACGGGAGAAAGGCCGTACACCTGCTCAGTCTGCTCAAAGTGTTTCCGTCACTCTGGGGCTTTAACTCGCCACTTCCGTATCCACACCGGAGAAAAGCCTTACGTCTGTGGACATTGTGGGAAATCATTTAGAAACTGCGGGGGGCTTAAATTCCACCAGCGTTCACATAGCAAACAGCTGGTGTGAAGGGGTGTGAAGGTTTCTTAAAACCAAAATGTTCTTAGAAAACAGTGATTTGTTTGCAGTGTATGTTTGAATTAACACTATATGAGAAGTCAGTTTGTTGCTGCAGCTGGTTTTCTGGGCGGACATTTAATATCTACTTTTTTATAGATGTAACAAACAACATATGGGAGCCTTATTTTAACTTTTACCTTATAAATGTCTAAACACTGAGTAGCATTAGGGACTCTTCTGAATTACTACAATGGCCAAAAGTGCCCTATGTCCCAGTGGTGAAGAATTCTGAAAAATGTTATTAAATCTGCACCCAGATCTGGACTTCTGGATTCTGGATGTCACAGGGACCAATGTGTGGTAGAGATTTACCTTGTGTAAAATCTTGAAGTCGAAACATGCTGCAGTTTTTGATATATAGATGTGCACAGACGGATATATACAAACATTCAACTGCATTATCCTTGCAGGGTGAGGGTAACTGTAGTACTTTTAAAGTGTATTATACTGTGGTGACCTCTGTAAAACCATAAATATCAGTAATGGAACACATTTGACTAACTTTGTTTGTGTTTTATAGTGGTTTACAAATACCATGCACCGTTTTTACTGTCCAGGTATTGGTATAAAGGGATACAAGTGATACAGCAACTTTCTAATCACTATGTTCAAGATGTAGCTACAATATTGTATATTATGGTTAAGCAATAGTTAATAAAATGTGTGAAAAATTGTGATTCTCAGTGAAATTCTTTGTACAATAACAGTTCTTCAGTCACTGACTTAGCCAGTAATAGTAACCTGAGTGTATTAAAATTTCTTGTGTAGGTATGGACAAATGGAATCAGTCTCAGTCCTTTTCTGTACCTATGTACTCGGGGGTGTCCCACTGTCAAACTGACAAGTGCATTGGGCTCTGATGTTAACTTTTCATTGTCATTATGTGCTCTTTTTGTTAATTGACCTATTTGCAGACTCCCATAAGGGCCAATAATTTAGAACAAAATTGGTGGCATCTGAATGTGGTTATCCCACCCTCTACAAAATGTACACAAACAAGCATGGATCACTTAAGAATCTGCTCTGGAGTTTGTCTTTAAGTGACAACATGTATCCACTTGCTGTTACAATCATTTATGGCATATTTATAGAGGTGTTTATTTCAGTGTCCTCATAGGGTTTACATGTGGTCATTACTACTGACTTTTTGTAGTTTGTTAAAATCTCTAATTGTTTTGGCATTGACAAAATAAAAAGTCACACAGCTATGACTGTCAAATGCATACTAGACATGTGTCTGGCGCTTCTTTTTCTTTGTCAAGATGCTGTGCCCATGTGGGCTGGGTGGTCCCCTTTCCTGCCCTTTATGTGTTGGCTGGCACTGGGGGCCAGGGTCAAGGGGCATTTTTGACTCTCCTCACGCAGCTAACTGTACATTAGACACTCAGACCATATGCACACACAGCTAGGGATGGTTCAGTTCATACCATATTGTGTATATAGATTGCCAGTGACCCATCATTAGGTCTTTAGGTCTATGAGGGCTTAGTCCTCTGGCCTGGGTCAAAACTGAACTTAACCATCATGAATGCTCTCTCATTGGATGACATTCTGTGATGCTGCGCTCTGATTGGCTAACGTTCTGTGACGCTGCACTCTCATTGGCTGACGTTCTATGACACTGTACTGATTGGCTGATGTTCTGTGACGCTGTGCTCTGATTGGCTGACATTCTGTGATGCTGCACCCCAACTGGCTGTCATTCTGTGATGTAGCACTATCATTGGCTGACATTCTATGATGCAGCGTGCTGATTGGCTGATGTTCTGTGAAGCTGCACTCTGACTGGCTGACATTTTGTGACCCTGCTCTGTTATTGGATGATGTTCTGTGATGCAGCGCTCTCATTGGCTGACATTCTGTGACGCTGCGCTCTCATTGATAGATGTTCTGTGGCGCTTCGCTCTGATTGGCTGCCATTCTGTGATGCTGCA
The DNA here is from genome assembly GCA_037367295.1 of Apogon hyalosoma. NCBI lineage: Eukaryota > Metazoa > Chordata > Actinopteri > Kurtiformes > Apogonidae > Apogon > Apogon hyalosoma. The sequence continues at coordinate 17,401,540 of JAPQRP010000001.1, read as the reverse complement.
CTCTCATTGGCGGATGTTCTGTGATGCTGCGCTCTGATTGGCTTACATTCTGTGACATTTTGTGAAAATAGAATGAGAGACAACGTTTATGCTCAAAAAACAATATTACAAAATTTCATTTTAGACATGTTTTCTATACATACCTATTATTTTATTTATATATTCCACTACTTTAGTGAAGCCAAGACTTTGGTAGACCTATTTCAAGAACCAAAACACTTGGTCCACATGAGTGAACGTGTGTTTTCACAAGAGATTTGAACATCTTAACAAATCTGATTTCAAACTTTCAGCATTTGGGCTGAATCATCTCTTTCTATAGTGGTCTAGGGCAAAACTATCATTGTATTACTTGCAGGTAATTTAAGAAAGTGTGTAAAAATCAACTCCAGAGTGTCAGAACACTCGGTGGAGATCAGTTAGCTCTGTGATCGATTACATGAGCTCTGCGTTCCTTCTCTGTGATCAACTGCTCATCCTGGGTTAGAGGAGGAAGTGAAATGAGAAAACAGAGCTAACCAAGCTAACCCGGATACCTGCTGTTGTCCTGGAATAATAGGCTGTTTTGTAACCCGCCTTGTGATCAGGGTGTTCGGCGGATGCTGGAGGCCGGGCTGCTGTCATGCTGACCGGCCCGGTTGGACTCGGAGGCTCCTCTTCCTCTCGGCAGATGGTCTCCGCTGGTTCCGCCTGAGCCGCTCTCGTCGCTGCTGCTTCACCCGCTGGCTGTTGTTAAACACCCAGGTCCAGGTCAGTTAGGTCATATTAGATAGACTGATAGAAAAGTAATTCATCTGTTCTCTTGTCAAGCCGAGCCGCCTTTCCTGTGTGACTGCGTGTTAAGGCCACTTCTAGACACTGACTGTTTCCCTCTGTATTTCCGGTATCGACATTTGTTAGATAATAGTATGTTAAAGGGCAGTGTCAGAGACAAAATGACAATGTGAATGGGGTCGAATAGTTTTACGGACTTTGAGGTCATTGCTCACAGGTTTTCTGTTTATTGTTTTGGTTGAGTCTCTCGGCTCTCATCATGTCTACTTCACCGAGCGGTGGAGTCCCTCCTTTTCCGGTGTGACACGTGGGTCCTTATTTCAGAAAAACATGAATGGCAAGTAACGATGATAGACAATTTTTTTTGTTTCATTTGCAATATGCCAACATTAATTTAAAGGGGTCATATTTTGCTAAACCCACTTTTATTAGGCTAGTCTTTGGTACATTTATTTGAGTATTTGGGGACCTTAATAGTTAAAAAAAATTTAATTTGAACCCTCCTGGTTCTGTAAAGCTATCTTTATATTCATTTTGGCAAAAAAATTTAGTGGATTTCTGCAACCCATTTTGATTCTGTCTTAATTTGTTATGTCTGTAACTAGTTACGTCACAACATGTGCACATATAAGGTCAAGACTTTTGATGAATATTTGTCCGAGTACACCATAATTGTTTATCAGCAGCAGCGGTTGTAGTCCATACTGAAAATATGTCCAAACTTCGAGTTGATTACCAAAAACGTTCAGTTGTTGGTTGTATTAACAAACACAAGTGGTTCAGCGGGGCAGAGAAGCACAGCCAACAACCTGGATGGAGTGGGGCGTGAAGTGGCTCATTTGCATTTAAAGGGCCAGCGCTCAAAACCACCTTTCTGGTGTCATTACCCAGACATAGGGTTGAAGATGGACCTGTGGAGTTGAATGAATGAAGAATTCAGACCCAAGCAGAGCATTTACAGTTTA
>JAPQRP010000001.1:17368494-17395552 GCA_037367295.1 Apogon hyalosoma | reverse complement strand
TGCAGTAATTAGTATGTTTCAGCTGTAACAAATTCTTTAACATAGATAGATAGATAGATAGATAGATAGATAGATAGTTTTATTTGCCATGTTTACACATTCAGGTACATAGGAATTATTATGCAGTGTGAGTAGTTTCTCATTTTTTAAACAAGCCTCAGTTTGGTCGAGACCATAAAGACTGGACTGTGTTTCAACAGAAAAAGGTGAGAATAGAGTTAGATGAAGTGATCACCGATCATGCCTAGCACCTGTAGTACAAGCCTGTGGGGGCAGTGTCATGATCTGGGGTTGTTTTAGTTGGTCAGGTCTAGGTTCAGCAATCTTATGTATGTACAAATAAATGTTTTGACATTGCATAAGCTTATCAAAATGATGCCACCATGAATATATGCCATAATCAAGCTCAGGGTTGTAAGGCTGAATAAGCATTGAAGTTTTTGTGGCAGGCTGTGTATTAATAGGCATCAGTGATGCTGATCCTGGGACCACCAGGGATGTGTGAGCCATCAGTGTTGTACTTTGCACCTCTGCATTTCTATTTTAAATGTGTGTGTTTAACAGGACTTGTCTCCTGGAAGTGTAGAAGAAGCAGAGGAGGCAGAACCTGATGATGAGTTTAAAGATGCTATTGAGGTAATGACAGTTCTTAAACCTCATCTGCTATAGATCTGTATATTACATCATCTCTATCTTTATTGCTGCCTGTCTTTGCTTTTCAGTTAATATACAATATGTATAATTTCTTCATTGAGATATCTAAAATGACCAGACTTAGATCATATATTTTGTTGACATGAATAGTTTCATTATATTAAATATGTCCAAATTTAGGGAAATCTTAGATTTTTATCCAGTGTAGCAGCCCATATTGTTAGATCGTCTGTCAGTGCAACGTATTCTCATTTTTAACATGGAACAATCATACTGAGTACATTTCATTTGAATGATAACTTGGAACATGAATGTACGTTATTAAATCTAATGTGAGTACAGTTTTACAACTTTACCTCATCTTGAAACGTTGTTTCTGCTTGAGTCACTCTCAGTAGAGTTTCATTGGCAGTAGTGATGAAAACAACAGTTTCGGTCATCCCATGCTACTTCACCACATCATGCACTGTTATGGACTCGATTCCCTATTTTCCACTTCCTCAACTCCTGGATTGTGACCAGGGAATCAGTCTCTGTGTGTTAACTTCAAGAATGTCTACACACAGGTGGATCCATTGTTGATGTCTTTTTGTCAGACATACCTGTCATGTATAAAAGAGACATGACTGATGTCTGTCTGTCTGGTTTTGTCATTCAGAGAACGTATTTGGTTTTTTGTTTGTTTTTTAATGATCAATAGAATAGAATAGATCTTTATTGTCAGTGTCACAGAAACAATGAAAATCAGTTTTGCAGCTCAGTTCAGTTTAGCAGCAAAACACTTAGTGCAAAAGGGACTGTATAAGAAAAATAAAATAAAATAAAAAAATGTCACAGAGTATTAAAGAAAAGTAGGACTGTGCAAAGGCTTCAGAATAAAATATTAATACACATGTGCTACTAAAGTAATGCTAGAACTCCTGAGATGAACAAAATATACAGAATAATATACAGTGTGAGTATTGCATCAAAGTGGACAATCATACCTGTGTGTGATACATAAAATATGTCTAACACCCATGCATCACCTACTGATACATTAGGCCATGTTGTGAACTGAATTAGTTATGTTAATCCTTAGTTTCCATAGAACTGTACTTTTAGAGATCATAAAATACATTATTAAATTACAAAAAAATAATAGACAAACAATGCAGCTATTCTACACATCATATTTAACGGACCTCTGGCCCAGAGGAGACGATATCTAAATGTTTTTACCTCCAGTCATCTGTCCTCTGGTCTCCTCCTTGACTCCTTTATACACTTCTCTGGTAGGAGGAGCTAAAACATGAAGCGAAGACCTGCAGAGAATCTTGTTCTGTCGTTCATTATTATTTTGATAGAGACCTGTGTGTCTTCCAAACACACGATTTTGTTTTCTTTTGATGCAAACACTTACCCAGATACTCAAAGCTGTTTGTGTGTGTTCCATTTGTCATGACCTTTACATTTGTAGTTTTAATAAGTATTGCACAACTGGTTGCCACTTTGTGAAAAATCCACCTCTCACTCTGACGACATATTCTATGTTACTTCCTTTTTTTTTTTTTTTTTTTTAATTTGTCCCCTCTGCTGTCTTCTGAATTCAGGAACACTCAGTTTCCCTGCAGGTGAGTGTCTTCCCTCCCCTCAGTTTAGAAGAGAATAGTAGTGAGCATGCATTAACAGAGCTACTAAATGACATGAGCGCCTCTGTTGTGTGTTGTACGCTTGTGTGAGTTGAACTTGTGGTGTAGTTGCCACCTGTGTTCCTCTTTTAATGTATGCTCCCGGTGTGTGTCTGTGTACGTAGATTTCCGTACACATGGGTAACATTGTTCTCATGTGTTCTGCTTTCCATTAAGGAAACCCCTTTGGTACTAGTGGTAAGTGGATTTCTTAGTGTCATCCATCCATCAGTACATTTACAAGCTTATCCTCAACTATTGATCACTGATTGTCTTAAAGGATGGTTACTCTCTCTTTTTAGATGTGATGTTGATAGTAAAGGCATTTTGCATCTTTAACCTACAATGAAAACATTTTTTTATTATACTCCCACCCCTGCCCAAGAGGGCGTCATCCATTCTGTCTGTCAAGTCCAGATTTTTATCCAACTGATTTCTTGGACACCGATTATTTTCAAATTTCACACACGTTCTTTACATATCTCTTTTTTTTTTTTTTTTTAAACTGATTTTTTAAATGTTTCTGAAAAGATTGAAAATTAAGACTCAAAATTAATTTCTGGGTAGGCAGATATCAGTGAAGGGTGAAGTGTTGCGTGACCAGGCGGGGGTATTAGTATTAGGGGGTATTGACTTTTCAAAAGTATTTTCTTATTGATTTACTCATAGTATGTGATATGTGTAAGAGCAGAATTAGACATACTATAAATGAGACTTTAAAATAAGTAGTTTTTGATGTGCTTTCCCCCCTTTTATTAGAAAACTAGTTCCAAACATTGCAAAAACAACCCCTGAATTAATGCTTCTGAAAGCTTTTGGATGGATGAATTTCTTACTTTCCATTGTAATCCTCGGTTTATCACATGGCTTTGTTGAATATAAAGTGCTCCATTATTCACATAGTCTGTTCTCTATAACAGACCACTCTTTGGTCACAGTTCTGATCATAGACTCTGAAAATTGTTTTAGAGTAAAGTAGTAGTAAACAGCCGTGTAATAAGCAGCATAATGTTCAGAGAACTGGTTGGTGTTGTGAATTAAACTCCTTCTGGGTGGTTAAAGACCCTTTATCATCCTGTCGGGGTTAATTTCATACACTGTACATTATCCCTCCCAGTGTTCTCCTACTCTCCACTTCTCTTGAATGTCATACGGTATGAAGTTGTAGCTACTCATTTCAGTGGATTGAGTTGTATTAATCTGGCTGTTTTCATGACCTGTGTTTATTTTATGGTCCTTTGTGCATCATTGCATTACAGAAAAGATGGAAATAAGTTGGTCTCTTAGCTTTATTTATGTCCTTGTCTTTGGCAAATGGATGGAGTCCCAGCTTGTGTTTTTTGTGTTGATAAATCAGTTGTTTAGCTCATTCTCATCTTGGCATGGTTTACTAGTATTTCTCGTACTTGTCATCATCATTCTTGGTTTATTTGCCAAACACCTATTTCTCAAACTGGTTGAAATCCTCATAATGTGTTTCATCCTTTTATACCATCAGCCTCAAATAACTGTCTTCTGCTGAATGTAATGGGCATTGTCTTTGTCCCTCCCTCTCTTCGTTCTCCCTCAGGAGGATGACGACGGGCCCCTTGGAGCTCCAGAGTATGACACCATCTCTGAAAATGGTCTGTTGAGTCGCAATGAACCAATACGCAGTAAGGTGTCTAAGTTGACGGAGAGGCTGCGTAAGCGCTACCCTACCACTAGCACAGGTTAGTGTGCTCTGACTCATCCACTGAGATATATACATATACAAACATATATATATATATATATATATATATATATATGTGTGTGTGTGTTTTTATGGAACAGAAGTGATGAAAGAGGGTCTTTATTCTCACATTTTGGCTCTGAACAACCCTGAACTGCAATTTGTTGTCATTTTACACCCTATTTTGTATTATTTATCTATTTAAAGGTAACTGTTCAAGTTGCAATGCTGTCTTCTCAGTCCTGAAGAAAAGGGTGAGAATATAAAATTTTTTATAAATGTGTCTGTAGGAATCACCATCTCACCACATTTTATTCCAGTTAACATTTGTACTGGCCAAATCTTCAACGTGATGTCACTTCTGTTGCAGAGAAACTGCAGTAACTGTGGTAACAGCTTCTGTTCGAGATGCTGTTCATTTAAGGTGCTGAGATCTTTCATGGGGGCAACCGGTGAGCAGAGATTTTCACTTTGAGACGCTCGAATACAGTCATGTTCCACCCTTATATCCTGGCTCTTCATTCCTTCTTGTCTTTTCTTCTTCAGCTCCAGAGGCTCAAAGAGAGACTGTGTTTGTTTGTGCTGCCTGCAATTGCTCGCTCATCAAGTTACAGTGAGATGACGTGTTTGTCTCGTCTCCCAGTGGTCAGTGGAAAGTCATTCACTGTGTCGTCGTTGCACCCCCCCTGTCCAGCTCTTTGTTAAGACGTTTTCTGTTGACATACCTCCCATATCAAAGTCTTCTTCTTCCCTTTTGCCTTTTTCAGTTGCCCCCCCCCTTAACTGCTCATGTTGCTTATCGGACTTTTATGGTATCATGTTACATATTTCCCATCTACAATCAAGAAGTGGACCTTATCAATCAATGAGACTTACTATGGAGAAAAACCACTCTAAAAGTAAAGGACTTTGTTTCCTTCCCCTTTGCTGCACAAGCATGCAGGGTGGCGGCCAGGATCATGGTGGTGTTTGCTAACAGTTAGATTTTAGGATGCCAGTGGTTTTGGTTTTGCATGCTTTGCTGATCTGCAACATTGAATCCTCTTGAATGTTGATATCTTCAAACTGCAGCCCAGTGTAGCAGTCTACCTGTCCTGTTTTAGTGTAATAACGCTGAACTAAAAGCTGTTTCGAGGGGTTTGTTATGAACAAATTACTGAACAAAATGATGGGTCAGTGACCAAAAATAGCTCTGCACTAGATGGTGTGCAGGCTGCACAGCTGAACTTGTCAAAATTTTCACACTGTCCACAAATTCATCCTCACCAGCTGTTCTATAGTGTCATGTTGTCAGTTTGTAGTCAGTGCTCGTTTAGCAGAACACTGTTCATTGTGTTTATTTCCTTGTTTAATCACCTTTTTTCCTGCATGGAGATAGCAACATACAACGATATGTGGTTCAGTGTAGATGCTAGCATTAGCATACTCTGCATTAAGACTATTACCCTTAAAAGTGCAGGCCTTTCCTTTAGGAGGTGGAGGGGGGGTCTGACAGTTTTGACTGGTAGTTCAGAATTTACCATAGTAGCTGTATGTGATCCTTTAACCTGAAAAAAGACACATCGGCATATTAGAATATACACTGGTCTACATGTTTGATGGTTCCCGTCAGTCTATGAGGATTAGAAGACCGGGTTTGAATGAGGATATGTGAAAGTTTTGACAGCACAGTTGTCCAGCTCTACTTACATAGTTCTCAGTTTTGGTTTTATCCATCATTGGTTCATCGTGATGATTAAGATGATAATCGTATTTTTGAGTATACAAGCACAAGAGATTGTGTGCAACATATCTAACTGGATTGAAGTAGACCCAACTGGATTAAAAACATCTAAATGGACTGAACAGTCACTGAAACATGCATCATGTTGTGAGCAGGGCTTACAGGAAAAGGTTTTGAAGCGGTGTAGCCCTGGAGGAAAAGTTGTTTTAATCCTGATTCAGACACAGATGATTGTAATTGTTTGCTCTGCTTTTATTGTTATCATATGTAAACTGTTACTGTAAATTGTTCTACTATATATCTAATATATTTAATTTAAAATCCCTGGAAAGTACAATTTATTACTTGATCAGATCATTATTTCAGTGTTTATTGCCCTTGATTTTATTGTTTATATATACTATTATTGAAATAAACTCTGTGATGATTTAATTACATTTACAAATGTGTGTTTTTTATGAATATTTCTTTATTTTTTATGGAAGCAAAGAGCTCCAACAAACCACCTGTAAACATCCAGCCTAGCGCCAAGTACGACACAAAAATAACTAGAGTGAATATTTAGCATCTTAAAAAGCTAATACTACTGTCAGGCATTAGGGTCAAAAGGCTATCCTGACTTTCCTAAGGTCAGTGTTGATCTGTGCTGAAGTGTCACTGTGTACATTTACTGTACTTTAATACAAATTAGAGGTACTGGTACTTCTACACTATGTTCCAGAAACAAGTGAACTTTTACTTCATTACATTCAATTAGCTGTTGTTACTTTTAAGGTAAAGATTTTTACGCAATGAGTAATATAACTAATGTATAAGATAGAACACATTGTTATATATATATTAAAGCAGTGGTTTCCATTTTTTTTTTTCTGACATCCCACAGAAGTGTGAAATGTGTCTGGTCCATAATTGTTAATATCTCTATCAAATAGTGATGTTTCAATCATTCATTCAGTATGCCGTCAGAAATTAAATAATTGGAGAAAAAGCAGATTCATAAATATTAGAGAAGAAAACTGCTGGAACAATAAATAATATCAGATATCTCTTTTATGTCTGACTGTTAGGTGTTAGTGTATAGGAAGAAGTGGCCCAAATATGACCTTTTCACTCATGTCTGCACAAATCACAAGGAATGTAATATTCTAAAGGCCAATTAGGACATAGTGCATATGGATCTATCAGTAGGACCTTATTGTGAACTGTCAGATCAGAATTCATGTGAGTCTTACATTAAGTTAAGTACTGGTACATTAATGTAGCAGTTAAATGAATCAAAAACATCACACTTAATACAACATAGATGGGACCTATTTGCTGCACTGAGTGTTTTTTTTTTTTAAATTGTGGTACCTGTACTATAGGAAGTGATCTGAACTCCTCTGGTTTGTGCATGTGGCTGAGTTCAGAATCAAGACCAAAAATAATGTAAACAGTCAAACAATAAAAATGCCTGTCAAGTCCGAGCATGAAATTTAAACCATATCGATAGTCTTCATTCCCTACAGTCTGACTTTTATACCAGATATTTGACTTCCATTTGATTTAGTCAAACTTTCAATCTTAATATTCCAACTAAATCTAATTCTTATTACTTATGTTCAATTATCATTCCATGAAATCATATTCTTATTCCACATTTTCAAGTTTTATTCCACATATTATGACTTGTGTAACATACATCCCAGCTGTCATTCCATAAAACCCAACTTTTACTCTATATATTCCAACTCTTAGTCCATGAATTCTAACTTTTGCCACGTATTATGAATTTTATTCCTTATAGTCAATTATCATGTCATAAACTCCTATTTTTATTTCACATTTCAACATTTTATTCCATGGCTCAGGAGGTAGAGTGGGTTGTCCAATAACCAAAGGGTTGGCGGTTCGAATCCCGCTCTGTCCCAGTCATGTGCTGTTGTGTCCTTGGGCGAGACACTTCACCCTACTAGTGTGTGTACCAGTGCTGCTACTCACACTGGTGTATGAATGCATATGAATGTTCGGTGGTGGTCAGAGGGGCCGTAGGCATGAAATGGCAGCCACGCTTCTGTCAGCCTACCCCAGGGCAACTGTGGCTACATGTGTGGTTTACCACCACCAGAGTGAGAATGTGTGAGTGAATGAATAATGGATCCACTGTACGCGCTTTGAGTATGCGTTAATAGAAAAGCGCTATATAAATCTAATCCATTGTTATAACATTTTATTCCATATATTTTGACTTATAAAACATACATTCCAACTATCATTCCATAAATTCAAAATGACATTTTGAAAATTCCAGTTGTCCCTGATAGATAGATAGATAGATAGATAGATAGATAGATAGATAGATACCCATCACCAGATGAACTGTATGTACGTTCTGACTCCAGACTCCGTGGATCAGTGGATCGTGGGTCCTGATGACCCGCTCCGTGCACTCGGCAGACTTGGCCCCGCCCCTCTCCTCCCCCTCCCTCCACTCTTCGCTCTGTCCCACTAAAGCGATTTCAGCGCGTGCAGGGATTCGTCCCCACGGACACGGATGGCAACATGGCGACAGAGGTAAGACAGACGTATTATCTGTTTAATTTCCTGCCGACCTCTCAATTTGCAGCGTGTTTGCATGTGTGTTTTCCGTGGTTGTAATAACGGAGAGGGCGCGCAGTGAACGTCTCATCGGGGACGTTTCGGCTCCACTCGGTTCAGCTTCGCCCCTCTGCTGATTCAGTTGCGGCTCACTTGGATCACAACCGACGACTGTGCCCTATATTATCACACTCGCTTCGTGCTGGTTGGAGGGGGGTTATTAATTAAATGCTCCTCCTGTGGACCACATTTGGAAAACCAGCTGAGTGGGAATAAAAAAAACAAAAAAAAACAACTAAGCCGGTCGTTATAGACGCAGAAATGGGGCAGAAACACCGGATCGCCACTCCTCACGCAATGTTAAGCTGTTTTGGTGAAAGCAGATCTGTTTTTGTCCTTTGAGACGCCTCGTTAATCCGGTGACAGGCCACGATGATGACCACACACGCGCACACGGAGGTACGGCGTTCAGCACCATGGACAGACGCCACGACGCACCGACACCCACACTGCGCCTTTATCCTCAACCAACAATTCTGTCAAAACCAAACAAATCAACCTGATTCACAAAATTTTGGGTCGTTAATGTTATCCAGTGACTTTTCTGCATCTGTGATTTACTGATTCATATTGTCAGCAAAATGAGCCATAAAATTACAACTAATGGCCAAAATTATATATTTAAGTCTTCTTTTATTACTTAAACATAGATAACCGACGTGCATTTGTATTTTAAACACCTCTTCATTGACATATGCATCCAATTATATCATGTCAGTGCATAAGTTCCACAAGAAGTATAAAGCATTAGGTTATATATAAAATATTCTCGATATACCCTACTCACCATATTGTTTCCCATGTGTCCTTGAACTCAACTTCCTGCCTAAAAGACCATTGCACTGAGATCAATTGCAATTAATCTAAGCCTCAGCCAACTACTTCTTTAAAAGATTTTTTTGTAAAGCATATTTGACAATGTTGTGTTTATCTGAAAAAGGTCCAGTCACTAAATGTTAATCACTTAAATGGTCAAAGTATGTCTAAATTTTTTTTTTTTTTTAAAGAATTGTGGGTCAGAATGTTACCAGATAACAGGAATTACACTGAGGTCCATAAAGTTGGAATAAAATACTTCTTCTCATTTAATGATTGTGACAATGTGATTTAGTCTTGATGAATAACTGGGATTCAGTATGTAATCAGGTCAAACCAGGTCAAAGGTGATTAGTGATGTGAATAAATAGGAATAAAAAAGAGGAATGTGTATGAAAACAAAATTATTCCAACTTTATGGGTAATGGTTTATTTATAATGCCAGTCCAGATTTCTACAATATTTTGGTGTCACATTAACTTGTCTAAATGATCGGTCTGCTTTATCTTGTTCCACCCCATCGATCTGTTGTGGGCTGTAGTGAAATGTTGTCCCGTCTCCTACAAGCTCTACTTCCCTTTGAGACCAGAGGAAAAGAGAGGGAGACAATGAAATGCGCGTGCATGGAAAAGATAGTATGTCCAAAAGCTGGGCTCTGTTCCAACAGGCAACAAGGCAGAAATGAGTGCAGACACTGAGCCACAGAGTGATTGATCACATTCTGCCCACTGCTCCTCCATCACCATCACCCACTTCTAAAAAACGGAAACATCAGCTGCTGTTTGCACACATTTACAACCGAGCAGGTGCACAGAGAGATGCAGCGCACTGTGTCTCAGAGGACTCATTAAGGAGATACTGTGTCCGCCTTCATTGTCTTATGGGTGATTTGTCCCCAGTTTCACAACCTGCAGGAGTTGAGGCACAGTGCGTCTTTGGCCAACAAAGTCTTTATCCAGAGGGACTACAGCGAGGGGACCACCTGCAAGTTTCAGACCAAGTTTCCATCAGAACTGGAGAGCCGGGTGAGGAGATATTTTAAAAAATAGTGTTTCCATGTCCTGTCATCCTTACTTTCCCGGCCAGCTGTCATTCATTCATTCACTCAAGCTTTACTAATCTCAAAATACAGTGATTTACTTGTACAAGCAAAAATGATGAAACCAATAAAAAGGCAATCCAAGAAACAATGAAACCTTAAGACTACTTAACAACAGCAGAATTCTATTCAGTAAAACAATACAATAGAACTATAAAGAGTCACTGAAGCAATAGAAATTTATCTCAAACAATATTAAGGATAAGAATCAAGCAAGTATTATGGTGGGGGTATCTAATAGGAAGAATGGGATGTACTATTCATAATTATGTTTTCATTGGTGTATAGTCTCACTAAATTCCAGAGAATCCCTGATCATCGTTCACAGTCAACCATATCGACACCATGTTTTTAAATGGATTTCTTTACATTAATGTCAAAGTGTGGATCATAGCTAATGGCCCAATCCCAATTCACCTCTTGGCCCTCCCACTTACTCCTACCCCTTCACCCTTGCATTTGGCACTACCTCTTGAAAAGGAGTTGCAAGGGGCAGGGGTTGAAATATTTCCCTATGAAATGGGACAACCCTTTGAGACCTGTTACGTCATCAGCGATCATCAGTCATCATTGCTTATCCTCTTTAGTTTGAGTTTTTTCAGTGCAAAAGTCATATATTTTCCTACATTCAATTTACTGATCATGTAGATGTTCATTAAAGCTCAGAGTAAAGCTGATGGTTATTATTACCAGAAACAGACAAAACTGAAGAAAAAGTGACCTTTTCAGTAAAATCTTTCATTAACTGAACATAAACCCAGTGTCTCCATCCACTGTCATTGATCCAACTCCATGGGTTTTACTGGTGAATCAATATTGTAGAAGATGACGGTGTTTCCATGGTAACAACAGAGCCCTGGAATGTCCAAATGGGTCATATCTGATGACCATGACAAGATGACAAACTGCATTTTACACCAATTATTGACATGTATTGATAGGATTAGTGGATCACAAGTTAATAAACATTTTAGATCAGTAGATGGTTTTGGTCACCAGTGGATGTTTGGGCCTTTATGGGTTAAATGAATCTCAACATCTTGTGTGTGTGAACCCTTTGTGATCAGAACAGTTCCATTAAATAGAGTCACTGATGATTAAAAATACTAAATGAAACATCAATAGAAGCCATTCTGGTGTTTGTTAGCTCAGGTACAGACAGTCACACATCTTATTAATCACAAGTATAATGTTATTTCTGGTTTTCTAATATTTCGCCTGAGAGTGGGAGGATTTTTACAGAGTAATTAACACTCAAGTTGGAGAAGTAAGATAAAATATGAAGTACTGTGTTGCTCCTGCTGAGAAATTTGGCTTGAAGAACGGTGCGACATATGACTCCAATCGCATAAATAGAACCAGTGCAATCCTGTTGTTTTTTCTGAGAACTCTGTTACCATATCCAGGTCTCATTATTCTGTTCTGTGTCTAGATTGAACGGACACTGTTTGAGGACACTGTGAAGACGCTGAATAACTACTATGCAGAGGCAGAAAAGATCGGAGGCCAGTCGTACCTGGAGGGGTGTTTGGCCTGCGCGACTGCCTATCTGATCTTCCTCTGCATGGAGACGCGTTATGAGAAGGTCAGATCGGTGAAGTCTACTGTGACCTCATGCGCATTTAAGAGTGATGTTTGGACATGTCTATTACAGACTTAATATACACTAGGATGACATGCCTTTTTCCTTTTGTGTCATTTCAGGTGCTGAAGAAGATAGCCAAGTACATTCAGGAGCAGAATGAGAAGATCTACGCTCCCAGAGGTCTGCTCATCACAGATCCCATTGAGAGGGGAATGCGAGTTGTATCCTTTCCACTGTTGGGGATTAACATGTAACAGCTTTACATAAGAAAAAAAAAAAAACTGTCATCAGATTGCAAAAAAAAAAAAATTGTTGTTGCTTACAAGAGGGAGACATCTGCATACACTGTTTTTAGCAAAACACTTATATGTACAATTTATAGAACTTTTGTGTGATCAAGGACAAGGTACATTGATCTGATTAAGTCATTAAAATAGCTGCATTATTTACAACATTTTTTAACATGCTAAAATGTACATCTAGCTGTTTCATTTGCATTTTCAGCATAATGCACACAAAACATCAATATAGATACGAAGAAAATGTGAAAAACAAAACCTTGAAATATCACAAATTTTTTTAATGCTTCTGAGATACAAAACAATTGATGTCATAATAAAATCTAATTGTTTGCATGCAGTGGAAATAGATTTAATGAATAATTATGATGAGAAAACAAAGCATCATTGCTGAATTATTACAATACACATATTAGATTCAACCAGCAACACAATACTACTGTGTAAGAAGAAGTATGAAGAGAAATGTTAAAATATTTGCTCATATATGACCAATACAACAGGGTCAGGGAGCAGTTTCAGGTTTTATGACAAACTCACTCTTACATCTCTTTGCCCCTCAATAACAGCTCAGGTTGTATGTTACTGTATTAAAATGTAATAGTCACATAACTGTAGTAGATTAAAGTAGTAATAAGTAGATACATTTGTTGAAATTCCTTTTTTTTGGCTTAACATTTACAGGGTGTTTGGAAATCCACTTATGGATTATGTCAGTAGTGTCTAAGTGTTTAAGTGTTCAGGTTGTCTGCTCATTTAATCATCCTGTAAAGCAAACCCTTGATCCTTGACTCCTCTGTGACCAGATAGAGATTTCCATCTATGAGGACCGGGGCTCCAGTGGCTCCAGCTCAGGGAGCAGCTCAGTGTCCGGCAGCACTGCTCGATGACCGGGTACTTCCTAACTCCGAGTCCCCCTCCCCCGATCACTCATAATCCTTAAGGAGATCTTTGAACCACGTTTACTACTTCTGCCCTAAACATTTAGCTCATTTACCCTTAAGCTACGCTCACACAAAGGATTCACTTCTGATTCTCCAGATTACAAAAATATTGGAGTTGTTTCCACATTCAGTGCTTTAAAAATGCACTTTAGTTGCAAATTCATGTGCATGGGTTAACACTAGTGATGTTCGATACCACAGATTTCCTTAACGATCCGATACCGAGTAAATTCAGGCTGGTATCGACAATACCGATCCAATGCCAATACCTTGTACAAATACACTTAATTTCTGGAAAATTAAAAAAAAGTGTATTTCATATCCTAACTTCATAAAGAATACAAGACATGAGAGTAAATATTGTTTAATTAAGAACTATTATAAAAATTAAAACTTGCATATTAATTCACGTTACATGAACGCGTTAACATGAAACATGAAAATACTGATCATGTAACTTCAACAAAAGCATCCAACACTGACACCTTCCCTTATTCACAAGTTTTTGTTAAGGAACAATTACCGTTTTCTCCTTTAATCCGTTCCGTTTTTTGCTCAGAACCTCTCCTGCCTTTGAAAGGACTCTCTGCCGGTACAGAAGTGGCAGTCATTCCCAGGTATCTCTGCTAGTTTGCGTAGAGCTGGGAAGGTCGGTTCATGTTCTTGCCACCAAACCAGTTCAGACTGAGTGAGTCAGAGTTGACTGACTGAGAAGCGTGACACGGTACACACTTATCCAGGCGAAAGACGAGGTAGTTCCCATCAATCGTGTATCATTTGGACAAGATCCCAATTGTTCAGGTACTTTCCAACATGTTCCTGATATACATTACCTTAAATAACCAAAGTATCAAAATGATCGATATTTTAATTTGTGAATCGATTCTAGAGTGTAAAGATCTGGTATCGGCAAAATATTATACAGTATCGATCCGCACATCACTAGTTAACACATTAACTTTAGGATGCAGTGTCCCAGAAAACGCTGCTAGTAAGGCTTTGTGTGACCGTGCCCTTCTTTCTTTTCTGTCTTTGAAGTTACCACTGCTAAATTAAATCTAGTGGGTGAGAGAGAAAAAGATGCAAGGATGTGATGTAGAAAGAGAGGAAGGAAAATACTGAACCAGGAGTGAAGACCACAAGCCTCACCAAACCTCATAGTACCTCAGCCACTGCAGTTGCATCACATGGTCCAGGAAAGCCACAACATACCGGACCAATTGTAGAACTGGACTCATTGCCATCAACAATGCACATATGCACATAGGCTTTTAAGTATTATCTGTAGCTCTTTATGAGTTTCCAGACCTTAGCAGATGTAGGAAGGATTTATTTCAAGGGCATCAGAATTTTTCATCAATCAAGAGCCCATATATATTATAAAAAAAGCTGTTCCTCCTTCACCTCTGCTGTAAATCATGCTGTCTGGTAGCTGATGAATGTCCTCCAGCCCGTCCATGTATATAATGTAGCAGATCTTCCATATTTCTCACATGAAGCCTCTATTTTACATACAGACACATGCACAAAACTAAGAACTAACCTCTTGGTTTCAAAGAGCGAGACCAACTCTTCCTAAATTATGATTATGCAAAAAGATACTGTGCATCAAAAGCAACAGTAAATAGAGAAAGGATGGGTCAAAAAGTCTTCCTGAATCGTAACAGTCGTGTTTTAAACTAAACCAACCCATCTTTTTATTTCTGAACAAAACTTCCAAAGAACAATAACTGCCAAAAACTGGTCCACAAATGTGAATGTGTCTTTTATTTTGGTGACATTTTGTGCAAATGCAAACTTTCGTACTGCTTGTTGTTTGATACACATGGCAAAGAGGTAAAAACAATCCGTGTCAAATAAATACTGTTTCATCACAGCTGTGTAGTGTAAATGTTCTTTACCTTTGTTTTTTTCTCTACATAATAAATATCTCTTTAAAATTGGTGCATGCACTTACAATCTGACATTAAAGCCCCTGATTGTGTGTATATTACACACAATCTGGCCTAAAAAAAGGCCCCACATGCTAATATTGAGCGTTTAGCTTTGATTACAGCATGCTTTCACTGTGGCATCCTTCGGCTACATTTATACAATATCACATTTATTTGCGATCATTATGATGCCCCCACAGGCTTGTACTGTAGGTACTAGGCATGCTGGGTAATCACCTCATCCACCTCTCTTCTCACTGTGATACGCCATCTCTCCAAAACAGGGTCTTTCTTTACTCATCAGACCACGACCTTTCTCCATTGAAACACAGTCCAATCTTTTTCAATCAAAACGATGGATGTTTACAGGGCGGCTGTGGCTCAGTTGGTAGAGCAGGTTGTCCAGGTTCGAATCCTAGCTCCGATTGACCCACATGTCGAAGTGTCCTTGGGCAAGACACTGAACCCTAAATTGCTCCAAGGAGGGTCTGGCAGCACCTTGCGTGAGTGTATGTGTGCATGGGTGAATGTGAGGAACTGTAAAGCACTTTGGGCACCATGAAGGTGCATAAAATGTGCTTTATAAGTTTACTTCATTTACCATGTTTAAGAAATGAGAGGCTACTCACTGCATCAGTTAAAGAATATAGTGCAAATGAAACACATTAATCACTGCAGTAAATATCTAGTGGAAGGATCTTGCATATTTTCTTTATACACAGAGTTTTTGGGCCAGGCTGTGTATTTGATTAACAATCAGGTCACAAAACATTGGTTAGCACCAAAAAAATCTGTCACCGACAGTTCAGGCAAACAGCTCAATAACTTTCCACACATTTTTATCAAAGTGCTAAACCCTAATTCATTAATTCATTTATTTATTCACATATCTATTAAAAAAAACAAACAAAAAAAAAAACAAACAAGTGTAAAGACATTAAATTTTACATTTAAATTACGTGAAAGGACACCCTGGGAAGCTAAAGAGCCCAAGTACAGTAGTGGAAAAAGGTTTTCAGACACCCTTAAAATTTTACACAGTCTTAAATATTCCCATGAAATATTTGCTGAAAAATCTTTTTTGTGTTTCAAAAGGTGTGGCTGCATCAGACGGGCACAAACATTTACTAATGGTTTTTATTGTGTTTTTTGTTAAGAAAAAATAACAAAACTAAATTCTTGACAGTTACAACGTATCATGTCCTGGATGGGTTTCATTATTTTGCTGAAACATCCAGTTTTAACCTTGATGTAACTGAGCATGTGCAGAAAGGAGCATGTGGGTTTGGAGAAGGACACATTACTTGGCAGAGTTCAGTGACTTCACCCATAAAGACCCAAACAGCCATTGACGACCAAAACATCGACTGATCTAAACTGTTCAATACCTGTTGAACCACTAAGCCTATCAATACATGTAAATAATTGGTGTAAAATACAGTTATTCATCTTTTCATGGTCATCAGATATGACCCATTTGGATGTTCAGAGGCTCCATAGTTACCATGGAAACACTGTCATCTTTTACAACATTGATTCACTAGTAAAACCCATGGAGTTGGATCAATGACAGTGGATGGGCACACTGGGTTTATGATCAGTTAATGAGAGATTTTGCTGAAAGAGTATTTTTTTCTAAAGTTTTCTCTGTTTCTGATATAACCCTCAACTTTAATCCGAGCTTTAATGAAAATGTACATGATTAGTAAATTAAATATAGGAAAATACCTGATGTTCACTGAAAAATGCAAAATACAGAGGATGATGTCATAATAAATGGTGATAAATCACATAAGAAAAGTTAAATATAGAGAAAAAAATATTTTGGACTAACACAAAAGTAGCACTGGGTCTTTATGGGTTAAGAATGATTCTTAAATTATTAATGCAATATATCACAAATGCACTGGGTGTCAAAAACCCTTTCCACCACCATACATTGATATCACCTTTTCTAAGCTAAACCCTGCTCTCAAACGGTGAGATTTGTCCAGAAAAACATAAGTAAAGACACTGCTGAGATATTCTTCTGACTCTGGCTGAAAATTGAGTTCATCTACAAAACTGATTAAAAGTTATCTTTTTCAGGGCTTTAATTACAACAATAAAAATGGTGGATATACTATTGAGGCAGGCTTTGTTTCTTCGAAGAAAGCATGATACTGACCCTTAAACATGGAAAAATTACCACATGCACATGCAGGTTACCAGAGTAAACAGAGGCTGTACACCGGTTGAACTGAAAACATGAAACTTTGGTCTTTGGTAAAAGTGTATGGGGCTGGATTTGTTAAATATGCTGTCTGAAAATGCAGTCTATTATTTTTACCCTGAAGGATGCCATTGGGTCAGATCTGCCAGTGCAGACAGAACCAAGACACAGTGCAATAAAACAGTTGTAAAGCAGGAGGCTTCGGTCAAGGAGACGGAGGTGGAGCGGAGACTGACGTAAAATGGAGCCAATGCTGCATTTATGAAGGGAGAAAAAACAGGTGAAGACAAAGCTGAGGAGACAGACTGGACACATGAGCACAAAGGATGAATCGATGAGGACATAAGTCAGTTATACAAATGAGCTCCAATATTACAGAATGATAATGTGACTCAATAATCTCACTGATTTTATAGACTTTATTTATGTTGTTTGCTACAGCACATGAAAAATACCAACCCTAACACACCTGTAAGAGTTAGTGTGATCATGAAAATACATATGAAGAGAAGACGAACACACTACTCATAGAGTAAAAAGAGCAAGTAAATGGCCTTAAAAAATGAATGGAAAATATGGAAAGGTTTAGAGGCTGTTTTGTCTATTTCATTTCTTCAAATACCTGTAGAACATAAACAAAAAAAAAATAAATTAAAAATGGAATATTGGTGTCATTTAATTTACCGTTGATGACACTAGAAGTTTAGTGGTTTGCTTACCAGCACAGCGGCCATTCCTCACAGTAAAACCTTCACCACACTGAAAAAAATTTAATCAAAACCAAATTCACTGACCATTTACATTTTAAAGAGAAACAGAACTGGAAATAAGAATCCAGTACTCATGTACAGATTGATCTTATGTTTGGAGATCGTTGTAAGATGGCTTTTTGAGTATGTAAAACAATCATTATGTAACTGGTGAGCTCAGTTCATTATAATCTGTACCTGAGTGTCATTAGTGAGCGCAGATGTTTCCCCCTCAGTGGGATATGCGACTTCTACCACGGAGTTCATTTCTCCAGGCTGAAGGGTTCGAGTGATGGAGCTGCCATCTGGCCAGGAGACCTCCAGTACCTTCACCTCATCATTCCCTGTGAGCAAAAATATTGATATGCAATTACCTCATGCAGAATTTTGGAAAAGTTTCAAAAACACATGATCTAAACCTTTAAATCGATGCAAGAACCAACATATCTACTAGGAAATACATCGATCAGCCTTAACCTTATGATCACTGATTTCTTTCCACTGGTACCTTTCCCTGGGTTGGATATATTAGGCAGAAGGCGAACATTTAGTCTTTGCAGGTGATGTGATGGAAGCAGCAAAATAAGCAACGTAAGCAACTGAGTCACTTTGACCAGGTCCATATTCTAACAGTGATGACTGGGTCAGAACATCTCCACGTCTGCAGTGGTTAGAACCGACCAAAAACGGACTAAGGAACGACATCCCAATCTCAGGACAATTGATCATCTGTAGGAGGTGTTGGACAATTAAATCTGATCCATGGAGGTCCGCCTCTCTACTTCCAGGACTTCAGGGATCTGCTGATAACATCTTGGTCCAGATACAGACACCTTCAGAGGTTAGGTGGAATCTAAGCCTCAGGTCAGAGATGTTTTTGTGGAAAAAGTGGAACCTACACCATATTAGTCAGGTGGTCATAATGTTATACTCCCATAGATGCTTGATTGATTGAGATCTGTTTGTTCTTTAGATCTCTTTTGGCCAGCTCTAACTACTTCACTGGGAATGAACAACAAGATCTGGAGATGATCTGGTTCAGTGTTTTGACCATCATAATTTCTTCCTTGTCACAGTTGCTCAGATTTCTACTCTTGCCCATTTTCTGTTTCAAACACATAAACTTCAAGGGCTAAATGTTCACTTGCTGCCTAATATATCCAACCCAGCGATAGGTCCCATTGTAATGTGATAATCTATATTAATACCACTTCATTTATCAGAATGTTGTGGCTGATTGGTGTATATTAAAGTTTCTAGTCTCAATAAGTCAATGAGTATTAATAGAGTTACCTAAGCCAAAATGGGCGACAGGCTCCATCTCACACAAGTATCCTGAGCCTCCATCAATGATGCGTGTGTGAGCTCCACTATTACTGGTGAAGGCTGTAACTTTGGCACCACGGGCAAAAGAGCCAAACTGGGTACGAGGGATGACCCGTAGCCAGTTATTGGATGAGCCCTGACAAGTTTGACAGGACAGGATTTAGATCAGCTATACAGTCTACGTATACGTATACATATACGTTTACAGTCTGTCGGTGTCTGAGATGTTGTGTAAAAGATGAATAATGTATTCAGCTGTGTTTTAGGAGAGTCCAGTGTAAAGTCTCAACAGGGAAGGCAAATGAATGAATAAAACTGAAATTCAATGGAACAAATGGTGCCAGGCACAACAAACCCCGCCCCTCGCACGTATTGTAGCTTATTTTGGCATCGATCCAGCTGATATCATCATGTCTATGTGTGTGCTGATGTCAGCATATCAATTGCCTCTATATATGTGCCAGGTTTGGAGTAAATTGAAACAAAATTGATGTTTTTATAGACATGTGAAATTTCACCCATTATAAGTAAATGGGAAAAAAAAAGATTTTAAAACTTCATACAAAATTGAAACTTTGACCTACTGTTCCCAAAATGTAATAAGATCTATTCTGGGTCACTGGAAATCTATAAACTCAATTTGGTCTGAATTCAACCAATAGTTTTGCTGCTAGAGTGTTAACAAACAAACAAACAGAACCACAAACAATACCCCTTGCCTCCCTTTCGAGGGGCGGTGTAATAAACAGCACATTTTCATCATGATAAAGATATGTGCAGCCATACCTAAACCCAATAACAGCTACTGTCAAAAATCACTGACACTCAGAGTTTTTAAACCCTGTTAGACAAGAATGATACATCCTTTCTCCTAAGGCATGAATTTGCATTTTGAAACCTAAAAATATTGTATTGTTAAGTGGAGAAAACTTCCTATTTCTCAAACAATTGAATGTTTTAAACATAAAATGTCAGAAATGTAATTTGTACAAATAGTGTTCCATAGTAAACTGTTATAGATGCAAATATGCACATACACACCTGTGTGACCTTGAAGACAGATATTGGCTGCTGAGCGCTCTCTCCATGTGCCAGCAGTAGGTCCAGCTGCCCATCCCCATCCACGTCTGTCACAGTACCACCTGTCCAAAGGAAACAGAGAGATTTCACTGAGTCATCCTCCAAAACAGTCTCACTATAGCTGCCAGGTCACTGTAAATCCTATAAATACTGAAAACTCCAAATTTTTGCCTTTGTTTTAGCATGGAAAAAGCAAAATTACATGATGAAAATGCTCACATTTAAAAATTATCCTTTCACAAAACAATTTGACTAATCTTAAGGAAAAGAAGTTGATTTTTGACAATAGTATGCCTGTTACTACATGATTTGTGTCTTAGTAGATCCACTGTGATCTGTAAGTTGTAATGCGCATGTGTAAATGAGAAGCTGAGCCATAATACTGTGAAAATTCCACTTTTATGAAAACAAAGACAAAAATTTTGAGTTATTATTTATGGCTTATGCTCTTGCTTTACTGGTCCAGCCAGCTTTGGCTGTATGTGGTCCCTGAACTAAAATGAGTTAGACACCCCTGCTGTAAATATTATTATCCAAACTTATGAACAACATTACAGAATCTGTTCAGATACTGAATTCATAAATGTATGGCATTGTATTTATTAACTGTGTGACCAGTGTTCTTCATTCTGTGATAGTGCTGACCTGTTCCTCGCCCCTGTGGCTCTGCAGCATCACCCACGTTCAGCTCCTGGATCAAAGGGTCAGCATTCGCTCTTCTAGACACCCTGAAAACACAGATTTTCAACATGAGGAACAGTTCATAATTATGTGCTTCAATGTCAGATAAGTTACAGATACAGACGAACACGATTCACCCCCAAGGTGAAATTCACAATAAGTTAGATAGATAGATAAATATTACCTGAACATTCTGTTGGGGGCGTTGCCTCTGTAGGCAATATTGTTGAAAAACACTTCCAGATCCTTGTCATTATCGAAGTCAGCAGCGATGACTGTTCGAATTGGGGAGGGGGCAGCAAATCCCCCAGTGGCTATGTTCTGCACCAAGGAGCAAATTATTATCTTTCAACATTTCCAATTTACTCTTTTTTCTTTTTTTCTTCTTCATCCATTTCACGTCCTTACCCTGAATCCAGAGTTGCTGTCCTGCAGATACAGTCTGTGTGGACCGTTCCAGTTGCCATACACGATGTCTGTCTTTCCGTCACCATTAAAGTCGGCTAGTGCTACTCCTCTGCCATGCTGGTAGCGGTCCTCCACACCTGTAGATAAAGACACATATAACAGATCACACTATGGCTACACTGTAATGCAAGTAGTCTGAGAAGAAACTGGAATTTTACCTTCTTCTGTGGACTGTGCGTTTGGGCTGGAAAATATCTACCTCAGCGTAGGCTTTGGTTAATCATAGGAGGCAGGTTAAATGCATTGACAGCTGTAATTACAGATCACTAAGAAGATCCAAGCAGACATGGCTAGTGCTCTAATCCATGGCTCAACACAGCTTGGAAAAATGGCTCTAACTGTTTTACAGTACCAGAATAATAGAGTAACATCATCTAATGTCAATAGATCATAAAAATCTAAATACAAAGACTTTCTTATAATATTGTCTATGGGTCATAAGCTCAACCACCACTGTGTGAACTCATTTGATGATTGAGAACATCAATTTGACAGACATTTATTTACGTGAAATTTTCAAGGCAGTAAATTTGTGATTTGTGTCACTGTGATCAGTGCTGACTACGGTCATGAGGTTTACACGGTCTGATTTATAGCTTGACACCTACAGCCCAGTTTAAAATACATAGTAATTATTAAAACTGGTTTATTTATTTACTAAATAGTTCGATGAGGAAATCAGTGACTAGTAATATGAACCTCTTACATTTCCACAAAACCTTGCCACCACTGGTCAAACTCACCTGCTTTTTTGGCAACATCAACAAAAGTCCCATCTCCATTGTTCTTGAACAAGAAGTTGGGTCCATTCTCATTGTCACAGAAGATGTCAGACCTGGACTGGCTGAGGATCGGTCCAACCACCACACCGCGACCACCTGCACAGCAACCAAACCGAGAATGCAGCATCTGGTTCTGCTAACTTTAGGAGAATATCTAATGCTTCACTGACTCCTCACCTGTGAACTTGTTAACTCCGACCACAGCAGCTACATCAGACAGAGCGATGATACCTTTGGTCAGGTCACTGGCAGCCTCATCCATCTCTAAGAGAGCGTGTGGGCCGATGTTGCCACTGGCATAGTTGGCCACATAAACTGAATAACGGCCAGTTCCCTGACAAGAAAGAGCAGACGGTGTTTGGAAGGAAAGCATGAAACAGTAAA
Organism: Apogon hyalosoma; assembly: GCA_037367295.1. Taxonomy (NCBI): domain Eukaryota; kingdom Metazoa; phylum Chordata; class Actinopteri; order Kurtiformes; family Apogonidae; genus Apogon; species Apogon hyalosoma. Next base: position 17,372,795 of record JAPQRP010000001.1, on the reverse strand, counting down.
GGTGTGAAAGTGTGGGAGGGGAGAGTTATGAAGAGTTAAGTATCTGGTCTTCATGTGTGGGTGGATAAAGTGGGTTACTGACCTTCCTGTCAACACATGCAACTGAACGTCCTGCCATGTGATTAGCCACACCACGACGCACATTGAGCTCATCACTGAGCAAATCCTCAAAACGGCCATTACGAAACTTGAATAACTTGTCAGAGTAAGTTGCCCGTCCTGCAATGATAATATATATATATATATATATATATATGGGAAACCTTTAACATATATTCAAGGGAAATCATCAAAAGACAATGCACTGTGCTGACCAATATACAGGATAAGCTGTTTTTAATTTCCATGTACTGTCCTAGTGTAGCATGTAACACTTCAATAGGCAGCAAATTACAGAATATCTTATGATTTGGTACATCTTCTTACTAACTTTTACAGGCAGTCAAGATTTGTTTTTTAAAAGGAAGCAACACCAAAGATGTTGGCATATCTGTTCATTTTGAAGTTTTTACTACATTGTAGTTTGCAAAATAAAGATTTTTTTTACATTCTGCAACTGGTTCATGCATACTTAATATGTTTTATCAATCTTTGTGGCCAAGTGAACAATATATTAATCAAAGCCTTCATTTTACATTATCAGTTTTAAAGTGTTTTTATTTTGTATGTGACCATCACAGTACAAAATCCCAAATTAATGGTCCTGTCATCTAGAAAAAACCCTTCGCCAGAATCTTAAAAAGTACAATGATGCTACCCAGCTCTTTGCAGTATTTACCAGAATAGGCATTGTTTGTATTGAGGAAGTAGATTTCTTCACGTCCATCTCCATCCACATCACATGCAGTAACTCCAATGGCATTCCCTGCTGGGTCTCTCAGGGCGTAGTATGGAGAGTTACTGTCATCAACAGCAATGTTTAGCAGCCGTTTTTGAATGGGATCATATTTCAGCACCAGGTTGGGCCCGTTGTACCTGAAACAGGACAGCACAGCACTATATTGAAATATCTGTCATACAGTAGACTGGCAGAAGTTTAATCTTTCGTCCATACCTACCCGGCCACCACCACCTCCAGGTCACCATCACCATCCACATCTGTTACAGCCATCCCATAGTTGAGCTGTGTTGGATTATGCAGTCCATCAGGGGGAAGCATTGTCTGGGTTACAACCTGAAGCATGGGCTCAGAGCACTGGGCGTGGTACTGTAGTCCAACCAGGAGAAACACCAGACCTGAACTCCACATCACTGCAACCTGCAATATATCTGGACACAAAGCACATACTTTTTATAGCACTGCAGATTCAATATGGATAGTTTACAAACAGAGAAAAGCCAACAGCCTTCTAAACATTCAATCTATGGAAGAGCCATAATAACTACATTAAAAAAATAAGACAACGGACAATATAAGCAAAAATAGAATATAAAGAAAAAGATCATATGGATGTTACATTTATAATGCAGCCAAATCCACTAGTGAACAACAGAATGAGAATCACATATTAATCGTTTATCAAAATTTCCAGAATCTTAATTACATACCAGAAAATCAACATTTCTGTAACACGTTTGCAGTACATGATCATGACAGTTCAGTCTCTGCACATTAGAATCTCTATTTACAGAAATGCACTCATCGCTATAAGGGAAGACCTCTTTATAGAGTGAACAGAATATACTGTAGGATGCCGAAACGACTTTTAGCGTTCCAGAAAACAAGAATAAATAAATTCGTATTGTCTTACCCGACAGCTTTGTCGTGTGAAAGGTGACAATAGTGTGGCTTTACTGTCGAGATGTGACAGTATTGAGCACTGTTATATTATTTGGTTTAAAAAAACAAACAAACTTCACCTTACACAATTCATGCTTTGAACATTTACGAAACAGCTTGTGTAACGTGAACATGACTGACCAATGATCGAGGATCTACAGGAATAATTTGGGTTTTGACCAATCAAATACACGTGTACACGGACATGGGGCGGAAGTGGGTTTGTTTTTTGAGCATAATAAACATTACGATGGCCAAGAAAATAGAAATATTATTTGACGACGCACTGGTAAAAACCTAGTTAAATATGTGTGAAGAATCATTTTGCCAAAATGCATAAAAACTACGTCATAAGATGACAGCTTCATCCAGAAGTTTATTCTGCAGCAGTCTGCAGTGCCACGCTGAACCACAGTTCCCATAATCCTCCGCGTGAATCTTACCCCTGCGTCATCACTGCGACGAAGATTTGTTGCTAAACAAACCAAAACAGGTGAGACAAAAGAGTAGGTCCAAATTATGTGATTCAGTTCTCATACAAAATGAGTCTGAATGAAAGAAAGCGAATGAATTTGAAAGTTGGGACAAATCGACGTAAACTTCTTGTTTAGTCTGAAGTTCAGATTTTTATAACCTGTACGTCAGCTAGCTAAACATGTAAGCTAACACTGGCAGTGTAGTGCCTTAAAATCCTACTTCCAAACCGTGTTTACTGTACTTTAATTTTGTGAATTGTTTAAATAGAAGATACAGGAACGCATTTTGCCACTAAACTCATTTAGGACTTATTTATAATATATCGAAAAAAGACATAACGAGTAACATACATGATACGTATTATGATGTATCCTTTAATGTTTGAACAGATGATTTACTGCGACCTATAAAAATGGAGTCAGAAGAGTCAAAGGAGGGCTGTGCTCCAATCCAGCCTTCACCTACACCTTCCGCTCAGTCAAAAAGACCAAGTCAGGCTCTGTATGTCCCAAAACAACGTCTCCAAGCATCTAAAGACAAAGCTCAGACTCAGGGTGAAGTTAAACCAAGACCCAGGCCTCGCTACACCGACAAGGCACGAAAGAACGCCAAGAACAAGAAGAACCAAGCTGGAGCAGCAGATAAAACAGCACCTGGTGGAGGAGAAGATGGGGGTAATGTACACAATGGTGAGGCAGAGTCTGATGTAAAAGCAGAGCGGTTGCAAGACGGTGAAGTGCAGAGTAATGGGCAGTCTGAGTTGACAAATGTAACAGATGATGTTAAATCACGACTGGAGGAAACATCCCCTCAGGATGAGAAGGGGGAAGAGGAGAGCTGGGATACCCTGTTCAATGATGATGGGGACTGTCTTGATCCGCACTTGCTTGAGGAGGTAAGTGCGTGGTTGGAAAGTATTCAGTCACTCTTAGTATTTTCGAGGTAACGTTTGTAAAAAGGGTGACTTAAACTGCCGCTTCTCTTACACTCTTGCAGTTTGCTAAGATAGGAGGAAAAAAGAAAGCGTCAATTCAGGAGCCCAGGTTTGATTACTACAACATGGACCGAGATTACGACGATGACATCGACCTCAGAGAGGATGAACTATCTCACATTGTAGAGATTTACGACTTTCCTGCAGAATTTAAGACAGAGGACCTCCTCAAGTTATTTCAGCCCTACCAGTATGTATGATTAGTTTGTCACTGAGAATAATAATTACAATAAAGCTAAGCAAAAGTGTTTAATTTTTCTTGAGAAATTATGTTTAATGTTCCCTTGGTTTCAGTACCGGTATATTTCTGTGCTTTCAGACAGAGAGGGTTTGATATCAAATGGATTGATGATGCACATGCCCTGGGTCTCTTCTCCAGCCCTATTGCAGGTTAGTGAGAATATTTTGTCATGTGCTAGTTTTTTTTTTCTTCAGGAAATATATTTATTGTAAATAGAAAGGAGTGATACAGTTGTTTACTATTTTGTCCAATAATTTTTCCGCTGCAGTTGTAATTTGTGACCTTTTTTTCCATTTTCAGCTCGTGAGGCCCTCAGATCAAATCATCCACTGTTGAAGGTGCGCCCACTTTCCAAGTCTTCCCCTGCTACTAAAGCCAAAGCCCGTAGCTGCTCAGGTACAATCATTGCCATCTGATTTGTGATTATTTATTTATCATTTGTATGCTGTATAATTGAAAACTAATATCCCCTGTTTTCCTTTTTTTTTTTCTTTTATCCTAAGACTACCTCTTACCTGCTAAGGAGAGACCTCAGACTAGTGCAGCACTTGCTCGTAAGCTTGTAATTGGTGCTCTTGGTGTGAAGAGCAACCTGACGAAGGAGCAAAGAGAGGCAGAGAGGAAGAAACTACAAGAGGCAAGAGGTACGTCATACCGAAACTTTATGCTCAGCTGAAGTCTTCAACCAGCAGTACATATGTGTTCTTTTGTCTTTATAGGCACAGATCCAGTGAGGCATAAGTGTAGTAACCTGTGAGGGAGCAGGGAAACCAGTTATGCTAATGTGCCCTAGTTTTTACAGCATTAAT
>JAPQRP010000001.1:17331619-17368394 GCA_037367295.1 Apogon hyalosoma | reverse complement strand
AAATATATAAAAAATTTTTTTATTGTATCATTATAATTAGTTAATGCTTATTGTACTGTACGCATGACCTTAACATATTTCAGAGTCTCTTCCCATTTTTTTTGTTTTCCAAAATGAAGTTAAGTTCACCTGTATTCATTCTCTGCCTTCTTTAGGTTGGGTTAGCTAGGAGCTCTGAGCTGCTGCTGAGTAGCACATGGGGTCCAACTCCAGATCAAACCTAGTACCTTGGTCCAGAGCATTGATATAAGCTAGCAGACAAGTTTAGATATGTTTAGAAACAAATCTCTGCATTTCTTTTCATAGGCAGACAAATAGGGGATTTTTAATGGCCAATATAAAGCTGACAGCTTATGAACCAGCCAACCCCCTATAAAAAAGGAGTTAATATTGGATCAAATGAATAAATTAATCTGAATCACAGAATGTCAACCTCAATAATTAATGAATACATTTATTGTTGAGTAATAAACTAATCATCAAAATGTGACGTTTTTGGTGTGATTTTATTTTTGAGCTATTATTTTCACTGTCAATAATTCCAGTTGAGATGGCTAATATTAGCCAGTGGAAACTATTGGATCCAAGCTCTGCTGAAATGAACAGGTTGTAAAACATTAACAGGTTTTAAAACATTATTTTGAATGAACAAAACTAACACTGGCTGTAATGAGGGGCTTCGTCCTCTTTGTGGTGTATTCAGGTGTTAGAATCTATAACTGCACAGCTAAGTGATATTAAACCACACCCCAAACTGGACCTTTTAAAGCCAGGGTTGTCATAATAATTTTGTTTCATTCACCGTGGGGGGTGGGGTGTCCTCACTTTTCCCTTCTCAACATGCCAAATAATGCAGATCATCACCCTCAGAGTACCACTTCCATTCTTCATTTCCATCCGCACTCATGTGTGTTTGCATCACAAAGTTTCTGCCTCAAGTGGGAGCTGTTTCCACACTTTACCAAAAAACAAGAGAGTGTAGTTATAAGTTGACGCCAAGAGAAGCTGCTCTTTATCCATTGCTGATCGTAACAGATCTATAATCACAACAGCAGCCATTTCCCATAATAGACTGAACTTAAGTATATAGGCTCAGAAAACCACAAATGGCTGTCCACTGAACAACCAGGCAGGAAGTCAGGGCTTGAATATAAGGAACTAAAAAAAGCTCCTTTGTTCTGAGCTCAGCTGTACTCTTTACTTAAGATCACAACGGCGCAGTAAATGTCAGAGCAGACGTGCATCATGTGCTGTACATCTTGTGCTTGACTGGATGCCACGTATGGTTGTATCCAGAGATTAATTTACAGCAGTTTAAAGCCTACTCTGGTTTGCTTCTTTTTTTTTTCTTTTCTTTTCTTTTCTTTTCTTTTCTTTTCTTTTCTTTTCTTTTCTTTTCCTTGTGGTGAAGAAATGCAGCAAATTTAGAGCAACAGGTAACACCGGTGTCTTGGGCTGTTTCTGATGAACGTGTTGAAATGTTCATTTCTGGGATTTGTCTTTCAGAACAAAAGCGCCTGGCTGCCAAACAAAGGGAAGATGCTTGGGAGGGAAAGTGACTGGAACACAAATCCACCCCCTATCTCATCTATTCAGAGTTGATAGCTTCTCTGTTTTTTCAGTAAATTCTGGGCTTCTCCTGCTCTCTTTTTTCATCTAGCCATTTTATTTCTTCCCAGAGGAATCCCCACGTTTTTCTCGGGCTTCAATTTTGCACCAGATTACAACGTCCTATTTCCTACTGTTCTCTCACATTGAAGTCCATATTTTGTTAATGTGGGCACTTTTGCCTTCTGCCCCAAATGGGGCAACAAAGAAGGAGGTGCTTTTTGTCTCTTGTAATCAAGACCTGTAGTGATACACACACTGAACCAATTATTGAGTTGAATGAGATGTTGTAAAAAGCCTCTTTCTGGTTTTTATATGAAATGTTTTATGTTTTTAAATAGGAGCTACCTGTAAATGTGAGGGCAGCATGACTTTTTGGTGTTATTACTTATCTGTAATAAGATGCAGTGTGACATTATACTGTACATCAAGTCTGTTGTTGAACTGTATTTTACTGTTGTTTACGGTCTGTGTGTGTCTATTCAGTAAATTCATCAATATTTGTCTACCTACAAAGCTGTGCAGATTCAGAAGCCTACTTTTTAAATTGTAACACCTCATTATTTTAGTAAAGTTTGTTGTTTAATGAATCCAAATAATGATTAGTGTAATTAGATTCAGTTTCTTTCAACATCCATCCAGAAATGTGTGCTTCCTGACAGCTGGAGGCGACTTCAACCACAGGCCGTCTGGCGTTGTGTCGCATTCACCTCCTGAGCCAATAATTATGGTTCAATCTTGAAACAAGGAGATGAGGAACAGCAAATTAGTGATTTGTCAACTTTTTTTATCACCTTGAACCTTTTAAGTGGTGAGTTTGTCTGCTCTTTGCCCCTTGTGATAATGGTAACAACATAATAACATAATTTATGATAATAAATAACATAAGTTTCTCCTTCAGGGGATGAATCAAGTTCATCTGTACCTGTATAATAATGCAGAATGCTTCCAGGTTTTGAAGATGATCCTTTGTATTAGTTTTTTTTTTTTTTTTACTGAAAAGATACATCTGAAACTTTTGCTCAATTTCCTGCAACTCTTAAAACAAATGCATAACTAAAAAACACTCTACTGAAAACCATGTAACATTTAACCTAAATTCTGCTTTCATGTATCACATTACATAAAAACCATCAAATAGGCTACACAAACAATAGACACTACTCACAGGTGGGATTAATAAAAAAAAACCCACTACAATAAAAGCGCATAAAGACACTGACCAAGTGGGTGAAATCCTCAGTGAAGTAAAATAAGATGAAACTGAGTGGAAAAAGCCAAAAAGAATAGAGGTAAAGGAATGTAGAACATAGAGAAGATCTGGGGTGTAGAATGTACTGTATGACTGTCCAGCTATTGTTATTGACGTCACATGAAGAAAATGGTCAAGAAAAGTTAGAGGGAGCTCCTCCGGTATTTGTCTTCCTTCTTCATCTTGTCCTCCTACTACTATTACTACTGCTGGTTATCAATGAGCAAAACAACCAAACTGACCCATATCTTGTTCGTGTTTAATGAACAAAAGTTCTTCCAGTAGAAGTAAAAGTATCTGTTAAAAGAGGAAGTACTAATTCAGCCTCATCACTCAAGTATAGGTACACAAGTGTACGCTCCAAGCAAAATATCGATCCAATCTGACAGTTATTATTGATGTTGGTTATTGGACTGTATCACATTGTTCTCTGTATGTATTAGGGTTCCATGCAAGTAGGTTGAAATCAGCCTTGATGTTTTGGAAAACACAATGATACAAAATAAAAGTCATCAATAATTAAGTGTATATATGAAGTAATGTAAAGCTTGTTCTGAAAATGCAGAGTACACAACGCACATTATTTTGTTAAAATGTGGGGAGTAAAAGGTTACAAAAAAGAAAAAAATCTGAAAAATGAACGCTCAAAGTACAGTAGTAAAATAGTAAAGTAAAGCCAGTGAATAAGCACACGAACCAAAAATGTAACAAATCAGATTCATGGGAAACAGGTCTGTCTTTTGTGAGTTTGTGTTGTGGTCTGGGATCTTTTAGTTATTTAAACCTGCTATTGTGTATAATTAAGCACTCAGTAAAACTGTAAATACGATGCTGTATCTACAGATGTTACTGCATTGTGTAGGATATTCAACCCCAGCACTGCTTTAGACGTGCCACGTGGCTCACACTGTTCTAAATTAAAGTGTGTCAACCTCAGAGGACACCTCATACATACGGTCTTTGTGTTCATTTCTTTACGGTAACATAAAGGTTTCAACGAGGATGATGAATTCACCCAGTTCAACACACTCACCACTGATGACTAATGTCTTTCCAGGAACTGCTTGGGATGTATTTCTATGGTAGCATTAGTGGATTTTGAGCAGCGTGCCCAGTATTTTACTGTCGAAGTTCATAAAAGTGCATTTGTCAGCATGTGGATGTGTTTTGATGGATTCAAGGGCAGGGCAAGATGAACTAAAACAAGGGCTACTGAGAGAACATTTTTTTTTCTTTAATGGAAGAGGTATTAAAACCCCATTATAGTATTATATGTTCTAATTTTCATTTCTGCCAGCTGGTTCCCCATTTGGTAACAATTTCCGTAAACTTTCAGAAAGTAATGTGAGATTTAAAAGCTTAAGTAGCACAAAACATATTTTCATTGTGACTTTAAATGTCTCACATGAGTCTGAGCTTTAAATCTAATTTGAGAGTTTTAACAATAAAGTGTATGTTTTCATTAGCTCGTGAATCTTTGAAGAGTAGCCCTTTTTTGTTTTTTATTGTTAAGGCCTCAGGTCCCTGCTGGTCTGACTGCACACGTAACCTGTTTTATAATCCTCTTACATCACATTCAGACTACAAGCAAATCTGGACTTCTTGTCATCGTGAGTGTTCCAGATCCGACGCAGACCTCCCTGTACGCTGTTGTTCTTTCAGCTGAACGACATACAACCTGTAGCTGCTCTTTACCATCGTCGTGTGAGATCTGAGCCCTGCCCATAATCTCATGCTTTACTGTGGCTTCACGAGGAGGTGATGTACCACAGAGCGCCTCGCACACAATCATTAGATTAACAACACAAACACAAACCACTACTGAGCAAGAAGTGGTTCCAAAGGGCCAACTCTGCCTGAGACACGCTGCTCAGAAATGCTGTTGTGTCATGGTTCAAATAAAATGTGAGGCACAGTCCAAATGAAGGAATAATCTAATGTCCCGCCACAATAAAGGACTCTGGTGGTGTAGGGCTGTGTGTTTCCTAGCATCAAGCAGTCAGCAAACACACTTTACATCACCCTCCTTAAAGTGTTGCTACAAATGACGCAGTCCAACAGTCTGATCAGCACCTGAACAGTTATCAGTCACTCCCATTATTTTTTCTGTGAAAACTAGAGCCCTGACTTCCATGAAATTTGATGCAAAAGCCGGGCAAAGGCTCGACACAGACCCATCGAAGATTGTAGTAGATCCATTAAAAAAGGGGTGGAAGTTGGAACAGTTTTACTCTTTCTTGAACATTGAAGATCTACAGCCATAACTCAGAGCTTCAAATGGAAACAAATCAAGTAAAACGAAATGTATAAGCTGCCGACTGACACCAACCCATGAATTAAAACTAAGACTGTTGTTACCATTGATGGTTCAACAGACTATCAAGTGGTACGAACTGAAAAAAGGAGGAAAGTACAGGTTCTGATTTTTGGTTCAGAAATAATTCCAAAAGGACAAGAAGAGTAGACTACCGGCCTTCGTGGTGGTCGGCGCTGTCTGAGTGTCCTTGTTGCATAATGAGACAGCATAGTGCGAAAAGAGTTTTAATGCTATCCTGTAATCCTGCACAGTTAATAGAGCCCCATGTATCTTTGCTGATAAATCATATTTACTATTATAGCAGCTTATGGAGCTCAGTGCTTTTATTTTCTGCTTTCTGTGCTATAGACTAGACTAGACTAGAACAGAATAGAATAGACCTTTATTGTCACTCACAGGAAGAAAGAAAATCTGTTTAGCAGTAAAAACAGTGCAAAAAAAGACTATAAAAATGTCATGCAAAACACAGAAAAATGTAGGCAATGTGCAGATCTACAGGATAAAATATTGGCAGCACATTTAACCACATGTGGGTAAAAACTGTGCTTGAGTCTGTTTTTTTTCTGTAGGGGGGTGATCTTTTTACTGGCTATAGATGTTTTGACAATTACTCCTATGTGTTTTCTCCATGGTCGTTTTACAATGGCTGCAGTTGAAAAAGGTCTAATAGCATGATGTACCATTTGAGCTACGTTCCTATAGTAGTTTAACATGTTTAACATTACCACCTCAGTATTGTTACTTATAACCCACAGTGGCCTATCGTTCATAAACATACATAGCCTAATTACATTATGAAAATGTTTACATTTACAAACTGTCCTTTCACAACAAAATGTGAGTAGCCTGAACAAATATCCATTCATTCATTTAAGCTTAGAAATCAGCTCCACAGGATAACATAAAAAAGAAAAATACACAGTAAAAGAGAAAGGAAATAGCTTAAATCCATTTGTTACTCACACATAAAGGCTCAATAGCCCGTGAGACCACATTTTAGATGTAAACCTTACAGAGCTAATCTTGGGACAGACCAGGGCTTGTACAATTGAGTTTGATAATTTTGTAACTGCACACGAATGAATAAATAAAATGCCATATAGCAGCCGCACAGCATCGAACACCACAGTCCACAAATATCTGACTGGCACTATAATGTCTTGGGACCCTCAGCAGTATCCACATCGAGTCATTATAAGCAACCACTTGTTTGTGCATGGATCTCTTTTTGTAGCTGCACCACAAGTGTAAAGTACACGAACAACCTGATATGTCTTGAGAAAAATAAGTGAAATTTAAACAATATAACAGATCCACTGTGAAGTGTACGTTGGGTTAATAATAAGCTGAGACATAATACTGTTGAAATTGCATTTACTTTTCTTAAGAAATTTTAGGTTGTACATTTTACTTTTTTCACACTAAAACAAAGAGAAATATTTAGAATTACTATTATTTTACTGGTCCAATGAGATAACACTGGGCTGTATGTGGCCCCTGACCTAAAATGAGTTTGACACCCCTGACTGAGGGACCTGGAGTACAGAAGCACACTTAAAATTATACTCAAACAGTTAAGTCTTTATTCTGAAAAAGCATCTAACTGCAGCTGTCACTAAAATGTGTTTAATGTTTTTACAAGCCAACCTTTTTATATACTTGTGTTTTATATTAACCTGTAGAGTATGAAAATTGTCTCCTGCTGCATCCAATAAAAAGCCTGAGACTCGAGTCAGTCACATATTTAAAGCATAGCTGTGTAATGTGACAATGGGCAGCTGTGAGAGTTTCCAGTGTGCGCTGTGTTTGTATGTGTTCGCCAGTGGGAATGAGGTTGGAAACAACCATAAAACAAGGGTTAGTTCAGACTCCCTGAGAAAGGATGGCAAACCCAGTCACTGTTGGAACTTAAGTCTTTTTAATTCTTATTTTAAATCTGCTGGAGGAAGCAGTGAGTCTAAAAACAGCAGTGACTGGGCTGTCATCTTTACATGATGCAATTCACATTTTGCATGAGTGCCTGTTTAGGGCTAAGCTGTCATTTTGATGAAAAAAAGTTTGGCTTTGTAAGAAACATGATGACAGACAAAGACATTTTGTTTAGACATTTCACTTGGTTATCTCTAGGCTACAGAGCTGATATCCTATTTTAACGTGAATGATTCATGGTTAATTTTTCAGGAGATTAGTAGCGAAAATGTTCTGTTTTGACAACCATACCATAAATGAGGAATAAGTACAATTTTGAATCATATGTAAAGTATAATGTTAAAAAAAGACAAAGTTATGCACAGTTATGTTCAAGGTTTTAATGCAACTCAAGAAGAGGACAGACTTTGTGTGAACAAGGTGAAACTGAAAAACATGAGCTTCAGTGAGGTTTTGTTTCAATGCTTTACTTTTTATATGATGTTAACGTCCTCCATTTATTCAGATTTCTTTTGGGTGGATGATTGTGAAAACTTTGAATTCAGTCAGGACCACTTACTGTTAAAGGAACCTGTTTCATCTGCAGTAATTATATTTACTGGTACAACTCCTAACCTCCCATTTGTATCCAAGCATAAGGCAGGGAGAGCAGCAGCAAGAGCCCCAGACGGAGCAAAGCTGAGCAGACATTATAACCACATGACAAGGATCTAGGCCAGAATGGAACTGGCTGAGCCACCTGCTGATGAGGGCTGGCACTGGGATCTACTGCTATCAGTGATGGACTGGTTTTGTGGGCTCACATAGCCTCATGACCTGCCTGAGCTAATGCTACACTCAACAGGAAGGGAATGGTTTTGTGGAGGGTTTTGTGAGGCAGATTTTATTTTTTCAAGCTTAGGAAGGATACAGGAATATTACTCTAAGATCAAACTGTATAAACACTTATGATTTTGTAGTACAATAATAAAAATTAAATGTTTGAGTTCAACTGCATGTGTTCTGTCTCATAACTGGGCACTTTGTTAGCGTGGCTCAGTGATAAATAAATCAGACGTATCTTGACTCTGCAGTCATAGATCTGGGAATCTTGGGACCCAACTTAACATTTTCCTTAAATAATCTGCAGAAACTGTACCATTAATCTTCAGTTTTTGCATTAGTAAATTCTGCTGTCAAATAACCATACCTCAAATAACCATAGTTTGTCAAGCTGATGTTTATTCTTTCACTATTATTACCAAGTGCTGTTAAAGGTGTAATACCTTGGTACAACCAGCTCTCATCTGATGTTAACAGGTGAGGAACAAACAAGCAAAAATATTTATCAGAATAAAATTAACAATACAAAACACAGCCACACAGGGACAAGTATCAATTCAAAAGTACATTAAATTCTGCATAAATTAGAGACCTAACGAACAATATTCCAGAGAGGTAATATAAAACTGTACATGACAATACATTTGCATTACATTACAATATTTATTCAAATAAGGCAAAATAGCACCATGAAATAAAAAATAAAAATAATCCAAACCAAAAGCCACACAGCTGGAACAGTAAATGTTGCATTTTGTAAGTGAACAATGAAAGCACAGGACGCATGAACAGGGTTTTTTTCTTAACAGTCTTGTACTGAGATGACATTGTATGGACAACAGCCTGAGGATGTAAAAGTAAATGTGTCACTGTTCTCACGAGCCTTCATGCCATTACTGTATTTACTGTGGTTATGCTCTGATCAAGGGAATAAATTTGCAAGAATTTTAAAATCATGAACTACTCTACATTTTATCGTGATGATGTTATGCTTGTGACGGCCTGCTTTTGTCTTTTTGTTTATTTTTTCTGTCATTTCTTCTTTCCACATTCACACGCTTCTTGACTTTTGAGCAGGAACAGTCTCTGCTGATGACCGTCGGTCACAGGATCCCAATATTCCCTCGTTCCCTCCCAAAACCATCCCTGAATCCTACACTCATCTGACACTCATCTTCTGATTTTCTGGCATGTTTTCCTTGTCATTCAACTGCCTTTCCCTGACATGTTGAGGTGTGATGAGGAGTTGTGCAGTTGGTCTGTCCTTGTATATCTGGGTGTTCCTTAATTCACAGGAAGTTGTTGGAAATCTGACGTTGGTGGTCAAACAAGTCCTCCACCTCTGCGCTGTAAGCGTCACCTGATGAAAACAGATGGAGATGTGAAATAAAACACAGCAACCAAAGCAATGAAGACCAATGTAGAAACCGAAGGTTTTATTTGCTTTTTAAACACGTACCTGCATGGCATCCGAACATGTAAACTCGTGCTCCATCGTATTTGCATCTGCAGCGCATCACATTGTTCTGAAAATCAGACTCAGCCATGTCCAAGGAGGGGTTGACCTCCACCTGTTAAAGGAGGCACATATTGTAATCTTACATACCACAATGCATTGCTGTTGATTACTTGTTAACTACCCACATTTTGTAAAGGAGTCTGCATTTGTAAAATGACAGTAAAAACACCATATACAATAGAAAAACTGTTTTACTGCACAGTAACTGTCAATTTTAACAGAATAATCTGAGGGAAAGAAAATGCAAATTATATGCATTTTCCTGGCTTTAACAAATATAGAAGATGAAGTAGAGTGTGAAAAAGGCAAACACCACCTCAAGTGGGTGAAAAAAGAACTTTTTATGATAAATAGGATGGGTTTTTTTTGTTTGTTTTTTTTCCCACATTTTGCAGTTTGGATAAAAAAATTTCATTGTGAAATTTCAAAATGCACATAAAATATATTTATGGAAACACATCTAGTTATTATCACTTTGCATAGTCTTGTATGTGTTTCTGGTAATACTTACATACTTTAAGTTAAGTAAAGGTTTGAATGCACTGCTTTTAATGACAGTAGAGTGTCTTTGCAGTGTGGTATTAGTACTATTGCATAAGTAAATTACCTGAATACTTCTGGTTTCAGCCTGCTGTACATACTGTTGTTAAGCGCCGTTCTGTCTAAGCCTACACTAAGAACACTGCCAAGGAGTGTCTTTTTATGAACGAGGGGAACAAGTGAGAAAGTATTATTTCACTTCAGACAGTTGGGAAACAACTGGCTTTTCACAGGGCCAAATGAAAAGCCACAGGATTATTGTTCTCTCATTTTCTATACGTCTCCTGATGTATAAATTGGGGGTTCAAGCGATGCATGACATCACTTTCCACTTGTTATCTCCACACAGGAAAAAGAGGCCCAGAGATGCAGATGACAGTTTTGGGTTTTGAACTGAAGTTGCAGCCTATCATTAGACTGTAGCCATGGTTGGTTGCCATGGTTTGTTGTTTTCCACCCTGTCTGTCTGCCTGCCTGCTGCATATAAGAAAAGCACACAAATGAATTTTCCTGATACACACATCAAACAGATAACCTGACCACATCTTCAATAAAGCAACCCAGTTTCATTTTTTTATGTACAGTAAAAAATGTGCGGTCACAATTATATTTACAGAAAAGATTTAACATGTAAAATATACATCATTATGATTCTTTTTTATTACATTTTCTGCCAAATTTAGTGTCAAGCACTTCTTGTATTTTTAATACTGAATGTTGAGAGAGGCCAATGACACAACACATACTTTTACAGTGTAAAACACCATATGAACTTGGTGACGGCTGATGCCGCTTAAAATGCTCCAGTAATAATGTGAAACAAAAAGTGCACTGCCTGTTTTTACAGAGCAATGAAAGGCCGTCACTGTCACATAAAAGATGGTGGGGTTGTGCAGCTGATTTTAAAATGACGGAGCAATCAGCAGCAATCAGGCTGAGGTGAACGTGACTCATCAGCCTAAATGTATGCTCCTAAAAATGGCTGCCACCCTGAGCTTCTTAGTAAAGACATAAAGAAATTTCCCAGCTGCATGAAAGACACGTGAACATCAGTCTCTCACTTGTTACACAAATTTTTGAGCAGCTCAACTACTGTGGAGCCGCAGCCACGACCACAAAGTGCTTCTGGTCACGTAGTCGTGGTAACGGTGGATCACTGGTTTATGACGGTTTATGATGTATGTGGTCGTATCTCTAAAGATGTGACTCGGCACATGTGCACAGGCTCATATGGTGCAGATGGACCCCTCCTGTATGTAGCTTATGTACAATTAATACATATAAGTAAAAGTTGAACATCCTGATTTTACATAAACGCTGATGAAAATAATTACAAACGTAAACATCACTCCACTGTGAAACTGTCAGGAAAAAAATAGAATAAATGACTGAGAGGACAGATGATAGACGAAACAAAAGAGACGCATAAAGCTCAGCTTCCAAACAGAAAGTTTGCTCAGTACAAATGTAACCTGCTGACAGAGCCTTTCCACTGCCAATAAGCCTGTACTTTCTGAAGGGGTGGACTAATAGCAGGTCTACTTTTTCTATATAAATCCAGACTAAATTCACTTTCCTTAAATACGCACACACCCTTAAACTGCATGCATATTCTACACCTGAATGACTGGAAACGCAGCCAAGAGCCACTTAACTGAAATTATAGCCTTTTATCGCAGCTTTTATCTCATGTGTGCTTTAAGATGTTGAAACACCAACCCCTGTATTGGCTTATTTTTTCTTTCCTGCAATCATGCCTGTTCTAAAGGTTTGTGTAAGATCCTAAGATTGAAATAGGGATTATTTTTTGACGTTTAAAGACTGCAAAAAAGAATCCTGCGACATTTCATTTCACAAGTTGCTTTAATGAAACAAATCAAACCTCCTGACCTGGAAGATGTATTCACCAGGTCGTACGTCTGTGATGTCGACCCACTGGCAGTCAATGTCATGGCGGTAGGTGTCCCAGCAGCCCACAGAGATGCCCTGCTGTCCCATGTTATAGCAGGCATAGCGCTTATGGATACCTAGTATGAGAAGATCGAATGTGGAGAATGTGAAGTTTTCTTCACTGTGAGTGGCTGCACCAACAGGCTGAAATTATAACAAAATACTTTAAAGACCAGCTCTTTTTTGGTCACTTCAAAAGGGATAGAAGGGATCTAAGCTGCCTTTGCTTTGTGAAGCCAGGATCAATTTGGGCTTGGCCTCTGATCTAACAGCCTGCTGCTGCCTTTAAATGCTCATTATGGGATTTTAGTTTCGTGCTGTATGTATTTTTTGATTGGTTTGCTTGTTTGTCACGACGCTGGTCTGTGTTTTCAGATTTCCCTCAAGAGGCAGGATAATCTGGGATGTGTCTCACCATCAGGGCAGTAGGTGTCCTCCAGGCAGAAGCTGGCTTTGTGACCTTCGGCCACTTTGCTTCCATTGAGAGTCAGGAGATCATAATGGGTGAAAACTTCAATGCTGTGGTAGTGCCTGAGAATAAAATCACAATGACAGTGGTGTTATAGTTCACAGCTTTTTTTTTTTTTTTTTTTTTACCTTTATGGCCTTTTTTTGGGAGAAAAAAAATGAAACATGACAGCCATAAATCCTTTATCATGCAATTGTGAAAACACACTGCAGATGGATATCAGTTTGGTGTTGCTCTTTCTCTCATCGCTAAACCATTCTCAGAGCAACCTCTGCTGATGCTGAGAGTCGAAAGCTGTGTTTGCTGATGGAGGAGGTAGGGATTGGCCTGTGGCTCACTGACACTGAGCACTGCCTCTCGTTTTAGGACACACAACCACAACCGCCCAGATAAGAGGCCAGGCTGCACCGAGCGGAGTCATGGCGCTGACTCTAACAACTAGGTGACCAGTGAGGAGGATGTTTATTGTAAACATCAGTTTGGTGGATAAAAGATTGTGTTTATAGCTTTAAATAACAGACTTTTAAATGTCACTGTTTTATTTATAGAGCACATCTCAAAAATATCACTGCATCGGGAAGCACCCAATGCTCCCAGTTCACCTGCCAAATTTTTAATTCACATCCATCTTTTATTTAAGTCGCTGACATCTGGTAGCAGCGTCTGTGCCGATTTTCGAGAGATTTTCCTTTCTAACAACACACCGCAGCTGATGATTTCAACAAATAGTAGGCCCCTGTCTGTTTATGTTCTGCATGTTGTCAGATTTATGTATACAGTATGCAATTTGGTATATAATATATATGAAAATTCATCTACATATCTTGCTGATACCCAGGAAAGTAAAGGTTTTTGTTTTTTACATTAGATAATTCAAAACAGCATAATGCAACAATTTTATCAGATACTTTTTTTTAAATGGAATGTCCTTTGTAGTGAACAGGATTTTAGTTTTTTTCTTAATTAAAAATTTTTACCCTGCCCCCCAAAGGGGAGGCAAGGGGTATTGTTCATGGTTCAGTTTGTATGTTTCTTTGTTTGTTAACACTCTGGCTGCAAAACTATTGGTTGAATTCATACCAAATTGGGTTTATGGATTGCCAGTGACCAAGAATAGATCTGATTACATTTTGGGAACAGTAGGTCACATTTCAAATTCTTTATGAATTAAAAAATAAATTCCATTTACTTATATTAGGTGAAATTTCAAATATCTGTAGAAGCAAAACTATTGGTTGAATTCATACCAAATTGAGTTTATAGATTTGCCAGTGACCCAGAATAGATGTGGTTACATTTTGGGAAAATCGGTCAAAGTTCAAATTTTTTACTGAATTTTTAGACTTTCCAATATTTGTAAAAACATCAATTTTGTTTTGACTTTCTTCAGACTTGGCACATATATAAGGGCAATTGATATGCTGACATCAGCAAACGCATAGACATGATGACATCAGCTGGATCGATGCCAAAATAAGCTACAATACGTGCGAGGGGTGGGGTTTGTTGTGCCTGGCACCACTTGTTTTTTATTAGAGCTGTGAAACTCTTATCTCCTACGATGGACAAAACTGCATTACTTGGTCTCAAGAGGATGACACCTATTGAAGTCTGCAGGTTTTCCTGAAGTTTCTTCAGTTTCTTTCCTTGTTAAAGTGTTTTGTTTTTTTTTATTCAAACCAAGGGTTGAAGGTCAGAGGGTGTTGTACAATGTACAGATTGGAAGACCCCTAAAAACACTACTCTACAAATATACGCTTTATACAGTGATCTTCTTCCTTATCTTACCTGTGACACTGGTGCCAAACCCAGTTTTCTCTAGTGGCCCGTGGTCTGAAGTCTGCACGGCCCATATTCATGATCCGAGAGGAGAATCGCAGCAGGCGTCGGTGTCCATAGGGCCAGTTCATTCTGGCGGCAGAAGAGGACAGACAGTTCTCCTCGTTGGCACAGGTCAGTAGGTGGAGGGGTCGGTCCTCCAGGTAGGCCGTCTCTTGGACCAGTTGGGCATCCAGTACGAGATCAGGGGCAGCTGTAGGGGTTCAGACTCAGAGTTAACTTCCTATACATTACAAAAGAAAAGACAATCATGCCCATATGTCTGCTGTTTTCGGACTGACTCTCTACACAGGTGACTCCTGCGGCTCTGCCTTCTCCACCTCGGGGACAGTAAACATGTGTGTTCCTGCGACACTGTTGGATTGACATCTCTGTGCCAGTGCAGTGAGTTCCACTTAGAATCACTTCCCCAGCATCTGAAGATCCAGGCCAGAACCAGGTCTCCTGCACGAACACACAAAAGCACAATGTATGCATAGTTTTTAGAGCTCATTTGTGCTGAATCTTAAAAAAAAGACCCAGAAAAGTAAAAGTTTTGGCTTTTTTACATTACATAACTGCCTTGATTGGAAACAGTATGATGCAGCAGTTTAAAGCAGTGGAACTCTTGTTTCCTATAAAGGACCAAAATGTATTAGAGGATATTTATCAACTCCACTATATCTCAGAGGTAAATATTGCACTTTTACTGCACTACATGTGTCTCAGAATGGTTAGACTACTAGTTGCTGTTCATGTTATGATTTTCTGTACAATGAAAACCACAAATCTACAAAAGTGCTCCTTAAGGGTTGAGAAAATCCTCCTTGTTCTTAATAAACTCCTTAAAAAGCTTGGACTTGCTGTGAAATGTTTCATCACAAAGTTAAAAATGGCCTGTTTTGTGAACTTATGAAAAGCTGACACTAGTTTTCACAGGACAGCAACACTACAAACAAAAGATGATCTCGCACAATATGGGAGCCATAAACAATAAATTCCACTTTTACACGAACTATCAGTACACATTATCACATTTTCCACTCTTTTTCACACTTTGAAAACTGCTTGTTAAATGGTCCCAGTAGCCCCCCCCCCCAAGAAAAAACAAAAACACCCACACACACACACACAGTCACACCAGCCTTTCCATGCACTTCTATTTTTGGTTTGTTTGCTCTGTGAATTTCAATCTCTCTTCACCTCACTTTCCCTCTCTTATTTTTGTTGAGCTGGAAGTGGACGTTTGAGAAGCCTGTAATTACCTCAGGCCTCGGTAATAACACAGCACAGTCACACACACGGCAGCAGTGGCAGAGGAAAAGAAGGAAATACGCTTATACACAAAACCTTAAAACACAGCAGATGCAGGAAAGAAAGTGAAACTTGGACCAAAAAAATGAAACAATGTCAGATTTCTATTGTTTTCTTTTGTTTACCTGATGAGCTCTTGAAGCGAAGCCTAAACCCAGCTGTCGACAGACAACCATGGCCTCGTTGATGCCCCAGTTCTCGCTGCACACCGAGCCCCAGCGCTTCACTCCTCCCACCTCCATCAGCACCTCCACCCGGCCCTCTGCCGGCTCTCTGCCTCCGGCCAGACGCACCTGAACATGGAGGAGGACACAGTATTACTATACATGTCTCTGAATGCCGCTACAGGCAGGGATGGATCACTGTTATTAATTACAGTTAATGGAAACTGCAACTATTTTCTTCCTCCATTATACCTGAAAAAAAAAAAAAACAGAGCTCGGATCTAAGATTGAGATCTAATAGTAGCAGATGACTAATATTTGGCTTCTCAACTTGCAATGCTGATTATGAGACAAAATAATGTCCCAAACCCTGAGTCCAAATTCATCTCTAATCAATGTGAAAAGCATCAAATCAACTAAAGCCACCCTTCCTGAGTTGCTCTTGGTCCTCAGTTGTTTTACTATAATCCTTTTGGGAGTTGCTTACTATCTGATGTAGGTTTTCTGAACTTTGTACACAGATGCGGTTTATACTAATTGCCCAAAATAATGCAACATTGTAAAGTTTTTCTTGCAGAAGGACATTTAAACTCCCACCAGTGCACCCAGTCTTTCACAAACTTAGGGATTTTGTATGAAATTCGTTTTCAGTCAAATAAAACCCTGAATCCAATGTTCATGTAACCATCTCCCTCTGTTGCCAACATCCCCATGAGCCTCCTCAGACACTTTGGGAGAACCCTGACTTTAACAGTTATATGGTTTTTAATGAAATACTAGAGAGTTAACTTAATACTTGTACTGGAAGGTGATGTCAGCTGATTAATCAGTATTTATCTTAATGTATTGTTATACCTTTCCCTCTAACATCTTGCAAAGAATTGTAATATTTAGTTATAATTCTTTTTAAAATTACATTAAAACTAAACAACATGTGTAGAAATTGTGTTTGCGTATGTGTTTCTTACCGTGGCCTGCATCCCGGTGTTGGGGACGTTACAACGGACGGCGACATCCTGGTTGTGTTTGCAGCTGTAGAGCGGTACAGGTCTGTAGTGACACTCTGTAATCGACCTCTCCCTGCCTGTACACTGGACACTGTTCATGTGGATGGGACCAGTACCTAAAGAAAGATGGCGTGTGGTGACATTTGACTGATTCACATATGTCTTACCGACCATAAGCCACAAGCAAAAAGACGTCCTCACAAACGTGCACGCGTGGTACAAAAATGTCTCTTGAACCTGATGGCTCTGTAGCCACAGATGTCCACAGAGAAGGATTAAAAGCCCAGACGTGATCAGGACGTCTGATGTGGCTCTGAAACTGAGCTTAGCCAGAAGGCTTTCAGTCCAAATTACTGTACATTACACTGTGCTGCACGTTGCACATCAGGGCCATGGTTTATAAACCAAAATAGACACCAAAATGCCAAAATGGAGGAAAATCTTTGAACACATCTCTGTTTGCGTAGGTGTGTGAGGCCCAGGCTAAACCCTTATAAAGCCCTATAATTTAGCCTTAAATAGCTAATGATGTCATCTACTATACAAGTTGTTCTTCTCTGAATGTATTACCCATAAGCCTTCACAGGCCCCTACAGATTCATGTCGTATATGCCATGTGTTCATACAATACTGACAAACTGGCCTGAGACATTAAAAGCCACATTTAACCATGTTCATTATTTAGACACCACAGCACCATAGCACCTACTTTAACAGAGCCCTTAAAGTAACACTCAAATCGTTTCCATGAATTACTTCATTAAGTAAAATAGGGAGTAGGAAACGCATGCACTTTTATAGGATATGCTATGTGCTCATTTGGGCAGAAAGATAATGAGAGGAAATGAATGCGATTACTGAGTTACTGCAGAGGTAAAGCAGCAATGGGACAATAACTGAGTGTGAGAAAGTAGTCTGTTTGCTAGGAAAAAGTTTAAATTGCTTATTTTTAGACAGTTTAGCGGGCACAACCTCATACCCACAACAGAAGCGATGCCAAAATAATCCCAAGTCCTTTTGGTCCTGCTCAGTTCTGATGGCCTGACATCCTGGTTTCAAAGCAGTGCTAACTTTTCACATTCAGCAGATTTATTTTGACAACAAAACATGCCATTGTTTTGCTCAGGGGAACCTCATGGCATAGTTTACACTTGTATAATTGGTCATGGGTAGAATTCCTTAACAATCAGCTTCGCAGTGAGGCTGTAAACATTTGGACTTGGTTTATTTGTCCACTCGGGCCAGTGGTGCTTCTTGGAGAGCTGAGTTGCTCCGTTTAGCAACAGACATTTAGACTGAGTAGTGTTTAGTCTAAAAGATCACTGAGTTAAGCCGATCATGTTCAGGGTGTACGGTAAACCCAGGCAATGAAACAAATTCAACACAATAGAAAACAAATGGTGCGGGGCACAACAAACCCTGCCCCTTGCACATATTTTGCCCATTATAAGTAACTGGGAATATTTTAAAATTCATAAAAAAATTTAACTTTGACCTACTGTTCCCAAAATGTAATGAGATCGATTCTGGGTCACTGGAAATCTATAAAGTAAATTTGGTATGAATTAAACCAATAGTTTTTCTGCTAGAGTGTTAACAAACAAATAAACAAATAAACCAAACCTAAGACAATACCCCTTGCCTCCCCTTCGGGGGGGCGGGGTAACAATACTGGGGACAGATCTCAGCAGGCTGGTTTTTATGAATAAAAAAGAGGACACAGGAAGTGAATTAATCATACCACTAGTCCTCAACTTTAACAGAAGACTTAAAGGGCACATTTTGTCTGTCCATATATGCTGAGGTGTGTGTCCTACCCTGGCCCAGCTGAGCCTTGTTCAGGGCCTCTTTGGCTGTCCCGAAGCCCAGCTCTCTGCAGATCACGCTGGCAGCAGCGACGTCCCACAGGTGGTCACACACGGTTCCCCACTTGCCCTCCTTCAGGACCTCCACACGGCCCTCTCCAAGCCGGGGTCCCGCCTTCAGACGCACCACTGGCTGAAAGGAAAAGGAACAGAATATTTATACCTGCACTTTAATGACAGTATAGTGACCCTCATATATATATACATATAACCACATATCTTACAGTTTCCTCATTCATTACTTTGTTACATTTATTCTAATTTCAATTCTATTTCACCCCCTGAAATGTTATCGTTTATACTGCTACTTGCCCCAAAAAGACATCCTGTTCACGTTAATATCAGTTAATACTATGCTACATAAATAATAAATAAAGCTGTTTGTGAGGTATGAGTCCTTATGTGACGTTTCTTTGGCTGTTTCTGAGGTTAGACTGAGGACAGCACAGAAAGTCCTCCCTAAGACAATGAAATTATAAAAATGTTTGTTTTTTCAGCTGCACACAAACAGAAATATAAAAAACAAGAAGTTGTGATTTTAGGAAAAGTTATTTGTTAGATTTTTCTTTTGAGGTTCAGTGACCCTTTCACACCAACAACAAGACTCCAGGAAGTCAATGATCCAGTCCTTTACCATGTCTCACTGTGTACTTATACTTGCTATTTTGAGAGCATAAGAGTGTTCATACTGACAATTATGGCCAAATGCGGTCGGCTGTAAGTGCACTAAAGGTCAGAAACCTGAGTGTGGAACGTTGGACTCCTCTCACACTCAGTGGACACTATCTTGGCCACATAAAAGAAGGAAAGAGAGAAATATTGAAACGTTGCTGGTGATGCTCTGCCTGGTTGCAGTTTGCCATTTAAAGGAAAAAGAAGAATTTTGCAGTAGTTATTTCTAGAAAGAGCAGTGTTAATGGATGAAACACCACCCTGTCAAAATTCATGCACTGCACAAATATGTACATTTGGAACAAATAAACTTGCATGGAAGTGTCCCAATAGAAATATATATTAACAAAGACCTGGTTTTATTTATATAAATACATCAACTAATCACACTTAGATGTCATATTAAGACAGATATTTAGAAACCAGCATCCTAACCTCTATGTGTAGAAATATATTTAGTATATTCAATGTGTATTAGCCAAGACGTCAGTTTGTCCAACATTCTTTGATATCCCCATTCACACTGACCGGCACAGCAGGGGGGGCAGGCGCTCTGCCGTAGCGTGCGAACTGGGGTCCAGGGACACAGCGGACCACAGCGTGCATGCCCCCGTTGCATGGGGTGTCACTCCTGGGGAGGGACAGCTGAGCCTGGCACTGAGACAGAGAGGCCTCCACACCCTGACACTGCACCTTCTCCACCCAGTAGGCCTTCTTACTGATCTGTGTCCTCAGCCTGGGCGTAGAGCAAGATGAAAGAGAGAAAAAAATTATAGCTATGTAATCACTCCTGTTTGTATGACTGTCAGCATGAGTACACAAAAACTACTGAGCTAATTCCATCAAACTTGATGGAAGGGTAGAATAAAGTCAAAGGATTCGTCCCTTACAGTTTGGAGCAGATCCATAGAAAGGGGTGGGCTGGAAGTGTTTTTCACTCACTTGAAAGCTCCAGACTACAGGATTTGACAATAATAAGCCTCTCTCACCCAAGGATATTATTAAGATGATTGTACCAGAGGAACGAACGTGCCTCCCCACTTCATTTGACGTCACGTGATCTCATAGGGACGCAGGTGTCAACAAAGTGGACACTGACATGGTGAAAAAGTTGCTGTGGGGATGTTTTACAAACACCAAATGAGTCTTGATGATGATACTTCAGTACATCAGAGCTAGGGCAAGGGCTGCAGCTCCATAGTGAAGCAGTGTGAAACAGATGACAGCCACTAGACGTTGACTCCAAAAATTCAAAATTCACAAACCCTTTCAACTTTTCTCTAAAAATACAAAGTCAGTAACTTTTCCCTAGGAGTCATTCTGGTTTCATTTGCAGGTGGGTATATAATTCCCTCTGTTTAGTGAATAAAACAATAGCTTGTCTGTAATTCTGGTTAATAGATTATACTAACAAAACTATCATCTAATTTTGTTATGGAAATGTTTCGGGAACTTTACTGTTTTACTATTGTCACTAAATCACTAATTAGCATTAAGTCACACATCACCTTCTGCGCTACCCTAGCTTTGCCCTTTTGTCCAAATATGGTAATTTCCGTCTCCCAAAAGGCGATGGCTCCAAAAACCAATGGATGATGTCACAGTCACTCCTAATATACAGTGTACAGTCAAAAATAGCCTGCTCACTAAATTTTGCCTCACTGGC
Organism: Apogon hyalosoma; assembly: GCA_037367295.1. NCBI lineage: Eukaryota > Metazoa > Chordata > Actinopteri > Kurtiformes > Apogonidae > Apogon > Apogon hyalosoma. The sequence goes on along the minus strand of JAPQRP010000001.1, from coordinate 17,347,482 downwards.
CAAAGAGATTACAATATTGTATTTATTTCTGTTTATCTCTTTGGCTACTGATTTTATTACATATCAAATATGTCATCAGTGTGTCCTTGGTATGTGTGCAAACTAGTCAGAAGGGTTGAGATTGGACCTGTAAACTCCTCATATTACAAAGATATTACAAAGAAGTCTGAATATCTGTACCAACCAAGGCCAGTCACCATATTTCTTCAAATTTTAGAACGGCTGAAACTGGGATAAGTTTCCCAAAAACTCTTGTAGTCTGAACCTGGCTTTAGAACTTAGAATAGTAGGAGTTCAATGAAAAAAATGACCAAATTAAATCAAACACTGGTGGCACCAGTGACAAAAAGGTATAAATGAGAGGACATTTTTAGCACTTCAGAGTAGATATCAATTTACCTGGAGGATGGATCAGCGAGCTTTGAGTCCCAGAGTTTCCTGAAAGAAAAGAAAAGTTTCAATGTATTTAAGTAAAACTGTGCAGCTTTACATTCATCAGACTAAACAACTGCCTGCTCAGTATACTCACTCCTCCCGTCTGCCTGATCTCATCTTTCCTCCTCAATCATCGTCATTTCTCTGACATCTCTACTTTTCCTTTCTCTCTATCGTACCTTAAATAAACAAACTAAAGGCTGTAAATATAAAGGGCGTGTGTGTCCTTGGATAAACACAGCCCTCAGGAAGACAAAAAAATGAGAGAATTACAATATCAGATCACACAACTCCCTCTGTCTGTCTTTCTCTTCCTTCCTTTCCTCTCAAACCACCACTTATTTGTCCTGTCTTTTTTAGATCCACTCCTTCATTCATGGATATTTCTGTTTCAGTGTTTGTCTATATGTCTACAGTGGATGTCTAGTTTGAGCCATCCACGTGGAAAGACACTAAAAATATAAATAAACCACCATACATTAATCCCCGCATGGAGCCTTATTGAGGTTTGCCAACTTCAACAGGGTTTTCTAAACTGTCTCGTTTCATGAATATTACCTTACGCTACAAGCAAATCCTAAAGGGAAACAGTGTGTATGCACAAAACGAGACTCTCTATACCCATGCTAAAAGGGAAAAAAAGGAGAATTCAATAAAAAAAAACATGGGCCACAAACCAGGCAGAGTCTGGGAAGTGTCTTTCTACGCACACACTAGAGCCGACCACTTGCATCAGCCGCCTTGACCACAGACAGGTGCAGTGTGACTGACGCCCTTCATGAATGTGTCAGAGCACCAAGTATAGACAGGGGGAGGCTTTACTCTACAACCAGCTTCATGATGCAATTAAATATTTGGCAAACTAAAACGGGAGATGTTTCCGCTCCAGGAGAGCCCCAGTATCCTGGTATTCCACAGGTTATTATGCGAGCTCCGGACAGTAGATGACTAATGCAGTCGAGCCAAGAAGGGCCTTTGAGGAAACCCGCAATGAACCAGAGAAACTACTGTATGGAACATGGGCACCACAAATCATTTAGAGCAACAAGACAGACAGTAAACCGTATGATTTCTTTCACAGTTATAGGAAATTTCCACCCTCAGATAACCATTACATATTATTATTTTGTGATTTTGCTGTAGGCCATGGAGCCAGTTTATAAAGAACTGTACATTACACAAGCGGTCTGGTCAAGACCACGGCCTCCTCTGGTGGATAGGTTTGTTTATCTTCCTCTACAATGATCTTAAAGAAAAGAACAGTCAGCATGTAATAAAACTAGTATCATATGTCTTTATTTTTCTTTTTCAATCTTCCATTCCCTTTTCCCACATACCATGTCTTTGTTTCCTTGCCTCACTTCATTTCTTTCCTCCATATTTCCTTCCTTCCATGTGTTTGCTCGTATTTTCTCTCCTTCCTTCTTTCCCTCCTTCTTTTCCTATCTTCTTTCCTTTAACCTCAGCTCTTTTTTTTTTAATTTGCTGCCCATATTTTTATTTACCATTGTTCTGTTCTGGAATCAAGCTCCAACGATGGCTTGCATAATATCCGAGCAGACGAATAAGCACAACATTTAAGCCTTTTTTCTCCCAGTTTTAAGCCTCATTATGGTCTTCCAGTGGCTTTACTTTTTCTAATTCTAAGAAAAATCTAACCAAACAAAATGTGCTTGCTCGATTGTCAGCTTTTTTTTTTCTTTTTTTTTTCTTTTTTTTTTTTTTTTACATTATATAAGACAGTTTAGTTATATATAAGAATATCTGCCTTCTTTCCAGAGGGGCTGTTGCAAGGATGCACATCTACAAAACCAGAGATATGAAGTCACTGTGTTGCTTGGGGATAGAACTCATCAAAATTGATCTAAAAATACAGGCTTTAAACTGTTTCATAACTTGGTGGTAAATCAAAATGAGGGAGACAGACTGCACGGGGGTGTTAGTTCATGGGATGGAGGGGAGGGGGGAGCGGGGAGGACAGAGAGAGTGCTACCCATATAATTGCCTGCTCTGCTTGGCAGTGTCTGCAGTGCGGTCGAGCAGTAGCATGTTGACTCACACACACCAGACATGGAAATATGCACGTACATATCAACTTGCGCTGCCGTGCCTCTGTAAAAACAACACACTTTAAATCCCCAACGTCGTTTACCCAACGTTATCCAACACTCTAAATGCATTCTGGGAAAACACAGAGTGAGTGATGTAACTGAAAATCTCAGTGAACTGGATGACTTTTATGAGCATCTCCAAAATTCACAGCAAGAGAATAAGTATGTTTAATGTAAAAACATATTCAGCCGCAGTTTTTGAAGCAAGGCAAGTGAACCGCAGCATCAAGCCTCAGGCAAAAGGAAACAGGTCTTGACTTCTTTTAAACCTGAAGAAAAGTGTCTTACTTCTCAGAATCTGCGACTCCGTGCCAGGTTTTTATGCATCTTTGAGCACACAATACCTTAAGCTACAGTTCTGAGAGGGGCTGAGGTTCAGGAAAAGAGAGATAACCAGTTATTACACGGCACAAATGCAAAGCTGCTCGCCTGCAACAATTGGTTTACTGAGGAGACGGCAGAATGTCACCGACTCCACGAGAGTCTCTAGATGGCTGCATCAAACCTCCATGGAACAAAAACTCAAAAGGGTCATAATGATGTACTTTCCATGAAATGTGGCTTTTAGCATCATTACCATAAAGGAATTAAAAAGGTTTTTTTTTTTTTTTTGAAGAGGAGGAAAAAAAACAAAGAGCAGGGGGTGAAAGTCAATTAGAGGAATTGAAGAAGTAGCCTAACTGTCAGCCTCAAAAGGAGCATAGATGTGTTGAAACAAGGGAGCTGGAAAATGGGTTTTGTAAGAGCTGCAAAGTAGAAAACTATTTAAACATCTGTAAAAATGCGCTGAGCAACTTAACAGGCAAAGACAAAAGCAGTCACACCAAGAAAACAACCACATGACCAGAGTGGGAAGTGCTGACACAGCAAAGGGTGTGCAGCAGGTTCAGCCGAGAGAATATTCTAGATTAGAGGATCTGTCCCAGACCATAATTACAGCCGTTCAAGTGGACGCAAACCCCAGCGAAGAGCAGGCACCACTGTGGGTAGCACCAAGAAGATGTGATGTGACTGTTGTCATCAATAGACAAAACAGCTTATTGTCACAAAGATGCTAAGATATATATTGAATTTAAACACAAGAACCGTTTCCACAAAATCCACGACACAAATATGTTCAAAATATGCGAACACATATGGCAACAGATACCGAAGGTCAACCTCATGCTGTTGGCTCTTGTCTTTAAAAATAAAATAAAATAAACTCAGCTGTTTACTGTCGGAGGATAAAAATGCAAACTGCTCATCTCCCACATAACTGGGTGGAGGTTGACAAAAAATAAACCAACCCAACATTCTCTGCATTGGTCCTGCCTTAAACCCAGAGGTGCGAAGTAATAAAGTACAAATACTCTGTTACCCTACATTATCCAGGCATGTACTTGACTTTTCTGACAATTTTTTGTGATTTCTCCCTATATTTCAACACAAATATGTATTTACTACTCATTAAATTCTCAAAACAAACTCATTACTTTGGTTTTAATGCATTTATGATGAATTACCCATTGAATTATTAAGACTGATTTCAACTTAAATGGATGCAACGGTGATGGATGAGCAGTAAAAGATGCAAACAAATACAAGCAAAAAGAAAAATGTGGAGAAAAGCATATGAATGGGTTGTGGTGTGACACTGAAAACTGGTTAGCACATCAGAGCAAATTTAATGTTAATCTTTTTTAATATATTGATTTTATTTTATTATAAGTTACAAATGTTAATGTATTTGTCATACATTAATATTGTGTAAGTTTGAGATAGTTTTGGTAGGTAGAAATCTCCTTTAAATGCTTACCTTTTACTTTGCTTTTTCACTTTTTACACATTTTATCTGTATTTATATTTGAGTAAAGGATGTCTGCTTTAACCCATAACCCAGTGTTTCTTCTGTGGCAGTTCCCACATGGTTTTTTTCCCTATCTATTTATTCATTCTTAATTGTTTTAACACCATTTATTATATTATTATCTTCTGTATGTTGTGTTTTTTCAGTATAAATCATGCATTTTCTTATGTTTCATTTTCTGATCATGTTCATGTTCAGATGTTCATAAAAACTCAGATGAAACGTTAAAGGTTATTATATAAAAACAGAGAAAACTGAAGAAAAGGTGACTTTTTCAACAAAATCTATCATTAACTGAACATAAAACAAGTGTCTCCATCCACTGTCATTGATCCAACTTCATGGGTTTTACTGGTGAATCAATGCTGTAGAAGATGACGGTGTTTCCATGCTCACTATGGAGCCTCTGACCGTCCAGATGGGTCATATCTGATGACCATGAAAATATGACAAACTGTATTTTACACTAATTATTTCAACGTGTTGATAGGTTTAATGGTTCAGAAGTTATTCAGCATTTTAGATCAGTAGATGATTTGGTTGGCAGTGGCCGTCCGGGTCTTTATGGGTTAAACAAGCCCCTGGCCGCTGATATGATAATACAATTTCCCCAGATATCTTCCAGGTATTCATCTGTGTTGTTGTCAGAATTAGATTTAGAAATTAATCATGGGGTGAAAGACGACACGGCAATTGTCTTTTACCAAAAAATAAAAAGTCTTTGCAGCTTCCGAGTCTTTAAAGGACTCCCTGAAAGCTTTCACTGATGTTAAAACAAAGAAAAACAGGTTGAATTGATGTTCTTCTCTCTATATTTTCTCCTCCCAAACCTGAGAAAGTCCTGACAGATGTGTGAGAGAAGAGAGCTATTAATTTCAAAGCCTTGGCTGTCGTGGTGAACGGGGCAGCCGAGGAGAAGCAGCCTGTTTTCTGTGAGCTGAGTTGAACACAAGGGGTAATTATTGGCGACATGGACAGACAGATGGTGTAGGGCTGGCCGGTGGTCAGTTCAGCCGTCCTGTTAGCCAAGCCATAAAAAGACCTCTGTGGGCAGACAGACGGACACACACAGACGGACGGTTGTGTTTGTGTGTGTGTGCACAAGTGTGTGTTTGCATGTTTATTTGTGTGTGCATGTGGATTTTGGATATAGTTTGTGTAAGGTCTTGTAACACGCTGTGCAATGAGGTTGGAGGCGGAATGTATTTGGATATGTGTAAGTGAGTTACTGACGGCTTTGAAGGTTTGTGTAGGTGATTCAGGGGGTATTTATGGCTAAAGTTAGACGGATGAGTTGGATTTATGGAGACAAAAGCAAACAAATACCCTGACATTATTAGTAGAGCACATTATTTGCCTTTGCTGAACAATGTAAGTGAGTATGAAGTCAAATAACAGCTAGAGCTACTCACCTCATTTCCTTTCAAACATTTTTTCCAACTAATTTCTGTACCTTAAAATATATTTGACAGTTTACTTACTACTTTATCCTATTAGACTTTTATATAAGCCATTACAATTATATCTTCTTCTCTTGAGCTTTTAGTCATTACACAAAAAAAAAAAACAAAAACAAAAAAAAAACTTTCAGGCCAAATTGGAAGCAAACTTGTGAAATTTGTGATATTAATTTTGTGCGTTTCCATAAACTGGTTTGGAGCGAATAGGCTGTGGTGTTACCAGTAGGTGACGCTGTAAAATGTGTTACATGAGATTTGAATGAACAGAGTATAAAATGCAGAATGTTCTACTGCTATTTTCCATCTGAAATGGCTTTTTTCACTGATGGCAGAAAAATAACCTGGTTCTCATGAGTCCATTGTACCTCTCGTGCTAAACATGTTCTCACACTTTAACAGAATGTGTGGGAATCCCAGCTCCACAGAGCAAAAGTCCTGCCATGTATTGGTTCTACCTGTTCACTTAACTCAGGTGATTCCTCTACTTATCAGTCTACCTGGATGAGCAGCTGTGCTCATCAATATGGGCTGGTTCAGTGACTGGCTGGAACAAATACATGGCAGGACTTATACTCTGTGGAGCTGGGATCATCCACCTCTGGGGAAAACACAGGGAACAGCCCAACAGTCACCTCATGAGCAAGAACCTTTTTTCCCTAAACTGTGGAAGGATTTTCTAATTTCACTGTTTCCATAAACATTTTCCATTGCAAAATTCAAACATGGAAACGTCCCTTTTGATCATTACTTTTAGGTTGACTCGTCTTCAGTTTAATATGCACTTCATCCACTGATGAAGGGAAGGAATGGGGTTAATAGTTTCTTGAACAATAGCCCCTTTTCTTTTACTACCAAGAATTTATTTACCTGGGTAAAATAATTCCTGTCAATCTGTGTGGTTTGTGTTTTCACCGCATCTCAAACTTTCTGGAAATGTATTGAAATCACGCTCAGTCATTTTGAGTCATCGAATTGAAGTCTCTCTGAATTTCTTTTGAGCATATTTGGTAAATGGACTTTGTCATCTATTCACTTCTTGTAGCTTCTCTTATTTTGCTCCATTTTCCAAATTATAAAAACACAGATAAAGTGAAACTTGTAGAAATGGAATAAACAAGTTTTCAGGCTCCCACTAGCTTAAAGCTGAAAATGACTTTTGTCAACAATTTTTCATCAAATTTGTAAAACCTGAGTCATAGCCTAAGTATCACAAATCCATTAGTCTTTCCATGATTATGCACCTGAATCTCCTGCCTCATGGTGAACTATCAGGTCATTTGTTTACATACCAAACCGATATATCACTCAGGCCTTTTCAGAAATTTTGTAGCAAAGTGCATTGTGGGAATGGGAATTCCACACAGCCGCAGTACGACCCCAGAAGCAACAAACACGGAAACGGCTTCATTGCTTCTTGCTGCTGTGGCTGCGTGGAATTCTGAAAAGGCCCTAGTGACGGTTTTGTTGCAGTTTTGTATTGATATGTAAATAAACATACGCCTTGTGATAGAGTACACTTCGAAGTTGTTCACCGTAAGGGAAGTGATTCAGGTACGTAATCGTGGAAAAACTAACGGATTCATCATACTTAGGCTATTACTTGGGTTTTACAGATCTGATGAAAAACTGGTGACAAAAGTCATGCGCAGCTTTAAACATTGTGGGTGAATGTAAGTGTGGAATGCTACAAGTGTGTTCCACCAATCAGCATTCTTGTGGGGAATCTGAAATGTCCTACTTCCCTATTAGGACATTTTTTCAGAGAAGGTTAAGGGTTAAAGTTAAGTGTTTTAGAGTGGACATGCTGATAGGGTTTTTCAAAATTCCAGATAAAGTAAAAGTTCTTGCTGTGGAGATGATGAAACTGACCTTTTTCCAGTGCATTTGACAGCTTAGTTGGTGCAGCAAGCTAATGAGCTAATTTTAATTTTCTTCATTAAAATCACAAAAATGCTGTCTGTATTGAAACACACACTGGACTGGAATCACTATGTTTCAGCTCCTCAGAAATTCAGGAAGAGTTCCAGACGTTAGTTGAACAAGTAGCATAGGACAGCGTTTGGGCTGATACAGGTACGCTGCTCCATTCGCTGAATGGTATCTGCTAATTTGTTAAATGCAATGTTGAAAAGGTGACCACTGTAATGTAATTGGTTACAAAATACTAAATCTGATAATGTAATCTATATATTTTCTTAATATTTTGCATTTGGTAATAAAGATAAAAACATTTCCAGCACAAAAAGACATTTTTGTCTGACAAAAAAGTCAGTTTATTTGGATGTAACCCCTTTTTTTTTAACTTACCAATTGTTACTTAATTGCATACTTTTTCTCAGAACAGTTACATTTATTATGTAATAAGATTACAAGTCACTATTTACTCCTCAACACTCGCTAGGCATGATCAACCTTATCATTTTAACACTGTTTGCTTTTCTTTTATAATCCTTGACTAATAATACTGACAGAGACACTCACTCACTAATTTCACAGAACTTCCTAATTATATGAGATCAGAAACCATGTAAGGGAGGTTTCATGTACAGACACACACCATGATGATGATGATGATAATCTTGTAGTCTGGATCTGACATTAATAACATACTCTCTGGGACTATTTTAAAGTCTGTGCTGTGGCCCACTCAGCCGACGGGGCAGACAGGCCTGGTGGACAGCCTGGCTTTGCTGATGCCACAGTGGACATGTCATGCCAAGTGTGGTTTTACTAATGACAGCAATTGTGGTTAACCTCTACTACAGGGGGGATGGAACAGCAATCTAGGCATGGACCCGTCTAATCCATGGAGGGATGTGCAGCTCCGCCACACTTTTCCGTCCCTTTCACTAATACTCTTTCTTTCTGCTTCTTTCCGTCTTCTATCTGCCACGCTCACATACTCACCTGTAGGCCTGTTGGTCGAACGCCTCTGCTGATGGGAACCCTAACATGCCACAGACGACACGGCTGCTGCTGAGGTCCCATCCATGTGTACACACATGACGCCACTTCCCAGCATGCTTCACTTCCAGCACTCCCTCCGTCACCAGGCCGCCATGGTTGCCGGTGAGCACAGGTCGTAGTCGAGCCTCCTCTAAGTGGACCCTCTCCGATCCCTGTCCACAACAACACATTATTAGGGTCACTGATAAAAAGGTATGTGGCTTTACTGTAGCCAAACAGCTCAGTTCAAAGTTTAAATGGATCTTTGTTGTGGGCTGATGTCTGCTAATGATGTCATAGGTATTGGACTTGTCGTTTTAATTTTGCCCTTCATGTAGTTTATGTTTTAAGGTGTCACTCTAATGGCAACCCACTTCAACCAAGCTAATGTCATGAAACCTAAGGATTAATGTGACTCAGATTTGATAGGGATTTAGGAGGATCCATTTACAAGAGTTAAATTCAATCAGGTGTTTATATCTACTCTGTGGAGTCCACTATGTTTGTACAGTAGCCAGGAATGGACTATTTCGCCCCTTTAAATAGCAGGTAGTTTCTAGTATTCTAGTGTTTTACTGTCTTGTTGGAGTTAACATAACAGACAAACCAAACCTTGAGTCTAATAAGGACATTTTGCTGTTTTTGTGCTTTTAGTGGCCAATATGAGGAGCATTTATGTGGTTTGAATCCGTAACTTCACTGAATGTCATTGTATCTTACGCACCAAACCTGTACAGTTTGTTTAGTTTGTAAGACTCTAACATGCTTGCGTGCGGTCTTGAAGTTTTTGTTGGAGTCTGTGTTATACAGTGAGCTGGTCGTTTGTTGACGTGCTAGTGCTGCACATTGTTGCTGCTGTAGAGGAGCAGAAGAGAAACTTTTGGAGGAAGAATAGGGATTTTGACTCATTTCTGCCACGCAGCTATCAGTGCACAGACTGTTGTTATTGATATAAGCAACAAGCCTGGCAGACAAAACCTTAGCTTTGAAATGGAGTCACCTCATGTCAACAAGTGACCAGATCTCAGCACAAAACTCCAATACAAACCTCTGGCAAATCTTAGCCTACATACTGAACCTTTAATGGACATGACTTCATCACTAAACAACATATGATCAAGGCTAATGCGATAAGGTTGTATCCTATGTCTCTTATCATGTTATGCTCTAATCACAACGCTCTCTAATCATCCACATTACATAGGCAGCAGGAAGGAAACCAACAGAAAACAGAGCGAGTGTTTAATGTGTCGGGATACGTGCCACGGTGATTACAAAATGGTAAGGAAAGTGTAAACTCCACAAGTTCAAAGGAAAGAAAGTCAAACACAAGTGATAAATGTCTTGCAATTTCCTCTGGGCTTTTGCACGTCTAAAAGTTGGGGCTGCTCGTCTATTGGTGGTTGGATGTTAAACCTCAGGCCCTGCTGGTGCATACGAGCTGGATCTGGAGAAAATCTGGTTTTAGGTTTGTCTCTAATTATACATGCCTGCTGGCCTGTGGCTCCACAAATTACATTTATGTATGAGAGTCTCAATAAAGCAGGGGTGAAGCACTTGTTTGGTTGTGTGTGTCTATGTGCATATGTGTTTTTTTTTACCTGTGTGTATTGAGCATCGGTCTCCAGTCCCATGTCTGGATAAACAGGATCTGGCTCAACATTATTCCCACTGAGCTGCTGCTGTCTTTCACTCCGCCGTTCAGATTGGAGGTGGGAGTGTGGCGGTGGCTGAGATTGCCTGTTCACCTGCGCCTCTGCCTCCCGTCTCACAGCTTGAGGACTGGTCCTGGATGTCTCCTGTCTTTGCCTGTAGGCTGCGCCGTTGATCAGACGAGAGGGCAGCTGGTGGCCTTGAGGCACAGCTGGGTTGGTCTGCTGGCTTGATCTAGAACCGCCTCGATTCCTTCGCAAGATCTGGATCTCGTGGCCATTTTCCTGTGGTGAGATGCTGCTGCGGCGAGAAGAAGCCTGGCCGCGATGGAGGGCGATCTCATGTCCTCTTGAAATGTAAGATGAGACAGGGCCTGGGTATGCAGGTGGGCCTTGGGGGGACACGGACTGTGCTGGTGGTGGGTTCCCCTGTCTTGGCTGGTTGGATGATGTGGTCTCGTCCACTGATGGGAAGTCAGGTCTCCTTTCTCGGCTGCAAATGACCCCCAGGTCCTCGGCGTGGGTGCAGTCATTGACTCCCCAACCATTGGAGCGACACTCTGCTATAGAGAGCTCAGTGCCTCTACAGTGCACATTGTCCAACCAGATCAGACCTGATGCAAAGCAAGACATTCAACCAACAGAAAAAGATCAATAGAGAATTTAATATTTGCCCCTGAGATAAAGTGGAACACAGAAAATGGATACACTCAAGTAAAGGGCAAGTATTGGACCTCAGATTTGTTCTTAAACACAGTACTAAAGTAAAAGTGACAAATGAAATAATGCTATTTATCCTATTAAGGGTAGATCTTCAGCTAAAACACTGAGTGTGATTCAGAGTTTTGTTATTTTATTTTAATTCTTCATGTTTTTTAATGTTAAAAAGATTTAATTGTTATAAATGTTCTGCCCCATATGTTCTAAAATGTTGTGCTACTCATTAAGAGTTTGTCATGTTCTAACAATAAGAGTTGAAGTAAAATCTAAAATAACCTTTTTTAAAAAAAAAAAAAAAAAATTCCCATCTTGTTGAATAGGAACCCCCATTGCACTCATTCAATATAGTAAAAGCCACTGCACTGCAATATTAAATAAAAAGCAAATGATCTAAATAAGCATTAAATCACAAAATCAGTCTCCAAGTGTGTGTTTTCATCGTTATATCATCTTATATGCTTTCATCTTTTTACATCCTGCTTTTAAGTACTTTGCTTTTTTTTTTTTTTATCTTTAATGCTTTGTTACTTTTTTACCATTTTTTTTTTTAAATTTCCTTCTTGTTGGGTCTTTCATATTGTTTTCATCCTCTCCATGGACTTCATCTTAGTGTGTCTTATGTCTTTTACATTTTCATCTTGTTAATTTTTTTTTTGTCTTTATATGTCTTTTACGAATAATTTAAATCCACAAGTTTGTTTTAAACTTTCACTCAGGACCAAAAGCTTTTAAACTTGAATGAAATAGTGATTTGACATTTACCATAATAATCAGGATTTTTTGACATATCCATCACCACTGTTTTTTTTTTGTTTTTTTTTGTATGTATGTTGTATTCATTTAACACAAATAAATAAATAAATGTGCTTGGCTGAGGACATACCTTGTCCTTCACCAAACTTGGCACTGTGTGCCCACGTCAAACCACGCTGAAAACCCAGCTGTCGGCATACCACAGTAGCCAGGTTAAGATCCACCTCATCATCACACACTGTGCCCCATGCTCCGTTGTAGAACACCTCCACACGTCCCTCGTTTACTCCACGCCGGCCCACGCCTGCCAGACGTACAAGGACGTCCTGTGCAGACAGTAGAGGAGGGTAGAAAAGAAGCAGGAGGAGGAGTGTGGACAGGGAGCTGAGGCACAGCATCCTGGAAAAAACAAAAAAGAGAACAAAGTAAAGAGGTGCTGATGGGATTGACATGGACATGAGGTAACGCTAGGGTAAGACGAGGAGAATGGTCCAGAAAACAGACAGGTACATTTGAAGCAGGAGCCCCCAAATAAATATGCATACAAGACCACAAAAATCCCCAAAATCACACAAAGCCATGAAAGTCACATTCCATACTCAGAGAAAACATATAATTACAAACTTCTGCTCTAACCCTAATGGGACATTCCACAGTAAAATGAAAGATTGATAGATGTTTTTATCCTTTATAATAATTAGAGTCATTTAAAGGACAGTCAGAGGCTTGTGAAATACTGTGAAAACGTGGCCCTCAGTCTGAACCAGTCAGGACCAGGGAGTAGTAACCCAAGCTAAAAGTAGCCTCTCCATCCAGCCAACGGAAACTTTGGCTTTCCGCAAACCCTCAAGCTTAGCTGCATGTATTTAGCCAACAGACACAAAAGCAAATAAACACTGTCATAAAAATGTTCTCACACATAAATAAAGCACCAGGTCTGCATCTGTGAGAGCTGTTTGGTTAATGAGCAATGATTAATTTGCCCATTCTTGAGACCCCTTTTTCCTTCCAACTGGGACACAGACATTGAAGAGATGAAAAATGATTTGAAGAAGAGGAAATGACATCTTGAAAAAAAAAAAAAAAAAAAAAAGAAGTGTCATCAGGTGTTTAATTCTGTGGATAACACAACTCACAACAGCCCTGACAAATATGTGCAAATCAAAGCATTTACCCAAACCGATGAATGAATATGAGCTGCAATAAAGTTAGCAAAAGAAAAGATGGTTGAGGAGTCAGCAAATTTTGTAAAAATGTAAAAAGGTAAAGCTAAGACTGTTGAACAAATGCAAAATGAGAAAAAAGAGGCAAAAAAAAAATGCAGAAGCTGGACTCACCTATCTGTTGATCTCAGCCTGGAGTCACTGAGAAAGCAGGGAGAAAGCCCTGGAGGAAAAGAAAGCAGTGAACTTGGACCTGCTCCTGTCTCTATTCTCCTCTTCTCCCTCCCTCTTTCTTTTTCTGTCACTCCCTCAGATGTGCCATCCATCCCGCCCCTTTTCCTTGATTTGAGCAACTTTTTTCTCATTTTCTGTCCTTTTCTTAAATCATCTATCACCCATCAAAGAAAATGTGGAGAGGGAAAATGGCCCATGGAAATCAATTAAAACTCAAGGGAAACTGTAGTAAGTGGAATTGTTTTGGGGGCCTTTTAGCTCTTAAAGGACAGAACTGACATTTTTTGACTGTGTGGGAATCAGACTTTTAGTTTAGTTTAGTCTCTTTCATTTTACTTTTATCAACACTTGAAAACCTGAACCATCTCTATGTTACAGGATGGTCACATGGCTGTTTCTCCTTATAAACAGATGAGTACAAATACCATGAATTCTATATTTTGTAAATCATTCTCATAGTTTTGTTTGTTTGTTCTGTATTTCACCATTTTTGTCATATGTGTCAGTTTTGGTGAACACTCATTTATTTGGTAGAGATAAAATGTAACTGTGCTTTATAAGTCATTGGTGAATACTTGATATTTAAGACTAAAATGTCAGTAAAATTTCCTTTTTTATAGCATAGACTATTAAAACATAAATGCAAAAGTAACATGTAAATGCTTTGTTTTATTTGATGGTGCCGGTGCAGCTGAAATGATGTAAGACACACATATCAGGCTAATGTGCTCCCTCTAGTGTTGTGAAAAAGTGCAACAGAATTCTTCTCACAAACAGGTCAATAATGTAGCTCGAAACAAACTTTTCTCATCTTTTCATGGTCATCAGATTTGACCTGTTTTGACATGAACACCGTCACCTACTGCCACATTAATTCACCAGTAAAACCTACGAACTTTAACTAATGACAGTGGTTATAGAAGCTTGTTTTCATGTCCAGTTAAGGACATGTTTTGCAGCGAAAGTCACTTTTTATTCCATTTTCTTAAAAACACTTTGGATTTCCTCTCAGCTTTTTGTGAGCATCCGCATCATCTGTGAATTAAATATATAAAAATATCTGATTTCTACTGAAATAAACAAAATGCAGAGGATAATATTATGATTAATGGTGATGAATCATTTAGGAATATGTAGATGTGATGAGAAAATGCTTTTGGAACACAAAAATAGTTCTGGGTCTTTAATAGTTCAAATTTACTCAGGGAAACCCTTTGAATTTACTGGTATTATTCGAGGAAAAAAGACTAAAACAAAGAAAGAGGAAACAGCACTGCATTTTCATCACTTTCAGCAACACATATCCTGTGTCACATTTAGAAAAAAATGCTACAAATAAGAAAAAAAAATAAGAGACACATTCACCAGTTTACCATTTTGACAACCAATTTATAACCTAAAGAAATACACAAGTATGATCAAAAAGAAATTGTGCATGGAATGTACATCAGTTTATTGTGGTATTATAACACCAAATAAAAAAAAAAAGAAATACAAAATGAAAATACTAAGGTCAAAACACACAGATGAATATAATGATCTCCATCCCTTCAAATGCATCATTGACCATCATTCATCTAAAGCTGGTAGAATCATATGGATTCAGGATTAGTGAGGCAGACCTTTGTCAAGATCTGTGTCTGGAGGTGTAGTCAACTCCTCAGAGCTCACACACACCTGGGTTGGACCGGTCTACCAGTCAGGCTCTGTCACGGTCTGGGGTTGGCAAACGTCATTCACACAGTTGTAATGCATCATCCGTACTGTAAAACAACGTAACATTTAGCAGAAACACTGCTTCAAGACGACAATGCTTTTTATTATACTGGTGCGTACTTCAACAACCACATGGACCGGCCTATCTGCATTCCAATGTGACACCCAAAACCCCGTACTGTTTCAGACATTAACACTTTCTTGCAAGAAGAATGAGGCACAATTTCACCTGAAACATCTGTTTTTTTTAGGCCCTGTCTATCTTTCATGAGTTGGTGAAAGAAATGAACACATCACAAAGTAGAAATACTGTCTTACTTTGTCTTATTGGTCCAACTTTGTTTGGAATATGTTGCAAGAATCAAACTTCAAATAAGTTTACTTGATTGATTGATTGATTCTGTAAGAGCCATGTTGAAATTATTTTTTTTTGATTAACCCATAAAGACCCAGTTTTGTTTCACTTCCAAAATATATTTTTCTCTATATTTAACTGGTCGCAAGTGATTTATCACCATTTATTATAATATTATTGTCTGTATTTTATGTTGTTTCAGTGAACATCAGGTATTTTCCTATATTTCATTTACGGATCATGTACAGTTGTGCTCATTAGTTTACATACACTAGCAGAATTTGTGATTCCTTGGCCATTTTTCAGAGAATATGAATGATAAGACAAAAACTTTTCTTTCGCTCGTGGCTAGTGGTTTGGTGAAGCCATTTATTATCAAACTAATGTGTTTGCTCTTCTTAAATCATACTGACAACAGAAACTATCCAAATGACCCTGATCATAAGTTTACATACCCTAGTTCTTCATC